>NDFG01000217.1:48984-63314 GCA_002167245.1 Sporophila hypoxantha
CAGTAATTGATCCCAGTGGGTAATAGTCTCCAGGAGATAATATCGTCGTCCAGATAAATAAACTTTTATTGTGATCCCAGATGATTTAAATATTTTTCTCCAGTATTTGAGCTTCACCTGCGGTCTGTGGTTTTGATACCAGTGGATTATTCCAACGTGTGTCTCTGGGATTGGATCCAGTGGAATGCCCTCTAGGTATTTGGCATGATATCCCAGTGTGATCCCAGTTGTGATTCCCAAGCTTATTAATATTTCCCGGGTTGTTGGCGCTGTGATCAGAGTGGCCGAAGTTCCCAGTTGGATATTCCCCATTCCAGGCTGCACCCTGCGTGTTGTAGGTTGTGATCCAGGGACCTCAGGTGTTCTCTGGATGTCCAGTGGATCCAGTGTAAATTCCAGATAAATTCCCATGGATTTTTATGGATCCCAGTGTTTTAATTCCCAGATTTGAGGCTCACCCTCGTTGTGGTTGTGAATCCAGGGGACCTCAGGTGTTCTCTGGATGGATTCCCAATTGTGAATTTCCCAGGTGTAAATTCCCAGGATTTTGATGGATTTGAGGCTCACCCTGCGTGTGGTTGTGATTCCAGGGACCTCAGGTGTCTTGGATGGATTCCAGTTGTAATAAATTCCCAATATAAATTCCCAGGATTTGGATGGATTTGGAGGGCTCACCCTGCATGTTTGTGGTTGTGATCCAGGGACCTCAAGGTGTCATCTGGATGGGCATTCCCATGATTAAATTCCAATAATAAATTCCTCAGGATTTGGATTGGATTTGAGGCTCTCACCCTGCGGTTGTGGCCCGTGCCCCAGGGCATCCCAGTGTCTCTGGATGGATCCCAGTGGATCCCAGTATAAATCCCAGGATAAATTGTCCCAGGATTTTTATGGTCCCGGATATAAATTACCCCCATTTTCCATGACTCCACCCTGCGGTTGTGGTTTGTGATCTCAGGGACCTCAGGTGTCTCTGGTATGGAGGCCGAAGTGATGGGGATCAGAGGTCGCAGGACCGAGATGTGCAGCGGCTTCCACCTTCCGCAGCGAAATGCTCAGGCCCAGCCTCTGGGACGGGGATAAATGGGAAATGGGAATGGATTGGGCTCGGGAATGGATTGGGATCCCAAATGCTTCCAGGCCAGCTCTGGCAACGGGGGAAAACGGGAAAAAATGGGAGTGGGAAATGGGTATCTTGGGATTGGAGTGGGATCTGAGAATGGGAATTGGAAAAATTGGATTGGATTGGATCCCCAATGCTCCAGGCCCAGCTTCTGGGGCCGGGAAAGTGGGAAAATAGAGAGAGTGGAAAATGGATTCTGGGAAATGGCGATTGGGATCCCCAGTGCTCCGGGCCAGCCTCTGGGGAAATGGGGAATGGGAATCTGAGAAATGGGATTCTGGGATCTGGGAATGGGATCTGGGATTGGGATCCCCAGTGGCTCCAGGCCCAGCTCTGGGGAAACGGGAAAATGGGATCTGGGAATGGTATTGGATCCCCAGTGCTCCGGGCCCAGGCTCTGGGAATGGGAAAATGGGTATTGGGATGGGGAAATAATGGGATCTGGGATCAGTGATTGGGAATGGGAGAGCCTCCAGTGCTCCAGGCCCAGCTCTTTGGGAACGGGAAAATGGGTGAAATATGGGATTGGGATTCTGGGATCTGGCAAAGAGTGCTGTGGAAATCAGGGAGTGGGATTGGGAATGGGATTGGGATTCCCCCAATGCTCCGGCCCAGGCTCTGGCGGAAAATGGATTGGATTGGATGATTGGGATTCTGGGATCTGGGAATGGGCATCCCCAAGTGCTCCGGCCCAGCTCTTGGTAAACTGGGGAAGAAAAAATGGGAGTGCGGATTGTGAATGGGTGTATCTGAGATCTGGGATCTGGGAATGGCATTGGGATCTGGGAACGGGATCTGGGATCAGGGAATGGGATCTGGGAATGGGAGCCCCAATGCTCCAGGCCCAGCTGGGGAACGGCGAAAATAGGGAAATGGAATGGGATTGGGATCAGGATTGGCATTGGGATTGGGATCAGGAATGGGATCTGGGGATCTGAGAATGGGATCTGGGAATGGGGATCAGGGAATGGGATCTGGGAATGGGATCCCCAATGCTCCAGGCCCGCTCTTGGGAAACGGGGGGAGGGGGAAATGGGGAAAATGGAGAGTTGGGATTGTGGAATAATGGGATCTTGGGATCTGAGAAATGGATCTGGGAATGGGATTGGGATGGAATGGGAGCCCCAGTGCTCCAGGCCCTAGCTCTTGGGAACGGAAAGTTGGGATGGAAAATGGGAAAATGGGATTGGGAAATGGGATTGGGATTGGAATGGGATCTGGGAAATGGGTATGGGAATGATGGATCCTCCAGTGCCTCCAGCCCAGCTTCTGGGGGAAACGGGAAAGATGGGATTGGGAATGGATTCTGGATTAGGGAGTGGATTGGATTGGGATCCCAAATGCTTCCAGTCCCAGCTCTGGGAGAACGGGAAATGGGATTCTGGGATCTGGAATGGGATCCCCTAATCTCCAGGCCAGCCTTCTGGGAAAGGGGAATGGGATCATGGATCGGGAATAGGATCCAAAGGGATTGGGATCTGGGAATGGGATTGGGAGCCCCAGTGTCCAGGCCGAGCTCTTGGGAAATGGGGATTTCAGGGAATGGGATCGTGGGAATGGGTATTGGGAATGGCGATTCTGGGATCAGGGAATGTGCGATTGAGAGATCTGGGAATGGGATCTGGTGATTGGGATTCAGGGATAATGGGATATGGTATCTGGGATTTGGCCATATGAAGGCTGGAGAATCCCTTAAGGGATCCCCAGTGCTCCAGGGCCACCTCTGGAAAAATGGTGATTGGGATCTGGGACTTGGGATCTGGGATTGGATCTGGGATGGGATCAGTGGATTGGATTGGGATCGGGGATTGGTTATCAGGAAATTGGAGTATCAGGGAATGGGATCAGATTTGGATCGGGGATTGGGATCGGGGATTGGTGCATTCTGGGATTGGGGATCATGGGATGGGATCGGGGATTGGGATCTGGATTGGATCTGGGATTGGGATCTGCGGATATGGGAGCCCAGTGCTCCAGGCCCAGCTCTGGGACAGGAAATGGGAAAATGGGAATTGGGATCTGGGATTTGCGGATCAGGGATTGGGTCTCTGGGAATGGGATCGGGATTGGATCAGGGATTGAGGATCTGGGAATGTGTATCCCCAGTGCTCAGGCTCCATGACTCTGGTGATAGTAGATTTTGGTATGGGATATCGTGGAATGGAGTATTTCAGGGACTTGGGATCAGAAACCTAGGAATTTGGGATTCAGCTGGATTTGGAATGGGACCAGTGATATGGTCGCATTTTGGGATTCTAGGTCTAATTGGAATCGTATGGGGGTGAATTGGCTCCTAATAACCCTCTGGACTCTATTTCCACCGCATGCCATTCTGGTGCTTCCCCAAGGTGACAATGATACTCCTGGTATGTGATATTTCCCGCCCTCCCATTCCCTAGTATTCCACATTTCCCAGCCCCTTATTCTCCCGGATTTGGGGCTATTTGGGGATATTTCTGGCGGTGTGATTTGGCGTGGTACCCTGGATCATGGTCTCTGCTTTCCCTTTCATAGGATCTCCCTATTCTCTCCATGGCTCTTCATGATATCTCCCAGCCCTATTTCCTGGAAAATTTTGGCGATATTTCTTGGGATATTTTTGGGATATTTGACGAGGGAATTTTGTGATTTGGGAGGGTACCCTGGTGTCAGGTTCCTGCTCCCTCTGGATCAGGGATGAATTCCCAGCCCCATTCCCAGGATTTTGGGGGTTTTGGGGGATTTTTGGGAGATTTCTGGGGCTCTGGAATTCCCAGGCCCCATCCCCAGGATTTTGGGATATTTTTGGGATATTTTGGGGGTTTTGGGGTAACCCTTGGGTCAGGTCTCTGCTGTCCCTCTGGATCGGGGGGAATATTTCACCTTTTAATGATTTTTTTTTTTTTTTTTTTTTTTAGGGAATTTTCCCATTTTTTGGCTTCTTCTTTCTCTTAGGATTTTTTTTTGTTTTTCAGGGAATACTCTCCCCTTTTTCAAGAATATTTCCCTCTTTGTAGGGAATCATTTTCCCTTTGTTTTGGAATATTCCCGCCTTTTTTAGTGATTTTCCTCCTTTTTTAGGGAATATTTCCTTTTTTAGGATTTTTTCCCTCTTCCTTAGGACTTTCCTCCTCTTTTTATGGAAATATTCCCCTTTTTATACTGATTTTTCCTTTTTTTTTTTTTAGGGAATTTCATTTTTTAGGGAAATTTGTCCATTTTTAGGGATTTTTTTCTGATTTTTTACGGAATACTTTCTCCTTTTAGGAATGTTTCCCCCCTTTTTAGGATTTTTAATCCTTTTTAGGGACTAATTCCCCTTTTTAGGAAATATCTCCCTATTTGAGAGAATTTCCCCTTTTTTAGAGACTTTCCCTTTTTTTGGGAATTTACCCTCTTTTTTAGGGAATTTCCCCCTTTTTTAGCCATTTCTTCACTTTTTAGTTATTCCTCCCCCTCTTTTTAGGGATATTCCCTTCTTCTTAGCGATTTTTCCCCCTTGCTTTAGGGACTTCCCACCTTTTTTAGGGAATATTTCCACTTTTTTCTCGTTTTTTTTTTAGGGGATTTCCCATTTTTTAGGGATTTTCCTTGTATTTAGGGATTTTTTCTAGTTTTTTTTAGGAGACACGTTCCCCTTTTTAGGGATATTTCCTTAGTTGAGGGTAATTCCCCCTTTTTTTGGGAATTCCCCTTTTTTAGGACATTTCCCCTTTTTTGCATTTCTCTACCCTTTTTTTAGTTATTTTCTCTTTTTTAGCAATATTTCAAACTTTTTCCTTTTTCTTTTAGGAATTTTCCCATTTTTTAGGGATTTTTCCTTTTTAGGATTTTTTTCTGACTTTTTTAGCGGCAATACTCCCCTTCTCTTGAGGAACTATTCACCTTTTTTAGCCATTTCTCCCTTTTTAGTTTCACTTCCGCCCCTTTTTGTAGGAGACATTTCCTTTTTTAGGAGTATTTCTCCCCTTTTGTAGGATTTTCCCCACCATTTTTTAGGGAATATTTCACCTTGTTCCTTTTTTTTTATGGGATTTTGCCATTTTTAGGATTTTTTCCCTTTTTTTAGGGATTTTTTTCTGATTTTTTTCAGGAATATCTCCGTACGATTCTCGCCTTTTTTAGGGAATAATTCTCTTTTTCCCCTTTTTAGGGTTTTTATCCTTTTTAGGACTAATGTTCCCCCTTTTAGGGAATTTCACGCTTTTTTGGAATATTCCGCCTTTTTACAGATATTCCCCTTTTTTAGCCCATTTCTCCTTTTTTAGTTATTTTCCTCCTCTTTTTAGTGAATATTCCTTTTTTAGGAGTATTTTCCCCCCTTCTTTAGCGACTTTCCCCACTTTTTTCGGAATATCTTCACCTTTTATAATGGACTTTTGCTTTTAAGTGGTTTCCCTTTATGTAGGGAATTTTTCCCATTGTTTAGGAATTTTTTCCTTTTTTTAGGAATATTTTCCTTTTTCGAGCTTTTCCTCATTTTAGGACGATTTCCTTTCTTTTTGGGATTTTCCCTTTTAATGGATTTTTTCCCTTCCCCATTCCCATTTCCCTGTTCCCCATTCCATTTTTCTCTCTCCCATTTCCCATCCCTTATTTCCCATTATTCCCCCCCATTTTCCCATTCCCCCCTTATTTTTCACATTACTTTTCTCATTATTCCCCCCCATTTCCCCCCTTGCCCCCTTTTTTTCCCCTTATCTTTTTCCCCATTGTTTCCCGTTCCCCTTTTTTTACCATTTTCCCATTTTTCCCCCATCCCATTTTTCTTCTTCCCATTTTCCCCTTATTCTTCCCCCATCTTCCCCCCATTTCACCCCATTCCCCCCTTATTTTCACATTATTTTTCTCATTCATTTCCCCCCATTGTCCCCTCCATTTCTCCCCTTTCCCCCCCCCCCTTTTCCCTTTCCCCCCTCACTTTTTCCCATTCCTCCCTTTTTTTCGCATTTTTCTCCATTTTTCCCCATTCCCATTTTTCTCTCATAGTTTCCTCTTATTTCCCATTATCCCCCCATTTTCCCTTTTCTCCCCTTTTCCTTTTTCCCCCAATTTTCCCCATTCCCCCTTTTTTTGCCATTTTTCTCTCTTCCCATTTCTCCCCCTTATTTCACCATTATCCCCCTTTTCCCACCATTTTTCCCCATTTCACCCCCTCTTTGTTGCCATTTTTCCCATTTTCCCCATTCCCATTTTCTCTCCCATTCTTTTTCCCCTACTTTTCCCCTTATTCCCCCCCCATTTTTCCCCATTCCGCCCCCTTATTCTTCACATTATTTTTCGTCATTATTTCCCCCCATTTCCCCTCCATTTCCCCCTTTTTCCCCTTCCCCCCCATTTTTCCCCATTCCCCTTTTTTTTTCACGATTTTTCTCCATTTTTTCCCCCATTCCCATTTTTTCTCTGCTCCATTTTTCCCTCTTATTTTCCCATATTTTTCCCCCCTTTATTTCCCCCCCCATTCCCTCCTTTTCCTCTTTTTCCCCCCTTTTTTCTCCCCATTTTCCCCACACCATTTTTCTCTCTCTATGTTTCTCCCTTTATTTTTCTCCCTTATTTTCCCCATTTTCCCCCCATTTCCCCAGCCCTTTTCTTCCGCCTATTTCCCTTTTTTCCCATCTCCCCGCTTTTTTCCCTTTCCCCTCCATTTCCCCATTATTTTCCCCTTTATTCCCCGCCTTCCTCCCCCCTTTTCCCTTTTTCCCTTCCCCCCATTTCCCCCAGATTCCCATCATCAGTTCTTGCCAATTTGTTTCGCCACATTCCCCGTTTTCCCCTTGTGTTTGGTGCATTGATCCAGAGGGAGCAGGACCTGACCCAGGGTACCCCAAAAACCCCAAAATCCCCCCAAAATATCCCAAAAATATCCCAGAAATATCCCAAAATCCCAGGAATGGGGCTGGGAATTCATCCCTGGGAATGGGAGATCCAGAAGGAGCAGGACCTGACCCAGGGTACCCCAAAATCCCCCAGAATATCCCCAAAATATCCCAAAATCCCGGGAATGGGGCTGGGAATGGGATCTGGGAATGGGGGTGGGAATTCCATAGGAGTTCATCCCTTGGGAAGCCCAGGAATGGCTCTGGAATGTCCCAGAGGGTTTGGCCATTCCCCATCCCATTCCTGATCCCAATCCCATTCCTGGTCCCATTCCAAATCCCTGATCCCATTCCTGGTTTCTGATCCCAGTCCCTGATCCCATTCCCCGATTCCCATCCCAATCCTATCCCAGAGCTGGGCCTGGAGCACTGGGGATCCCATTCCCAGATCCCAATCCCTGATCCCAATCCCCGATCCCATTCCCAGATCCCAATCCCTGATCCCAATCCCAGATCCCAATCCCATTTTCCCATTTTCCTGTTCCCAGAGCTGGGCCTGGAGCACTGGGGCTCCCATTCCCAGATCCCAATCCCAGATCCCAATCCCAGATCCCAATCCCCGATCCCAATCCCTGATCCCAATCCCAGATCCCAATCCCCGATCCCAATCCCCGATCCAAATCCCTGATCCCATTCCCTGATCCCATTTCCTGATCCCAATCCCCGATCCCAATCCCAATCCCTGATCCCATTCCCAGATCCCAATCCCAGATCCCAATCCCAGATCCCAATCCCATTTTTCCAGAGGTGGCCCTGGAGCACTGGGGATCCCTTAGGGATTCTCCAGCCTCATTCCAAATCCCAGATCCCATATCCCATTCCCTGATCCCAATCCCAGATCCCATTCCCAGATCTCAATCCCATTCCCTGATCCCAGATCCCATTCCCAATCCCATTCCCAGATCCCATTCCCTGATCCCATTTCCCCAGAGCTCGGCCTGGAGCACTGGGGCTCCCAATCCCATTCCCAGATCCCAATCCCTTTGATCCTATTCCCAGATCCCAGATCCCATTCCCCTTTCCCCAGAGCTGGGCCTGGAGCATTGGGGATCCCATTCCCAGATCCCAGATCCCATTTTCCCGTTCCCCAGAGCTGGGCCTGGAGCATTTGGGATCCCAATCCCAATCCCACTCCCTGATCCCAGATCCCATTCCCAATCCCATTTTCCCGTTTCCCAGAGCTGGGCCTGGAGCACTGGGGATCCCATTCCCAATCCCATTCCCAGATCCCATTCCCAATCCCAATCCCATTCCCAATCCCATTTTCCCATTTTCCCACTTTCCCGTTCCCAGAGCTGGGCCTGGAGCACTGGGGCTCCCATTCCCAGATCCCAGATCCCATTCCCAGATCCCATTCTCAGATCCCAGATCCCATTTTCCCAATCCCAATCCCATTTTCCCATTTTCCCGTTTCCCAGAGCTGGGCCTGGAGCATTGGGGATCCCATTCCCAGATCCCATTCCCTGATCCCATTCCCAGATCCCATTCTCAGATCCCAGATCCCATTCCCTGATCCCAGATCCCAATGCCAATCCCTGATCCCAATCCCATTCCCATTTTCCCATTTTCCCGTTCCCCAGAGCTGGGCCTGGAGCATTGGGGCTCCCATTCCCAGATCCCATTCCCTGATCCCAGATCCCGTTCCCAGATCCCAATGCCATTCCCAGATCCCAGATCTCAGATCCCATTCCCAATCCCAATCCCATTTTCCCGTTTCCCAGAGCTGGGCCTGGAGCACTGGGGATCCCATTCCCAGATTCCAGATCCCAATCCCAATCCCAATCCCATTTTCCCAGAGCTGGGCCTGGAGCATTGGGGATCCCAATCCCATTCCCAATCCCACTCCCTGATCCCAGATCCCAGATCCCAGATCCCAATCCCATTTTCCCATTTTCCCGTTCCCAGAGCTGGGCCTGGAGCACTGGGGCTCCCATTCCCAATCCCTGATCCCAGATCCCATTTTCCCAATCCCAATCCCATTTTCCCATTCCCAGAGCTGGGCCCGGAGCACTGGGGATCCCAATCCCATTCCCAGATCCCATTTTCCCGTTTCCCAGAGCTGGGCCTGGAGCACTGGGGATCCCAATCCCAGATCCCATTCCCAGATCCCAGATCCCATTCTCAGATCCCATTCCCATTTCCCCAGAGCTGGGCCCGGAGCACTGGGGATCCCAATCCCATTCCCAGATCCCATTTTCCCACTCCCATTTTCCCACTTTCCCGCCCCCAGAGCTGGGCCTGGAGCATTGGGGATCCCAATCCCAATCCCATTTTCCCAATCCCATTCTCAGATCCCAATCCCAATCCCAGATCCCATTTCCCACTCCCATTTTCCCGTTTTCCCGTTGCCAGAGCTGGGCCTGGAGCATTTGGGATCCCAATCCCATTCCCAGATCCCAATCCCATTCCCATTTTCCCATTTTCCCGTCCCCAGAGCTGGGCCTGGAGCATTTCCTGCGCAAGGTGGAGGCCGCTCACTGCTCGGCCTGCGACCTCCTGATCCCCATGCACTTCGGCTCCATCCAGAGACACCTGAGGTCCCTGGATCACAACCACAACCGCAGGGTGAGCATGGAATGGGGGAATTTATCCTGGGATCCATAAAAATCCTGGGAATTTATCCTGGGAATTTATACTGGGATCCACTGGGATCCATCCAGAGACACCTGGGATCCCTGGGGCACGGCCACAACCGCAGGGTGAGCCTCAAATCCATCCAAATCCTGGGAATTTATATTGGGAATTTATCCTGGGATCCATCCAGAGACACCTGAGGTCCCTGGATCACAACCACAACTGCAGGGTGAGCCTCAAATCCATCCAAATCCTGGGAATTTATATTGGGAATTTACACTGGAATCCATCCAGAGACACCTGAGGTCCCTGGATCACAACCACAACTGCAGGGTGAGCCTCAAATCCATCAAAATCCTGGGAATTTACACTGGGAATTCACATTGGGATCCATCCAGAGACACCTGAGGTCCCTGGATCACAACCACAACCGCAGGGTGAGCCTCAAATCTGGGAATTTACACTGGGATCCATAAAAATCCTGGGAATTTATCCTGGGAATTTACACTGGGATCCACTGGGATCCATCCAGAGACACCTGAGGTCCCTGGATCACAACCACAACCGCAGGGTGAGCCTGGAATGGGGGAATTCCACTGGGAATTCCCTCTGGGATCCGCCCAAAACCCGGGAATTTATACTGGGAATTCACACTGGGATCCACTGGGATCCATCCAAATCCTGGGAATTCCCACTGGGATCCATCCAGAGACACCTTGGATCCCTGGGTCACAACCACAACCGCAGGGTGAGCCTCAAATCTGGGAATTTATCCTGGGATCCATAAAAGTTCTGGGAATTTATCCTGGGACTTCCCACTGGGATCTACTGGGATCCATCCAAATCCTGGGAATTTATACTGGGAATTTACACTGGGGTCCATCCAGAGACACCTGAGGTCCCTGGATCACAACCACAACCGCAGGGTGAGCCTCAAATCCATCAAAATATTGGGAATTTATACTGGGAATTTATACTGGGATCCACTGGGATCCATCCAGAGACACCTGGGATCCCTGGGGCACGGCCACAACCGCAGGGTGAGCCTCAAATCTGGGAATTTATATTGGGAATTCCCACTGGGAATTTTCACTGGGAATTTACACTGGGAATTTACACTGGGATCCATCCAGAGACACCTGAGGTCCCTGGATCACAACCACAACCGCAGGGTGAGCCTGAAATCCATCCAAATCTTGGGAATTTATACTGGGAATTTATCCTGGGATCCACTGGGATCCATCCAGAGACACCTGAGGTCCCCGGGGCACAACCACAACCGCAGGGTGAGCCTCAAAGCTGGGAATTTATCCTGGGATCCATAAAAATCCTGGGAATTTATCCTGGGAATTTATACTGGGATCCACTGGGATCCATCCAGAGACACCTGAGGTCCCTGGATCACAACCACAACCGCAGGGTGAGCATGGAATGGGGGAATTTATCCTGGGAATTTATCCTGGGATCCATCAAAATCCTGGGAATTCCCACTGGGATCCATCCAGAGACACCTGAGGTCCCTGGATCACAACCACAACCGCAGGGTGAGCCTCAAATCCATCAAAATCCTGGGAATTTATCCTGGGAATTCCCACTGGGATCCATCCAGAGACACCTGAGATCCCCGGGCCACGGCCACAACCGCAGGGTGAGCCTGGGATTTGGGAATTTACACTGGGAATTTATCCTGGGATCCATAAAAATCCTGGGAATTTATCCTGGGAATTCCCACTGGGATCCATTGGGATCCATCCAAATCCTGGGAATTCCCTCTGGGATCCATCCAGAGACACCTGAGGTCCCCGGGCCACGGCCACAACCACAGGGTGAGGCTGGAATGGGGGAATTCCACTGGGAATTCCCACTGGGATCTGCCCAAAACCTGGGAATTTATACTGGGAATTTACACTGGGATCCACCCAGAAACTGGGAATTCACCCTGGGAATTTATCCTGGGAATTCCCACTGGGATCTGCCCTGAAATGTGGGAATTCCACTGGGATCCATCCAAATCCTGGGAATTCCCACTGGGATTCCCTGAATTTCTGCCCCCAGCCCCTTTTCCCCAGGAATTTTTTGGGAATTTCCCTAAATTTGTGCCCCAATCCCCTGGAATTCCCTGGAAAACCCCCTGGAAAATCCCCTGGATTCCTGCCCCCAGCCCCTTTTCCCCGGGAATTTTTTGGGAATTCTGCCAGGTTCATGTCCCAGTCCCCTGGAACTCTCTGGAATTCCATGAAATTCCATGCAATTCCCTGGAATTCCGGATTCCCAGGCCATGCTGGAGCAGTCCAAGCGAGCCTCGCTGGCCGTGGCGCGGAGCATCCTCAACAACAAACTGATCAGCAGCCAAGCTCGCATCGCTTCCTCCAGGTGGGGAATAAAACCGGGATTTGGGCAATTTTGGGGAATTGGGGATCTTGCGTGAATTTTGGTGGGGCAGGTTTGGGGGAATTTTTTTATTGAGGGAATTGGAGGGAGGGAATATTTGAGGGAGTTTGCAGAGGGGAGATATTTTGGGGGAGCTTTTTGGGGAATATTTTTGCGGATTTTTCTGGGGAAATTTTTGGGGGGGGTGGGGAGATTTTGGCAATTTTGGGCAATTTTTGGGAATTTTTTGGGAATTTTTGGGGGGTTTCGTTGGGAATTTGGGGGAATTTTTTTGGGGAATAATTTTTGGATTTTTTAGGGGTCCTTTTTTGGAAAATTTTGGGAATTTTTGATGGATTGAAGGGGGATGGGGGCAGGTTTTGGGGGATTGGGGGATTTTTGGGGAATGATTTTGGATTTTTGGGGGATTTGGGGGAGATTTTTGGGAATTTTGGGGGAATTTTTGGGGTTTTTTGGGAATTTGTGAGGGATTGGGGGGATTTTGGGGAGTTTTTGGGAATTTTTTTGGGAATTTTGGGGAATTTGTGAGGGATTGGGGGGTTTGGGGGAGTTTTTGGGGAATATTTTGGATTTTTTAGGGTTTTTTGGAAAATTTTTCAGGTTTTGAGGAGATTTTGGGGAATTTTTTTGGTTTTTTTTTTTTGGAATACAGGGGGAATATTTTGGATTTTTGAGAGGTTTTTTTGGAATTTTTGGGAATTTTGGGGGAATTTGGAGAATTTTTTTTAGAATTTTGGGGAATTTTTGAGGGATTGGGAGGGATTTTGGGGAGTTTTTGGGGAATATTTTGGATTTTTGGGGGAATTTTTGGGGGGTTTGGGGAAGATTTTTGAGAATTTTTGGGAATTTTTGGGAATTTTTTGGGAATTTTTGGGAATTTGTGAGGGATTGGGGGGATTTTGGGGAGTTTTTGGGGAATATTTTGGATTTTGGGAATTTTTTGGGGCTTTGAGAAGTTTTTTTGGGGTTTGGGGGAGATTTTTGGGAATTTTTTTGGTTTTTTTGGGGATTTTTGAGGGATTGGGGGGGATTTGGGGGAGTTTTTGGGGGTGTTGGGGGAGTTTTTGGGGAATACTTTGGATTTTTTAGGGATTTTTGGGGAATTTTTTCAGGTTTTGAGGAGATTTTGGGGAATTTTTAGGGGATTGGGGGGAATTTTGGGGAATTTTGGGGTTTTTTTTATTTGTTTTTGGAATATAGGGGGAATATTTTGGATTTTTTAGGGTTTTTTTTAATTTTTGGGAATTTTTGAGGGATTGGGGGGGATTTTGGGGAGTTTTTGGGGAGATTTGGGGGAGTTTTTGGGGAATATTCTGGATTTTTGGGGGAATTTTTGGGGCTTTTGGGGGGGATTTTTGGGAATTTTTTGGGGAATTTTTTGGGGAATTTTTGGGGGGTTTTTGGGGAATTTTTGAGGGTTTGGGGGAGTTTTTGGGGAATATTTTGGATTTCTTAGGGTTTTTTTGGCAATTTTTTCAGGTTTTGAGGAGATTTTTGGGAATTTTTTTGGTTTTGGGGGGATTTTCGGGACTTTTCAGGGTTTTTTGGGAATATTTGGGAATTTTGAGGTTTTTTTGGGAATTTTTGGAGTTGGAGGAGATTTTTGGGAATTTTTGGGGAGTATTTTGGAGTTTTGAGGGGTTTTTGGCGAACATTTTTTCTTTTTGAGAGGGTTCTTGGGAATTTTCGGGGGATTTTGGGGAATTTCTGGGAGTTTTTGGGGAATATTTTGGATTTTTGAGGGTTTTTTTGAATTTTAGGGGTTTTGGGAGTTTTGAGAATTAATTGGGAATATTTTGAGGTTTTGGAAGGGTTTTGGTTTTTTTGGGGGGGAATTTTCGGGGATTTTGGGGAATATTTTGGATTTTTTAGGGATTTTTGGGAATTTTTTCAGGTTTTGAGGAGATTTTGGGGATTTTTTGGGTTTTGGGGGAGATTTTTGGGAATTTTTTGGGTTTTTTTGGAATATTTTGGATTTTTGAGGGGGGTATTGGGAGCTTTCAGGGTTTTGGGGGAGACTTTCAGGAATTTTTGGGGTTTTGGGTTTTTTTGGGGGGATTTTTTGGGTTTTTTTGGGAATATTTTGGGGGTTTTTTGGGGAATATTTTGCAGTTTTGTGGGTGGTTTTTGGGGAATATTCCCATTTTTTTCTGCATTTGGGGCAGTGGGGGCTGAGAATTCTCCAAATGGGAATTTTTGGGAATTTTTGGGAATTTTTTCCAGGGGGAAAATCCCTTCACGGACGATGCCGAGGAAAAGGAGGAGCACGAAGAAGGAGCAGGGGAGGAAAATCCCCAAAATCCCCAAAATCCCACGGAAAATCCCCAAAATTCCACGGAAAATCCCCAAAATTCCACGGAAAATCCCCAAAATCCCACAGAAAA
>NDFG01000217.1:85214-101602 GCA_002167245.1 Sporophila hypoxantha
CCACTACTCAACACCACATCCACCACACATCCCCTCATACACCCCCACCCCACTCCACCTCCCCCTACTCCCCACCCGACCACCTCATCACCACCCTCCACTCCCCCCACACACCACCATCCCCACACCCTTCCATACCCATTCACGCCCCACCATCCACATCAACCCCAACCCACCCACCCATCCCCACTTATCCCCCACCCCACCCCCACATCCCCCCCCCCAACTCACACCCCTCCCCCCCACCACTCCCACCACCCCCACCCCCCCCATCCCATCCCACCCACCTATCCTCACCCCACCTTCCCCACCCACCAGACCACCACCCACACCACACCCCCACCTCCGCCCCAGCACCCGACCCCCCCGCACTCCACGCATCCCCCACCAACCCCCCCCCTCCCCACCGACTTCCACTCCCCATTTCTCACCCCCCAACCAACAGTGCACCACCACCCACCCCCCTCCACCCCCCTTCCATCCCCACCACACCACTCGCCCCCCCCTCACCCCCCGCACCTTCCCCACACCCACCACCCACACCATCCCCCATCCACTCCCCCACTCCTCACCAGATCATTTTTTTTTTGTTAATCACCACCCCACATCCACCCCACCCCCCCCGCCATCGCCACACCCACCACACCTCACCCACACCTACGCCACCCCCCCACACACTCCCCACTCAATCTCCACCCCCACCCCCACACTCCCACCTCCCATCCCCCCCCCTCCCCTCACACTCATCACCAATAACTATTTCCTCCGACACCTCAATCCGCTCCATCAACCCATCAACTCCCCACCCTTACACCCCACCCCAACCTTCCCCCTCACCCACCACCCATCCACTCACTCAACTCCTCCCCTCACTCTCCATCCACCTCCTCCCCCCCTCCTCACAACCTCCCACCACACCCCATCCCCCTCCCACCCCACCCCGCCCGTCAACACGCCACCCCACCCCCACACCCATCACAGCCCCACCCCCCACCCACCGCCACAATCCCACCCCCCCTCTCCCACCCACCTATACCCCCATTCACTCAGTCCCCACACCTCCCTCCCCCCACCACCCCTCCCCCCCCACCACCCCCTCCACCCCTCCCCACCCCCCCACACCCCACCACCCCCGCATCCCCCCACACCCCCCCCCCCCCCCAACCCCCCTCTCCCCCCACCATCCTCTCAAGCCCCATCACCACATCCCCACTTCACTCCCACCACCACCCACTCACAGCCCGCCCCTCCCCCCACCCCACCCACAATCCCTACTCCCCACACCCACACCCACCACCAACCACCACACCCACCTCATCCACCACCCACCCCACCTCACCATCACCCACACCCCACCACCCCCCCACCACACCCCCCACCCCCATCCCCCCATTTACACCACTCCCACACACCACACCCCCCTCCACCTCCTCTTATCCACAAGCTCACCACCACCATCCCCCCCCACACAACCCACCATCCCACACACCCCACCACTCCCCCCATCCACCCCCCACCCCCCCCCCACCTCCACCACACTCCCCACCTCCCCATCCACACCCTCACTCGCCCTCCGCCCTCCATCCCCCTCCCATCCCCTCACCCATCCTCCCACACCCAACCCTCCCCACCATCCCCATCCACCCCACCACCACTCACCACCCCCCTCCCTCCCACTCCACTCCTCCCCCACACCCTCCCCCCCACAACCTCACTCACCACATCACCCCACACACCCTCCCCCCCAACCCCCCCCTCCCCACACCCCCCCACACTCCCATCCCTCCCCCCACCTCTCCCACACCCTCAACCTCACCACACCTCCCCCACCCACCCCACTCCTCCCCCACCACCTTCCCCAACATCCCCACACCCCCAGCCACACACCACCCTCCACCCCCACCCACTCCCCACACCCCCCCACCCCCCTCCTCCCAACACCCCTCCCCCCCCCACCCTCCCTCACAACCCCCCCAACCACCTCCACCGAGGTATCACCACCACCCTCACCTTCCCACCCCACCACCCTCACCCCAAACCACCCCTCCTCTCCCCACTCACCCCCCCCCCACATTCTCCACTCACCACCACCCATCTCCACCCCCCACCAACCACCCCCCACACACACACACCACCCACCCACCGCCTCCCCCCTCACCCCTCCCAACACACTCCATCTACCCCACCCACCCCCCCACCCCACCCCCCATTCGACCCCCCATGCCCCAATCTCACCCCCCCCCCCACCCCCACCCCACACCCACCCCACCACCCCTCACTCACCCTCCCACACACCCTCCCTCCCCCACCCCACCACACCCCGCCCACTCCCTCCCATCCCCACCAACCCCATCACCCCTCTCCTCCCCATCTCCCAACCCCCACCCTCAACCCCCATCCCCTCCACCCAATTCCCTCCCCCCTTCACCCCCACCCTCCCACACACCACCACCACTCCCATACCCACCCCACCACCCCACACATCCACCCCACCTTTTTCCACTTTTCCCACCTTTTCCCACTTTTTCCCACAAATTTTTCCCCATGTTTTTCCTCCTTCATTCAATCCCCATTTATTTTTCCACACTTATTCCTCTATGTTTTCCCCTCGTTTTCCCCACTTTTTCCATTGGTCTTTCCCACCTTTTCACACCACATTATTCCGCCCACCTTTATCCTCAACCACTTTATTCTCCAACTTTTTGCACATTAACCCAATAGTTTTCAACCCCACACTATCCAACCTTCAATCCCAAAACCATTTTTTTACAACAAACTTTTCCTCTGTTTTTCCCCATCCTTTTCCCCATTTTTTCCCCCTTGTCTTCCCCACTTTTCCCCCTTTTCCGCCACTTTTTCCCCCTTTTCCCCTTTTCCACCTTATTTTTACTTCCTTTTCCCACATATTTTATTTCACACTTTTCCCTTCTATGTTTTCCCCTCCCTTTTCCCCACACTTATTTCCCCTTTCCCCACGTTTTTCCCCATTTTTTTCCTCCATTTTCCCCATTTCTTCCCCTTGCTCCCCCCATTTTATTCACCTTCTCTTCCCCACATTTTCCACACTTTTTCCCACACTTTTTCATCACACACTTTTATCCCACCTTATTCCCCACTTTCCCCCCATTATTTCTTCCTTTTCCCCCATTTTTTCACACTTTCCTCTATGATTTTCCCTCCTTTACCCCCCCACTTTTTCCCCTTTTCCCCACTTCCCCCCCTTTTTCCTCCTTTTCCCCCCATTTCTTCCCCCTTTCCCCCCATTTTTTTCACACTTTTCCCCTACGTTTTCCCTTCCGTTTTCCCCCACTTTTTTCCCTTGCCTTCCCCACTCTTTCCCCCTTCTTTCCCCCTTTTCCCCATTTTCCCTCATTTTTCCCCCACTTTTTCCCCTTTATCCCCACTTTTTCCCTTGTCTTTCCCTCTTTTTCCCCATTTTTCCCACTTTCCCACTTTCTCCAACTCTTCCCCACCTTTTCCCTATTTTTCCCCCTTTTCCTCCCCTTCCCCCCCCTTTTCCCCCCATTTTTCCCACTTTTCCACTTTTTTTCTCATTTCCTAGAATTCCAACCCTTTATCCCCCAAATCCCCATTTTTATTTCCAAATTCCCAACCCTTTATCCCCAAATTCCCAACCTTTATTGCCAAAATCCCAACTCTTACCCTGAAATTCCCTGTCCCGGCCTTGCAGCTCCTGGCCCTGCTGGCCTCCAGTTTTTGGCTCTTCTGGCCATTCCCTGCTCCCCTTTCCCATTTTTTCCCCATTGTTTTCCTGTCATTCCCTGCTCCCTTTTTCCGTTGTTTTCCCATTTCTTTTCCAGCCATTCCCTGCTCCCTTTTCCCATTTTTTTCCTGTTTCTTTTCCCGTCATTCCCTGCTCCCTTTTCCCATTGTTTTCCCATTTCTTTTCCTGCCATTCTCCAATCCCGTTTCCCATTGTTTTCCCATTTTATTCCCCACCATCCCTGACTCTTTTATTCCCATTTTATTCCCTCCATTCCTGCTCCCTTTTCCCAGTTCTTTTCCCACCATTCCCTGCTCCATTTTCCCATTGTATTCCCATTTTATTCCCATTGTTTTCCCACCATTCCTGCTCCCTTTTCCCCGTTTTTTTCCCCACCATTCCCCGCTCCCTTTCCCCATTTTATTCCCATTGTTTTCACATTTTATTCCCACCATTCCCGCTCCCTTTTCCTGTTTTTTTTCTCACTGTCCCTGCTCCCTTTTCCCATTTTATTCCCTCCATTCCCTGCTCCCTTTTCCCATTTTCCCCACTTTATTCCTGCCATTCCCCGCTCCTTTTCCCATTTTTTCCCATTTCTTTTCCCACCATTCCTGCTCCCTTTTCCCATTGTATTCCCATTTTATTCCCATTGTTTTCCCATTGTTTTCCTGTTGTTTTCCCACCATTCCCTGCTCCCTTTTCCCAGCTTTTTTTCCCACCATCCCTGCTTCTTTTTCCCATTTTATTCCCATTGTATTCCCATTTTATTCCCATTGTCTTCCCACCATTCCCTGCTCCCTTTTCCCATTTCTTTTCCCACCATTCCCTGCTCCCTTTTCCCATTTTATTCCCATTGTATTCCCATTGTTTTCCCGTTGTTTTCCTGCCATTCCTGCTCCCTTTTTTCATTTTATTCCCATTTCTTTTCCCACCATTCCTGCTCCATTTTCCCATTTTTTCCCCATTTCTTTTCCCCCATCCCTGCTCCTTTTCCCCATTTTATTCCCATTTTATTCCCATTGTTTTCCCACCATTCCTGCTCCCTTTTCCCATTTTATTCTCATTTTATTCCCATTGCTTTCCCGTTGTTTTCCCGCCATTCTCCGCTCCCTTTTCCCATTTTTTTCTTATTTCTTTTCCCACCATCCCTGCTCCCTTTCCCCATTTTATTCCCATTGTTTTCCCATTGTTTTCCCGTTGTTTTCCCATTGTTTTCCCACCATTCCCCGCTCCCTTTTCCCATTTTTTTCCCATTTCTTTTCCCACCATTCCCTGCTCCCTTTTCTCAGGCTTTTTCCCCCCATTCCCTTCTCCTTTCCCCATTTTATTCCCATTGTTTTCCCATTGTTTTCCCATGGTTTTCCCACCATTTCTGCTCCATTTTCCCATTTCCTTTCCCACCATTCCCTGCTCCCTTTTCCCATTCTTTCCCATTTCTTTTCCCCCCATCCCCGCTCCCTTTTCGTATTTCATTCCCATTTATTTCCCCCCATCCCCGCTCCCTTTCCCATTTCATTCCCATTATTTCCCCACCCCTGCCCTCGCTCCCATCATTTTTCTGGAACATTCTCTCCCCTATCCCAGGGCCGGCGCCGGGGGCTGCGCGCTCGCTCCGGGGGGCGCTGGGAGCCGGACGGGCCCCGCAAACGGAAACGCTCCGGGAACAACGACGGGAATGAAACTGGGAATGACGGGAATGAAACCGGGAATGGCACCGGGAATAACGACGGGAACGAGCCCGGGAATGACGGGAATGACACCGGGAACGAGCCCGGGAACAGCGGCGGGAGCGAGGAGCCCAAACAGCCCGAGAGCGACAGCGACTCCGAGCGCGGTACTGGGGCTGCACCCTGAATTTTCCCTGGAATTTCCCTGGATTTTCCCCTTTTTCCCTGGAATTTCCCCCTTTTTCCCTGGAAATTTCTCCCTTTTTTCCCCATTTTTCCCTGGAATTTCCCCCTGAATTTTCCCTGGAATTTCCTTGGATTTCCCCTCCTTTTCCCTGGAATTTCCCTGGAATTTTCTCCCTTTTCCCTGGAATTTCCCTGGAATTTTCCCCCCTTTTTCCCTGGAATTTCCCCCTGAATTTTCCCTGGAATTTCCCTGGAATTTTTCCCCCTTTTTCCCTGGAATTTCCCTGGAATTTTTCCCCCTTTTTCCCTGGAATTTCCCTGGAATTTTTTCCCCATTTTTCCCTGGAATTTCCCTGGATTTTCCCCATTTTTCCCTGGAATTCCTCCCTTTGTTTCCCTGGAATTTCCCTTTTTTTCCATGGAATTTCTCCCTTTTCCCTGGAATTTTCTCCCTTTTCCCTGGAATTTCCCTGGAATTTTTTTCTGCATTTTTCCCTGGAATTTCCCCCTTTTTTCCTGGAATTTCCCCCTGAATTTTCCCTGGAATTTCCCTGGATTTTCCGCATTTTTCCCTGGAATTTCCCCCTTTTTTCCCTGGAATTTCCTTGGATTTCCCCCCCTTTTCCCTGGAATTTTCCCCCTGAATTTTCCCTGGAATTTCCCTGGAATTTTTTCCCCATTTTTCCCTGGAATTTCCTTGGATTTCCCCCCTTTTCCCCTGGAATTTCCCCATCCCTGAATTTTCCCTGGATTTTCCCTGGAATTTCCCTGGAATTTTTCCCCCTTTTCCCCTGGAAATTTCCCCCTTTTTCCCTGGAATTTCCCCCTGAATTTTCCCTGGAATTTCCCTGGAATTTCCGCATTTTTCCCTGGAATTTTCTCCCTTTTCCCTGGATTTTTCCTGGAATTTTTTTCCCCATTTTACCCTGGAATTTCCCTGAATTTTCTCCCTTTTTTCCCTGGAATTTCCCTGGAATTCCCCTCCCTGAATTCCCTGGATTTCCCGCAGGAGACGAGGGGGAAGCCGAGGAGAAATCCCTGGACGAGGCCGACCGAGGTGTAAGTGCTCCAGCATTCCCAAATCCCAGAAATTCCCAAAAAATCCCAGAAAATTTGGGAATTTCCCAGCCCTGCAGCAACTCCTGAGCGATTCCCAGCCTTGGAAAATCCCAAAAAATCCCCAAAATCCCAAATATGATGGAATTTTCCCCTTTGGAATTCCCAGGGCGATTTCCCATCCCAAACAAAATTCTGGGAATGGGAAAATTTGGGAATTTCCACCCAGGTTTGGCTCCTGGAGGGGCTGGATCCCAAATTTGGGGTTTTTTTCCTGGTGGGATCAGAAATTTGGGAATTTTGGGGATTTTTGGGAATTTTGGGGATTTTTGAGAAGGTTTTTTTTTAAATTTCAGGGATTTTTTAGGCGTTTTTGGGGAATTTTGGAGATTTTTTAAGGAGTTTTGGGGATTTTTTTGGAATTTTGGGAATTTCTGGGGGCAAATTTTGGGGAGTTTTTAAGGAGTTTTTGGGGTTTTTTTAAATTTTGGGGATTTTTTTTATAATTTCTGCAATTTTTGGGGAAATTTGGGGGATTTTTAAGGAGTTTTGGGGATTTTTTGGGTGAAATTTTGGGAATTTTTAAGGAGTTTTTGGGATTATTTAATTTTTGGGATTTTTTTTATAATTTCTGGGATTTTTGGGGGATTTTTAAGGAGTATTTGGGATTTTTGGGGGAAATTTTGGAATTTTGGGGATTTTTAAGGAGTTTTTGGGATTTTTTTTAATTTTGGGGAATTTTTTTTTGAATTTTGGGGATTTTTTAGAAGTTTTTGGGATCTTTTGGGGGAAATTTTAGGAATTTTGGGGATTTTTTTAAGGAGTTTTTGGGATTTTTTTAATTTTAGAGATTTTTTGATAATTTCTGGGATTTTTGGGGGGATTTTTTAAGGAGTTTTGGGGATTTTTTTTAAATTTTGGGGATTTTTTTATAATTTCTGCAATTTTTGGGGAAATTTTGGGGATTTTTAAGGAGTTTTGGGGTTTTTTTTGTGGAATTTTTGGGATTTGGGGGGAAATTTTGGGGATTTTTCAGGAGTTTTGGGGATTTTTTTAAAATTTTGGGGTATTTTTGGGGGAATTTCTGGATTTTTTGGGAAATTTTGGAGATTTTTTAGGAGTTTTGGAGATTTTTTTTTTAATTTTGGGGATTTTTTAGAAGTTTTTGGGGGGATATTTTGGGAATTTTGGGGATTTTTTAAGGAGTTTTTGGGTTTTTTTTTAACTTGGAGAATTTTGGGGGGAATTTCTGGGATTTTTTTGGGAAATTTTGGGCATTTTGGGGATTTTCCAGGAGTTTTTTGTTTCTTTTTTAATTTGGGGGTTTATTTTGGAATTTTGGGAATTTTTTTAGGAGTTTTTGGGATTTTTGGGGGGAAATTTGGGGAATTTTAGAGATTTTTAAGGAGTTTTTGGGATTTTTTTTGGATTTTGGGGATTTATTTGGGAATTTTGGGAATAATCCCCACCTGGAAAAAGCTGAGCAGGGCAGGGCTGGAATTCCCAAATCCCTCAGCCTTAAAAATTCCATGGAAAACCCAATTTTTTTTGGAAATTTCCTTAAAAAAAAAGCTGAAAATTCCCAAAATCCAAGGAAAATTTGATCCCAATGATTTTTTTTTTCCTTCTTTTTTTTCCAGGAGCTCCCGGACTTTCCTTCCTCAGGAGAATTCCGGAATTCTGGAGCCGTTTGGGGGGAAAATTCCCAGAATTTGGGGATTTTCCAAGGGGTTTTCCCAGGTTTTTGGGGAATTTGGGGAATTTGGGGTGGGAATTCCTAAAAATTCCAATTCCTACCCCAAAATGTGGTGAAATTTGGGAATTTTTCCTCCTTTTCCAGCTTTTTTGGGCTTTTCCTGATGATTTTTAAGGGATTTTTTTGGGGGATTTTTAAGGAATTCCTGAGGAATTTTTTTGGGATGGATCCCAAGAAGGAAAAAGCTGCTGGGAATGGGGGAAAAATGGGAAAAAAAGGAGGAAAATTGGGAGGAAAAATAGGAAAAATGTGGGAAAATTGGGGGGAAAATGGGAAAAAGTGAGGGAATAAAATGGGGAAAATCCGGGGAAAATTGGGGGAAAATCCAAGGAAGAATTGGGAAATTTAGGGGGGAAAATGGGGAAAAACAGGAGAATATTGGGAAAAAAGGCAGGAAGAACAGGGGAAAAAATGGGAAAAAAGGTGGGAAAAAAGTTTTTAAAAAGGAGGGAAAAACAGGGGGAAAGGTGGGAAAAAAGGAAAAAAGGAGGAAAAATCTGGGAAAATAGGCAGGAAAAATAAGGTGGGAAAAAACATGGAAAAAAAGTGAGAAAAAGGCAGGAAAAACATGGAGAAAAGGTGGGAAAAACATGAAAAAAGGGCAGGGAAAACAGGGTAAAAAGGTGGGGAAAAGGGCAGGAAGAATGTGAAAAAAAAGGTCTGAAAAACATGGAAAAAAGGTCTGAAAAACATGGAAAAAATGTGGGTAAAAAAGGTGGGAAAACCACTGAAAAAAGGTGGGAAAAACTGAGAAAAAAAGGCAGGAAAAACAGGGAAAAGTGGGAAAAATGGGGAAACAATGTGGGGAAAAAGGTGGGAAAAACAGAGAAAGCAGGAAAAATGGGAAAAAAAACAGGAAAAACAGGGGAAAAAGGTCAGAAAAACAGGGAAAAAGAGGTGGGAAAACGTGGAAAAAATGTGGGGAAAAATGTGGGAGAACCAGGAAAAAAGCAGGAAAAACTGAGAAAAAAAGCAGGAAAAACAGGGAAAAAAGGTGGGAAAAGCAGGGGGAAAATGGGGGAAAAATGTGGGAAAAGCACAGGAAAAAAAGTGGGAAAAACGGCAGGAAGGATGTGAAAAAAAAAGGTGAGAAAACATGGAAATAAAGGTTGTAAAAACATGGAAAAATGTGGGAAAAACAGGTGGGAAAACCGGGAAAAAAGCGGGAAAAATGGGGAAAAAAGTGGAAAAAATGTGGGAAAAGCAGGGAAAAAAAGCAGGAAAAAGGCAGGAAGGATGTGAAAAAAAAGGTGAGAAAACATGGAAAAAAAGGTCAGAAAAATGTGGAAAAATGTGGGAAAAACACATGGGAAAACCAGGAAAAAAGCAGGAAAAACAGGAAAAAAAAGCAGGAAAAACATAAAAAAAGGTGGGAAAAAATCAGGAAAAAAGGTGGGAAAATCAGGAATAAATTGGGGGAATGTGGGGCTTGGGGCTCTGGGAGTTCTGGGGAGGTGTTTGGGTTTTTGGGATGAGAATTCCCGGATTTCCCCAGGATCAGAGGAGGACGAGGACGAGGAGCTGAAGAAGAAACGGGAGAAGCAGCGGAGACGCGACCGCCTCAGGGACAGGGCCATGGACAGGTGGGGAATTTTGGGAATTTTGGGAATTTTGGGAAGTTTTGGGAATTTTTTTGATTTTTTTTGGAATTTTAGGGAGTTTTTCTGGGAATTTGGAGGGAATTTTGGGAATTTGGAGGGAATTTTGGTTGAAATTATGGGGAATTTCTGGGGATTTTTGGGGGACTTGGGGAAATTTTGGGAATTTTTGGGGAATTTTTGGGGAATTTTAGGGAGTTTTTCTGGGAATTTGGAGGGGAATTTTGGGAATTTTTTTTTGCATTCCCATTTTATTCCCATTTTATTCCCATTTTATTCCCGTTTTATTCCCATTTTCCCAGGATCCAGTTTGCCTGTTCTGTGTGCAAGTTCCCAGCATTCCCATTTTTTCCCATTTATTCCCATTGATCCCAGAATTCCCATTTTTCCCATTTATCTCATTTTTCCCATTTATTCCATCATTCCCATTGATCCCATTGATCCCAGCATTCCCATTTTTCATGGAATTCCCATGATTTCCAGGATCCAGTTTGCCTGCTCCGTGTGCGAGTTCCCATTGATCCCATTGATCCCAGCATTCCCATTTTTCCTCATTTATCTCATTTTTCCTGTTTTTCCCAGAATTCCCATTGATCCCAGAATTCCCATTTTTCCCATTTTTCATGGAATTCCCGTTATTTCCCAGGATCCAGTTTGCCTGCTCCGTGTGCAAGTTCCCATTGATCCCATTGATTCCCATTTGATGCCCTTGATCCCAGATTCCCAATTTTCCCATTTTTCCCACTTTCCCAGGATCCAGTTTGCTTGCTCCGTGTGCAAGTTCCCATTGATCCCATTGATCCCAGATTCCCAATTTTCCCATTTTTCCCATTTCCCAGGATCCAGTTTGCCTGCTGCGGTGTGCAAGTTCCCATTGATCCCATTGATCCCAGCATTCCCATTGATCCCATTGATCCCAGATTTCCCAATTTTCCCATTTTTCCCATTTCCACAGGATCCAGTTTGCCTGCTCGGTGTGCAAGTTCCCATTGATCCCAGCATTCCATTGATCCCAGAATTCCCATTTATTCCCATTTATTCATTTTTCCCGTTTTTCCCATCATTCCCATTGATCCCAGCAGTCCCAGAATTCCCAATTTTCCCAATTTTCCCATCATTTCCCAGGATCCAGTTTGCCTGCTCCGTGTGCAAGTTCCCATTGATCCCAGAATTCCCAATTTTCCCATTTTTCCCACTTTCCAGGATCCAGTTTGCCTGCTCAGTGTGCAAGTTCCCATTGATCCCATTGATCCAGCATTCCCATTGATCCCAGCATTCCCATTTTTCATGGAATTCCTGTTATTTTCCAGGATCCAGTTTGCCTGCTCCTTGTGCGAGTTCCCATTGATCCCATTGATCCCATTGATCCCGTTTTTCATGGAATTCCCATTTCCAGGATCCAGTTTGCCTGCTCCGTGTGCAAGTTCCCATTGATCCCATTTGATCCCAGCATTCCATTGATCCCAGCATTCCCATTTTTCATGGAATTCCCGTTATTTCCCAGGATCAGTTTGCCTGCTCCAGTGTGCAAGTTCCATTGATCCCATTGATCCATTGATCCATTGATCCCAGATTCCCAATTTTCCCATTTTTCCCACTTTCCCAGGATCCAGTTTGCTTGCTCCGTGTGCAAGTTCCCATTTGATCCATTGATCCCAGATTCCCAATTTTCCCATTTTTTCCCATTTCCCAGGATCCAGTTTGCCTGCTCGGTGTGCAAGTTCCCATTGATCCCATTGATCCCAGCATTCCCATTGATCCATTGATCCCAGATTCCCAATTTTCCCATTTTTCCCATTTCCCAGGATCCAGTTTGCCTGCTCGGTGTTGCAAGTTCCATTGCCCAGCATTCCATTGATCCCAGAATTCCCATTTATTCCCATTTATCTCATTTTTCCCTTTTTCCCATCATTCCCATTGATCCCAGCAGTCCCAGAATTCCCAATTTTCCCAATTTTCCCATCATTTCCCAGGATCCAGTTTGCCTGCTCCGTGTGCAAGTTCCCATTGATCCCTAGAATTCCCAATTTTCCCATTTTTTCCCACTTTCCAGGATCCAGTTTGCCTGCTCAGTGTGCAAGTTCCCATTGATCCCATTGATCCCAGCATTCCCATTGATCCCAGCATTCCCATTTTTCATGGAATTCCTGTTATTTTCCAGGATCCAGTTTGCCTGCTCCTTGTGCGAGTTCCCATTATCCATTGAACCCATTGATCCCGTTTTTCATGGAATTCCCATTTCCAGTGATGCAGTTTGCCTGCTCCGTGTGCAAGTTCCCATTGATCCCATTGAGAATCCCAGCATTTTCCACTTGATCCCGAGCCATTCCCATTTTTTCATGGAATTCCGGTTATTTCCCAGGATCGCCAGTTAGCCTGCTCCAGTGTGCAAGTCCCTTCCCATTTGATCCCAATTGATCCCATTGATCCCAGAATTCCCAATTTTCCCATTTTTCCCATTTCCCAGGATCCAGTTTGCCTGCTCGGTGTGCAAGTTCCGCAGCCTGCAGGAGGAGGAGCTGCAGCGCCACCTGGAGAGCAAATTCCACCGGGACACGCTGCGCTACATCGGCACCAAGCTGCCCGACAAAACCGTCCAGTTCCTGCAGGTGGGACACAAATCCAGGAATTCTCATGGAATCTGGGAGTTGGGAGAAATTTGGGATTTTTTGGCATTTTTTACAGGGAGTTTTTAGGTGAAAATTTGAATTTTTTCTGATTTTTTTTGACATTTTTTGTGATTTATTTTGATTTTCTTGGGGTCTTTTTCCCCCTATTTTTCAGGATTTTTCGGGGATTTTTCCAAGTTGGATATTTGGGATTTTTGGAGGATTTTTAGTTTTTTTTTTTCCCAGGATTTTTGGAGGTTTTTAGGGAGTTTTTAGGTCAAAATTTGAATTTTTTCTGATTTTTTTTGAATATTTTCTGATTTATTTTGATTTTTGGGGGTCTTTTTCCCCCTATTTTTCAGGATTTTTTAGGGATTTTTCCAAGTTGGATATTTGGGATTTTTCTGGGTTTATTTGAGGATTTTTTGGGGGATTTTTTGAGGATTTTTTGGGGTTTTTTGGGTTTTTTCCATTCCACTGGGACACGCTGCGCTACATCGGCACCAAGCTCCCCGACAAAACCGTCCAGTTCCTGCAGGTACCGCCCGAAATCCGGGAATTCTCATGGAATTCTGGGCTGGGGGAAATTCCAGAATTTTGGGGATTTTTTACAGGGAGTTTTTAGGTCAAAATTTGGATTTTTTCTGATTTTTTTTGAATTTTTTCTGATTTTTTTTTTAATTTTTTCTGATTTTTTCCCCCCTATTTTTCAGGATTTTTTAGAGATTTTTCCAAATTGGATATTTGGGATTTTTTTCAGGATTTTTTGGGATTTTTTTCAGAATTTTTGGAGGTTTTTAGGGAGTTTTTAGGTGAAAATTTGAATTTTTTCTGATTTTTTTTGAATTTTTTCTGATTTTTTCCCCCCTATTTTTCAGGATTTTTCTGGGATTTTTCCAAGTTGGATATTTGGGATTTTTCTGGGTTTATTTGAGGATTTTTTGGGGATTTTTCGGGGTTTTTTGGTCTTTTCCATTCCACCGGGACACGCTGCGCTCCATCGGCACCAAACTGCCCGACAAAACCGTCCAGTTCCTGCAGGTACCACAGAAAAATGGGAATTCTCATGGAATTTGGGAGTTGGGAGAAATTTGGGATTTTTTGGCATTTTTTACAGGGAGTTTTTAGGTCAAAATTTGAATTTTTTCTGATTTTTTTTGACTTTTTTTCTGATTTTTTTTGAATTTTTTCTGATTTTTTTTTTGAATTTTTTCTGATTTCCCCCCCCCTATTTTTCAGGATTTTTTAGGGATTTTTCCAAGTTGGATATTTGGGATTTTTCTGGGTTTATTTGAGGATTTTTTGGGCATTTTTCTGGGGTTTTTTGAGGATTTTTTCCATTCCACCGGGACACGCTGCGCTACATCGGCACCAAGCTCCCGGATAAAACCGTCCAGTTCCTGCAGGTGGGACACAAATCCAGGAATTTTCATGGAATTTGGGAGCTGGGAGAAATTTGGGATTTTTTGCCATTTTTTACAGGGAGTTTTTAGGTCAAAATTTGAATTTTTTCTGATTTTTTTTAGAATTTTTTTGTGATTTATTTTGAATTTTTAGTTTTTTTTCCACTGTTTTTCATTATTTATTTGGGGTTGTTCCAACTTGGACACTTGGGGCTTTTTTGGGATTTTTTTCACAATTTTTTTCAGATTTTTTGGGGGGGTTGTAGGTGAAAATTTGAATTTTTTGGGGATTTATTTGGAATTTTTCAGTGTTTTTCCTGTTATTTTTTTCAGGGTTTTTCCCCTATTTTTCAGGATTTTGGGGGGGATTTTTTCCAAGTTGGATATTTGGGATTTTAGGGGATTTTTTTCAAAATTTTTTGAGGAGTTTTTAGGTAAAAATTTGAATTTTTTAGGATTTATTTCGAGGTTTCTTTGGGGTTTTTCCATTATTTTCCAGGCTTTCTTTGGGATTTTTCCAAATTGTCTGTTGGGATTTTTTGGAATTTTGTGGGGGGGGTTTTAGGTGAAAAGTCAGACTTTTTAGGGTTTTTTTTTCCTGTTTTTGTCCTGAAATTTCTGGCATTCCCAGTTTTCTTCCCATTTTCCCAGGAGTACATCATGAACAGGAACAGGAAAATCCATGTTTTATCCCCAGAATTCCCATTTTTTTTCCCATTTTTATTCCCATTTTTCCCATTTTTCCCAGTTTTCCCATTTTTATTCCCAATTTTCCCATTTTATCCCCATTCCCAGGAGTACATCGTGAACAGGAACAGGAAAATCCATGTTTGATCCCCAGAATTCCCATTTTTATTCCCATTTTTATTCCCATTTTTCCATGTTTTTCCATTTTATTGTTTATCCCATTTCTTTTCCCATTTTTATTCCCCGAATTTTCCCATATCCCTTCCGATAATAGAAAGTGCCATGTTGTCAAATTTCCCATTTTATTCCATTTTATTCCCATTTTTTTCAGTTTTGTCCTCGCATTTCATTGTTCTCTCCCATTTTTATCCCCGAAGTTCCCAATTTTTAATTCACCATTCTATTCAATTATTTCTTCCATTTTATTGATTTCCCATTTTTATCCGAGATTCCGATTTATTTCATTATCGGCAAGTATGATTTCGCCATTGTTTAAATTCAGCCATTGTTCTTATTCCTTTTCATCGGTTTTATTGCATGTTCTTGCCATTTATCTTAAATTGTCCGCATTTTTCGATCCCAAAGTTTCCCATTTACTCCCATTCCCAGGAGTACATCATCGTGAACAGGAACAGGAAAGATCCATTTTTTATTCCAGAGTCATTCAGAAAAGACCTTGATTTTTGATTCCCATTTTTTTCCAAATTTCCCTATTTTTCCTATTTTGTTCCATTTCATGTTTCTTTTTTCCCAGAATTCCCATTTTTATTCCCATTTTTCCTGTTTTTTTCCATTTTATATCTCAATTTTTGCCATTTATCCCCATTCCCAGGAGTACACTGACATCGTGAACAGGAAATCCATGTTTTATCCCCAGAATTCCATTTTTTTCCATTTTATTCCAGAATTCCCATTTTTTTTCCCATTTTATTCCCAATTTCCAGTTTTATTTCCCATTTTTATTCCTATTTTCCATGTTTTCCCATGTTTTGATCCCCAGAATTCCATTTTTATTCCCATTTTTCCCTGTTTTTTCCCATTTTTATCCCAAATGTTTTTCCCATTTATCCCTATTCCCAGGAGTACATCGTGAACAGGAACAGCGAAAATCATGTTTTATCCCCAGAATTCCCATTTTTATTCCAAAATCCATTTTTATTCCCATTTTTCCATTTTTATTCCCATTTTTATTCCATTTTTCCCATTTTTATTTCCCAGAATTCCCCATTTTTCCCATTTTATTCCCATTTTTTATTCCTCTTTTCCATGTTTTTCCATGTTTTATTTTCAGAATTCCCATTTTTATCTCCATTTTTCCATGTTTTTCCCATTTTGAATTTCCATTTTTCCCATTTTTATTCCAATTTTTTATTCCCAATTTTCCCATTTTTTCCCATTCCCAAGGAGTTACATCGTGAACAGGAACAGGAAAAATCCATGTGTTTATCCCCAGATTCCATTTTATATTCCCCAATTTTTCGCCATTTTTTTTCCCATTTTTCCCATTTTTTCCCCATTCTGCCATTTTTATTCCCATGTTTCCCAATTTTCCCATTTTTTCCCATTTTCAGGAGTACATGCGTGAACAGGAAACAGGAAAATCGAGCGGCGCGCGCAAGGAGCTGACGGAGAAGGACGGGGAACAAACCGAGCCGACCCCTTCAAGGGTGAGAATTTGGGGAAATTTTGGGGAATTGTGAAA
>NDFG01000217.1:101627-113886 GCA_002167245.1 Sporophila hypoxantha
ATTTTTGGGGAAAACTCTGGGTATTTTTGGGGATCGTTTGTTGGGAATTGTTCTGGAACGTTCTGCCCTCAGGGATCGGCCAGGAGCATTTCTTCAAGCGCATCGAGGCCGCGCACTGCCTGGCCTGCGACATGCTGATCCCGGCCCAGGGGCACCTGCTGCAGAGACACCTGAGGTCTGCTGAGCACAACCGCAGCCGCAGGGTGAGACACTGGGGTTAGGCTGAGCTTAACTTGGGGTTAGGCTGAGCTTAGTGTGGGGTTAGTGTGGGTTTAGATGGGATTTGTCCCAGGGCCACCTGCTGCAGAGACACCTGAGATCGGCCGAGCACAACCGCAGCCGCAGGGTGAGGAGCTGGGCTTAACTCCTTAGGCTGGGCTTAACTCCTTAGGCTGGGCTTAACTCAGGGTTAGTGTGGGGTTAGTGTGGGTTTAGATGGGATTTGTCCCAGGGCCACCTGCTGCAGAGACACCTGAGATCTGCCGAGCACAACCGCAGCCGCAGGGTGAGAGTGCAGGGTTAGGCTGGGCTTAACTTGGGGTTAGGCTGGGCTTAACTTGGGGTTAGTGTGGGTTTAGATGGGATTTATCCCAGGGCCACCTGCTGCAGAGACACCTGAGATCGGCCGAGCACAACCGCAGCCGCAGGGTGAGACATTGACTTAGGCTGGGCTTAACTCGGGGTTAGGCTGAGCTTAACTCGGGTTTAGTGTGGGTTTAGTGTGGGTTTAGATGGGATTTATCCCAGGGCCACCTGCTGCAGAGACACCTGAGATCTGCCGAGCACAACCGCAGCCGCAGGGTGAGACACTGGGGTTAGGCCGGGCTTAACTCGGGGTTAGGCTGGGTTTAGTGTGGGTTTAGTGTGGGTTTAGATGGGATTTATCCCAGGGCCACCTGCTGCAGAGACACCTGAGATCGGCCGAGCACAACCGCAGCCGCAGGGTGAGGAGCTGGGCTTAGGCTGGGCTTAACTCCTTAGGCTGGGCTTAGTGTGGGTTTAGATGGGATTTGTCCCAGGGCCAGCTGCTGCAGCGGCACCTGAGATCGGCTGAGCACAACCGCAGCCGCAGGGTGAGACATTGACTTAGGCTGGGCTTAACTCCTTAGGCTGGGCTTAACTTGGGTTTAGTGTGGGTTTAGATGGGATTTGTCCCAGGGCCACCTGCTGCAGAGACACCTGAGATCCGCCGAGCACAACCGCAGCCGCAGGGTGAGACATTGACTTAGGCTGGGCTTAACTCGGGGTTAGGCTGGGCTTAACTCGGGTTTAGTGTGGGTTTAGATGGGATTTGTCCCAGGGCCACCTGCTGCAGAGACACCTGAGATCGGCTGAGCACAACCGCAGCCGCAGGGTGAGGAGCTGAGCTTAGGCTGAGCTTAACTCAGGGTTAGGCTGGGCTTAACTCGGGTTTAGTGTGGGCTTAGTGTGGGTTTAGATGGGATTTATCCCAGGGCCACCTGCTCCAGAAACACCTGAGATCCGCCGAGCACAACCGCAGCCGCAGGGTGAGACACCGGGGTTAGGCTGGGCTTAACTCAGGGTTAGGCTGAGCTTAACTTGGGGTTAGTGTGGGTTTAGATGGGATTTATCCTGGATATATATCAGAATTAGCACAACCGCAGCCACAGGGTGAGAGTACAGGGTTAGGCCGGGCTTAACTCCTTAGGCTGGGCTTAACTCGGGCTTAGTGTGGGTCTAGATGGGATTTGTCCCAGGGCCACCTGCTGCAGAGACACCTGAGATCCGCCGAGCACAACCGCAGCCGCAGGGTGAGACACCGGGGTTAGGCTGGGCTTAACTCCTTAGGCCGGGCTTAACTCGGGGTTAGTGTGGGTTTAGTGTGGGTTTAGATGGGATTTATCCCGGATTTATCTCAGATTTAGCACAACCGCAGCCGCAGGGTGAGACATTGACTTAGGCTGAGCTTAACTTGGGGTTAGGCTGGGCTTAACTCGGGGTTAGTGTGGGTTTAGATGGGATTTGTCCCAGGGCCACCTGCTGCAGCGGCACCTGAGGTCTGCCGAGCACAACCGCAGCTGCAGGGTGAGACATTGACTTAGGCTGGGCTTAACTCCTTAGGCTGGGCTTAATTTGGGGTTAACTTGGGGTTAGGCCGGGCTTAACTCGGGGTTAGTGTGGGTTTAGATGGGATTTGTCCCAGGGCCACCTGCTGCAGAGACACCTGAGATCGGCCGAGCACAACCGCAGCCGCAGGGTGAGACACCGGGGTTAGGCTGGGCTTAACTTGGGGTTAGGCTGAGCTTAACTCGGGGTTAGGCTGGGTTTAGTGTGGGTTTAGTGTGGGTTTAGATGGGATTTATCCAGGGCCACCTGCTGCAGAGACACCTGAGATCGGCCGAGCACAACCGCAGCCGCAGGGTGAGACACCGGGGTTAGGCTGGGCTTAACTCGGGGTTAACTTGGGGTTAGGCTGGACTTAACTCGGGGTTAGGCTGGGCTTAGTGTGCATTTAGATGGGATTTATCCCGAATTTATATCACATTTAGCACATCCGCAGCCGCAGGGTGAGACACTGGGGTTAGGCTGGGCTTAACTCAGGGTTAGGCCGGGTTTAGTGTGGGTTTAGATCAGATTTATCCCGAATTTATATCACATTTAGCACAACCGCAGCCGCAGGGTGAGACACTGGGGTTAGGCTGGGCTTAACTCAGGGTTAACTCAGGGTTAGGCTGGGCTTAGGCCGGGCTTAGTGTGGGGTTAGATGGGATTTATCCCGGATTTATCTCAGATTTAGCACAACCGCAGCCGCAGGGTGAGACATTGAGCTTAGGTCAGGCTTAACTCCTTAGGCTGGGCGTAACTCCGGCTTAGGCCGGGTTTAGATTTAGATTTATCCCGGATTTAGCAGAACCGCAGCCACAGGGTGAGAGCTCCGTGTTTAGGCCGGGTTTAGCCTGGGTTCAGATCAGATTTGTCCCGGATCATATTTGATTCAGCCCAGCTGCAACCGGTGAGGATCCAGGGTTAGGCCAGGTCTAGCCTGGGTTTAGCTCAGATTTACCCTCAGTTTAGTCTGGAGTTAGCCTGGATTGAGCCTGGAGTTATCCCCCATTTCTCCTGGATTTTTCCTGGATTTATTTTGGATTTCCCCTGGGTTCAATCCCAGATTGATCCTGGATTATCCCACATTTCTCTTGGATTTATCCTGCATTTAGCCCAGGTTTCCCCTCCCAAATCCTTTTTCCTGATTTTCCCCTCAAACCCCTCTGGAATTCCTGGAATTCTGGGATTTTTCCCTCAAACCCCTCTGGAATTCCCGCAATTCCAGGATTTTTCCTGATTATTCCCCCAAACCCCTCTGGAATTCTGGGATTTTTCCTGATTATTCCCTTGAACCTCTTTGGAATTCCCAGAATCCCGGGATTTTTCCCAATTTTTCCCCCTGACCCCCTCTGGAATTGCTGGAATTCTGGGATTTATCCCGATTTTCCCTTGAAACCCCTCTGGAATTCCCAGAATTCTGGGATTTTCCCCTCGAACCCGTCTAGAATTTCTGGAATTCCGGGATTTATCCTGATTTTTCCCTCAAACCCCTCTGGAATTCCCGCAATTCCGGGATTTATCCTGATTTTTCCCTTGAAACCACTCTGGAATTCCCAGATTTCTGGGATTTTCCCCTCAAACCTCTCTGGAATTCCTGGAATTCCGGGATTTTCCCGATTTTCCCCTCTGGAATTCCTGGAATTCCGGGATTTTCCCCTCAAACCCCTCTGGAATTGCCGGAATTCTGGGATTTTCCCGATTTTCCCCTCTGGAATTGCCGGAATTCCGGGATTTTTCCCGATTTTTCCCTCTGGAATTGCCAGAATTCCGGGATTTATCCTGATTTTCCCGTGTGGAATTGCCGGAATTCCGGGATTTTTCCCGATTTTCCCCTCTGGAATTCCCAGAATTCTGGGATTTTTCCTGATTTTCCCCTCAAACCCCTCTGGAACTCTGGGATTTATCCCAATTTACCCCTTGAAGTCCTCTGGAATTGCTGGAATTCCAGGATTTATTCCGATTTTCCCTTGAAACTGCTCTGGAATTCCCAGAATCCCGGGATTTTTCCCAATTTTTCCCCCCAAACCCCTCTGGAATTCCTGGAATTCCAGGATTTATCCTGATTTCCCCCTCTGGAATTGCCAGAATTCTGGGATTTTTCCCAATTTTCCCCTCAAACCCCTCTGGAATTGCCGGAATTCCGGGATTTTCCCGCTTTTCCCTCTGCAATTCCTGGAATTCCGGGATTTTTCCCGATTTTTCCCTCTGGAATTGCCGGTATTCTGGGATTTTCCCGATTTTTCCCTCTGGAATTGCTGGAATTCCGGGATTTTCCCGATTTTTCCCTCTGGAATTGCCGGAATTCCGGGATTTTCCCCTCAAACCCTTCTGCAATTCCCAGAATTCTGGGATTTTTCCCTTGAACCCCTCTGGAATTGCCAGAATTTCGGGATTTATCCCGATTTTTCCCTCTGCAATTCCTGGAATTCCGGGATTTTCCCCTCAAACCCCTGTGGAATTGCCGGAATTCCGGGATTTTCCCGCTTTTCCCCTCTGGAATTGCCGGAATTCCGGGATTTTCCCGATTTTCCCCTCTGGAATTGCCGGAATTCCGGGATTTTCCCCTCAAACCCCTCTGGAATTCCCGGAATTCTGGGATTTTTCCCTTGAACCCCTCTGGAATTGCTGGAATTTCGGGATTTATCCCGATTTTTCCCTCTGCAATTCCTGGAATTCCGGGATTTTCCCCTCAAACCCCTCTGGAATNCCCTCTGGAATTGCTGGAATTTCGGGATTTATCCCGATTTTTCCCTCTGCAATTCCTGGAATTCCGGGATTTTCCCCTCAAACCCCTCTGGAATTGCCGGAATTCCGGGATTTTTCCCGATTTTTCCCTCTGGAATTGCCGGAATTCCGGGATTTTCCCGCTTTTCCCCTCTGGAATTGCCGGAATTCCGGGATTTTCCCGCTTTTCCCTGGCAGCTGGCAGCGGAGCAGTTCAAGAAGACGAGCCTGCACGTGGCCAAGAGCGTCCTGAACAACAAACACATCGTGCGCATGCTGGAGAAATACCTGCAGGTAAATCCTGGGAACCGGGAATTCCTCACCCTCGGGAATTCTCTGAGCCCAGGGAGCCTTCCCAAAAAATCCCCAAAAAGATCCCCAAAAAATTCCACAAAAATCCCACAAAAATCCCACCAAAAACCTCCCAAAAATTCCACAAAAATCCCACAAAAATCGCCCAAAAATCAAAAAAATATCCCCAAAAATTACCAAAAAAATTTCCAAAAAAATCCCAAAAGCATCCCAAAGAATTCCCCCCAAAAATCCCAAAAAGATCCCCCCAAAAAAAACCCCAAAAATATCACGAAAAGATCCCCAAAAAATTCCACAAAAATCCCACGAAAATTGCCCCAAAAATCAAAAAAATATCCCCAAAAATCCCCCCAAAATTTCCAAAAAAATCCCAAAAAATCCCAAAAAATTCCCCCCAAAAATATCCTCCCAAAAAGATCCCAAAAAAATCCCCCAAAAATCCTCCCAAAAATACCACAAAAAATCCCCAAAATTCACACAAAAAATCCCCCAAAATCGCCCAGAAAATCCAAAAAAATTTCCAAAAAATCCCACAAAAACATCCCCAGAAAATCCCACAAAAACCCCCCAAAAATTCCACAAAAATCCCACAAAAATCGCCCAAAAATCAAAAAAATATCCCCAAAAATTACCAAAAATTTTCCAAAAAATCCCAAAAAATTCCCCCCAAAAATATCCTCCCAAAAAGATCCCAAAAAAATCCCCAAAAAATCCTCCCAAAAATATCACAAAAAATCCCCAAAATTCACACAAAAAATCCCCCCAAAATCCCCCAGAAAAACCAAAAAAATTTCCAAAAAATCCCACAAGAATCCCCCCAAAGTTCCCAAAAAAATCCCCAAAAATTTCCCAAAAATTCTCCAAAATCCCCAAAAAATAAAAAAAATTCCCCCAAAAATTCCCTGAACAACAAACCCATGCTCAGGATGCTGGAGAAATACCTGCAGGTAAATCCTGGGAACTGGGAATTCCTGAGCCTCGGGAATTCTCTGAGCCCAGGGAGCCTTCCCAAAAAATCCCCAAAAACATCCCCAAAAATTCCACAAAAATCCCACAAAAATCGCCCAAAAAATCGCCCAAAAATCAAAAAAATATCCCCAAAAATTACCAAAAAATTTCCAAAAAAATCCCAAAAACATCCCAAAAAATTCCCCCCAAAAATCCAAAAAAATCCCCAAAAAATTCCCCAAAAATCCCACAAAAATCGCCCAAAAAATCAAAAAAATATCCCCAAAAATATCCCCAGAAATTTCCAAAAAATTTCCAAAAAATCCCAAAAGCATCCCAAAAAATTCCCCCCAAAAATATCCTCCCAAAAAGATCCCCAAAAAAATCCCCAAAAAATCCTCCCAAAAATATCACAAAAAATCCCCAAAATTCACACAAAAAATTCCCCAAAATCCCCCAGAAAATAAAAAAAAAATTTCCAAAAAATCCAGAAAAATCCCCCCAAAATTCCCAAAAAAATCCCCAAAAAATTCCACAAAAATTCCACAAAAATCGCCCAAAAATCAAAAAAATATCCCACAAAAAATATCCCCAAAAATTACCAAAAAATTTCCAAAAAATCCCAAAAAATTCCCCCCAAAAATCCCAAAAAGATCCCCAAAAAAATCCTTCCAAAAATATCACAAAAAATCCCAAAAATTCACACAAAAAATCCCCCAAAATCACCCAGAAAATCCAAAAAAAATTCCAAAAAATCCCACAAAAATCCCCCAAAAATTCCCCCAAAAATCAAAACCATATACCCAAAAATCCCACAAAAATCCCCCAAAATTTCCCCAAAAAATCTCCAAAAATCCCCCAAAATAAACGAAAAAAAAATCCACAAAAATCTCCCCAAAATTCCCCCCAAAAATCCCCAAAAATTCTAAAAAAAATCCCACAAAAATTCCCACCCCCCAAAAAATCCCAAAAAACCCCCAAATCTTCCCAAAATTCCCAAATAAACTCCACAAAAATTCCCCCAAAAATCCCAAAAAATCAAAAAAAAATCCCCCCAAATCCTCCTAAAAATCCCAAAAAATTTCCCCCAAAAATTCACTAAAAATCCACAATTTTCCCATTTTTTGGTGTTTTTTCCTGTGAATTTTGGCAGATTTGGGCAATTTTTTTACCTTTTTTTTCATTTTTTTGGCATTCCAGCATCCCCAGAGCCCAAATCCCAAAAAATCCTGGAATTTTTCCCATTTTTTCCCTGTTTTTTCACCCCCTCTTCTTTTTTTCCTCTTTTTTCCAACGGTTTTGCCATTTCTGTGCTTTTTTTGGGAATTTTTTCCCAATTTTTTGGGGGGAAATTTTTCCCAATTTTTTTTTATTTTTTCCCAATTTTTTTTTTTTTTTTTTTCCCAAATTTTTGGGGGAATTTTTTCTCAGTTTTTTCCTTCACCTCCTCACCATTAAAGCAAAAATCCCCCCCCGCCCTGGAGCCATTCAGGAGTTTTTGGAATTTTGGGAATTTTTGGAATTTTGGGAATTTTTGGAAATTCAGAGAATTTTGGGAATTTTTGGAATTCAGAGAATTTTGGGAATTTTTGGAAATTCAGAGAATTTGGAGAATTTTGGGCCCCAAATCCCAGGGATCCAAACCCTCCCCAAAATTCCCCAAAATTCCGATTTTTTCCCCTCGGGATCGCCAGAATTGGGGGTTCTGGGCCGGGAATTCCGGAATTTTCCGGAAGGTTCCGGGCAGGATCGGCCGCAGCATCGGAGGCGCCTCCGGAGGATTCCCGGCAATTCCGGCGGGAGAAGCTCCGGGATCCCAAAAATTCCTCCCCGATCCCAAAAGTTTGGGGTCAACCCAAGGCCGGGAAAAGTTGGAAAAAATGGGGAAAAAAAAAGAAAAAGGGAAAAAAAAAGGGAAAAAAGTGGGAAAAACGGTGCCTGTGCCTCTGGGTCCTGGGAAAATGGGAATTGCAGGTGGAAAAATGGGAATTCAGATCCCAGAAATGGGAATTTGGATCCTGAAAAATGGGATTTTGGATCCCAAAAATGGGAATTTGGATCCTGAAAAATAGGATTTGGATCCTGAAAAACAGGAATTCGGATCCTGAAAAATGGGAATTCGGATCCCAAAAAAAGGACTTTGCATCCTGGGAAGACGGACCTGGAGTCCAGGGAAAAATGGGATTTTTGGATCCCCAAAAACGGGAATTTGGATCCTGAAAAATGGGGATTTGCATCCCGGGAAGATGGACCTGGAGTCCTGGGAAAAATGGGATTTTTGGATCCCCAAAAACGGGAATTTGGATCCCAAAAAAAGGGATTTGGATCCCAAGAAGAGGGATTTGGATCCCAGGAAAAAAGGACCTTGAGTCCAGGGAAAAAATGGGATTTGGATCCCAAGAAGAGGGACTTTGGATCCCAAAAAATGGGAATTTGGATCCCAAAAAAAGGGATTTGGATCCCAAAAAATGGGAATTTGGATCCCAAGAAGGGCCGGAAAAGTGACCTCAGATCCTGGGAAAAAGGGACCTTGGATCCCGGGAGAAAAGGGATTTTGGATCCTGAAAAATGGGATTTGGATCCCAGGGAAAAAGGGATTTTGGATCCCAGGAAGACGGACCTTGGGTCCAGGGCAAAATGGGATTTGGATCCCAGGAAAAAAAGGGATTTGCATCCCAAAAAATGGGACTTTGGAGCCCAAGGAAAAAGGACTTTGGATCCTGGGAAGATGGACCTGGAGTCCTGGGAAAAATGGGATTTGGATCCCAAAAAATGGGATTTTGCATCCCAAAAAAAAGAGATTTTGGAGTCCAAGGAAACAGGATTTTGGATCCGGGGAAGATGGACCTGGAGTCCTGGGAAAAGGAGGGAATTTGGATCCCAAAAACCAGGATTTGGATCCTGAAAAATGGGGATTTTGCATCCCAAAAAATGGGAATTTGGATCCTGAAAAATGGGGATTTGGATCCTGAAAAATGGGAATTTGGATCCTGAAAAATGGGATTTTGGATCCCAGGAAGATGGACCTGAGGTCCAGGGAAAATTGGGATTTTTGGATGCAAGAAAAAGTCCCCTGGATCCCAGGAGAAAAAGGACTTTCAGTCCGGGGGAAAAATGGGATTTGGATCCCAAAAAAATGGGATTTTGGAGCCCAAGGAAAAAGGACTTTGGATCCTGGGAAGACGGACCTGGAGTCCTGGGAAAAATGGGATTTGGATCCCAAAAAATGGGATTTTGCATCCCAAAAATAGGGATTTGGATCCCAAGAAGAGGGACTTTGGATCCCAGGAAAAGTCACCCTAAATCCTGGGAAAAATGGGATTTGGATCCCAGGAAAAAGGACTTTGGATCCTGGGAAGATGGAGCTTGGGTCCTGGGAAAAATGGGATTTAAATCCCCAAAAAAATTGGGATTTGGATCTCGGGAAGACGGACCGTGGGTCCAGGGAGAAACGGGATTTGGATCCCAAGAAGAGGGACTTTGGATCCCGGGAAAAACCACCCTAAATCCTGGGAAAATGGGATTTTGCATCCCAAAAAAAAGGGACTTTGGAGTCCAAGGCAAAAGGAGTTTGGATCCTGGGAAGATGGACCTTGGGTCCTGGGAAAAGGAGGGAATTTGGATCCTGAAAAATGGGGATTTTGCATCCCGAAAAATGGGAATTTGGATCCTGAAAAATGGGATTTGGGATCCCAGGAAGAGGGACCTCAGGTCCAGGGGCAAAAGGGATTTGGATCCCAAAAGAAGGGACGCTGGATCCCAGGAAAAGCGCCCCAAAATCCTGGGAAAAAGGGACCTTGGATCCCGGGAAAAATGGATTTGGATGCCAAGAAGAGGAACGTTGGACGCCGGGATAGAGGGACGGCGGATCCCAGGGAAAGAAGGTACGTTGGAGCCTGGGGAAAAGGGGATTTGGATCCCAAAAAATGGGATTTGGATCCTAAAAAATGGGATTTGGATCCTAAAAAATGGGATTTGCATCCCAAAAAATGGGATTTGGATCCCAGGAGAAGTCACCCTAAATCCTGGGAAAAGGGAATTTGGATCCCAAAAAATGGGATTTGGAGTCCAAGGAAAAGGGATGCTGGATCCTGGGAAAAGAAGGGATTTTGGATCCCAGGAAAAAGGATTTTGGATCTTGGGAAAAGGGACCATGGATCCCAAGAAGAGAGATCCGTGGGAAGATGGACCAGGAGTCCTGGGAAAATGGGATTTGGAATCCCAAAAAAAGGGATTTGGATCCCAAAAAAAAGGGATTTTGGATCCCAAAAATGGGATTTGGATCCCAAGAAGAGGGACTTTGGATCCCAGGAAAAGTCACCCTAAATCCTGGGAAAATGGGATTTGGATCCCAGAAAAAAACGGGATTTTGGATCCCAAAAAAAGGGATTTTGGAGTCCAAGGAAAAGGGACCTTGAATTCTGGGAAGATGGACCTGGAATCCTGGGAAAATGGGATTTGGATCCCAGAAAAAAGCGGGATTTTGGATCCCGGGAAGATGGAGCTCAGGTGCAGGGAAAATGGGATTTGGATCCCAAGGAATGGGATTTGGATCCCAAGAAAAAGGACTTTGGATCTCAAACCAAAGAGATGCTGGATCCCGGGAAAAGGACCTGGGAGTCCAAGGAAAAAGGGATTTGGATCCCGGGACAGAAGGGATTTTGGATCCCGGGAAGACGGACCTTGGGTCCAGGGGAAAAAGGGATTTGGGATCCCAAGAAAAAGGACCTGGAGTCCTGGGAAAATGGGATTTGGATCCCAAAAAAAGGGATTTTGGAGCCCAAAGAAAGGGATTTGGGATCCCAAGAAAAAGGACCTTGGATACTGGAAAAAGGGACCTGGAGCCCTGGGAGAAAAAGGACCTGGAGTCCTGGGAAAAATGGGATTTGGAGCCCAAAAAATGGGATTTGAGTCGAAGGAAAAAGGGATTTGGATCCTGGGAAAAGAAAGGATTTGGGATCCCAAGAAGACGGAGCTGGAGCCCTGGGAAAATGGAATTTGGATCCTCAAAAAAAAGGACTTTGGATCCCAGGAGAAGAAGGTATGTTGGATGCCGGGAAAAACGGGATTTGGATCCCAAGAAGAGGGATGGTGGATCCCAGGGAAAATGGGATTTGGATCCCAAAAAAAAGGAATTTGGATCCTGGGAAGATGGACTTGAGGCCCAGGGAAAAATGGGATTTGGATCCCAAAGAACGGGATTTGGATCCCAAGAAGAGGGATTTGGATCCTGGGGAAAAGAGACTTTGGAGCCCAAGGAAAAAGGAGTTTGGATCCCGGGAAGACGGACCTTGGGTCCTTGGGAAAAATGYGATTTGGATCCCAAAAAAAAGGACCTGGAATCCTGGGAAAAGAAGGGATTTTGGATCCCAAACCAAGGGATTTTGGATCCTGGGAAGACAGACCTTGGGTCCAGGGAAAAATGGGATTTGGATCCTGGGAAAAAAAGGGATGGGGGATCCTGGGGAAAGCAGAGACTTTGGAGTCCAAGGAAAAAGGATTTTGGATCCTGGGAAGATGGACCTGGAGGCCCAGGAAGGACCTTGGATCTCCCCAAAAAAATGGATTTTGGATCGTGGGAAGATCCCAAAAGAGGCGACGCTGGATCCTGGGAAAAGCAGGGACTGAGATCCCAAAAAAGGGATTTGGGATCCCAAAAAAGGGGATTCCTGTATCTCCCAGTTTGGGATGGGATCATTCCCAAATCCCAGTTTGGGATCATTCCCAGATCCCAGTTTGGGATCATTCCCAAATCCCAGTTGGGGATCATTCCCAGATCCCAGTCCAGGGCTCCAGTAATTCCCTTTATCCCAGTAATTCCCAGTATCCCACACCAGTAATTCCCATTATCCCAGTAATTCCCTTTATCCCAGTAATTCCCAGTATCCCACACCAGTAATTCCCAGTAATTCCCATTATCCCAGCCCATCCCAAACTGGAATCTCTCCATCCCACGGAGCCGATCCTGGAAAAAATCTCCCAGAAAAAAAAAAACAAAAACCACCCAAAATTCCCAGAAATTCCCCAAAATTCCCAGAAATTCCTCAAAATTCCCAGAAATTCCCAAAACTTCTCAGAAATTCCCTGAAATCCCAGGGAAGCAATTCCCAGCTGGAAAAGGGGAGGCAGGAGGCCGAGCTCAGGAGTCCAGGTAATGCCTGAGAATTCCCAGAAAAAAACCCCAAAATCCAAAAATTCCCAAAAAATA
>NDFG01000219.1:171284-187951 GCA_002167245.1 Sporophila hypoxantha
GGGAGACCCCAGCCCCATTTGGGGAGACCCCAGCCCCATTTCCGACGGTCCCAACCCCACTTAGGGGGGTCCTAGACCCATTTGGGCGTCCCAGCCTTTCTTGGGGGGAGTCTCAACCCCATTTTGGGGGGTCCCAGCCCCATTTGGGAGACCCCAGCCCCATTTGGGGAGACCCCAGCCCCATTTGGGGGTCCAAGCTTTTCTTGGGGGGGGGTCCCAACCCCACTTCGGATGTTCCCAGCCCCTCTCAGTCGGTCCCAGCCCCATTCCGGGGGTCCCGCAGCCCCTCCCGGGGGGGTCCCCGCCCCACTGGGAAGACCCCAGCCCCATTTCCGAGGGTCCCAGCCCCATTTCCAAGGGTCCCAACCCCATTTTGGGGGGTCCCAGCCCCATTTGGGAGGGTCCCAACCCCAATGAGGAGACCCCAGCCCCATTTCCGAGGGTCTCAGCCCCATTTGGGAGGGTCCCAGCACCATTCCGGGGGTCCCGGGGGGATCCCCGTGCTCACCGAGCCCCCCGGGGGGCCGCAGCCCCCTTGGGAAGACCCCAGCCCCATTTCCGAGGGTCCCAGCCCCATTTGGGAGGGTCCCAACCCCATTTTGGGGGGTCTCAGCCCCATTTGGGAGGGTCCCAACCCCATTTTGGGGGGTCTCAGCCCCATTTGGGAGGGTCCCAGACCCATTTGGGAGGGTCCCAACCCCAATGAGGAGACCCCAGCCCCATTTCCGAGGGTCCCAACCCCAGTGAGGAGACCCCAGCCCCATTTCCGAGGGTCCCAGCCCCATTCCGGGGGTCCCGCAGCCCCTCCCGGGGGGGTCCCCGCGCTCACCGAGCCCCCCGGGGGGGTCGCAGCCCCCCAGCCTGCGCAGCGTCTCCCCCAGCGCCGCCTTGACCAGCGCCAGCTCCCGCTCCACCGCCCGCAGCCGCAGCTCCAGCGGCCCCGGGGGGGGCCCGGCCTGCCCGGGGGGGGGTGTCCCCGCCTCAACCTTGGGGGGGGGGGAATGGGCAGGGTCACAATTGGGGGGGGGGGCACGGGGCCGTCCGGGCACGGGGCGGGCAACCCGGACACGGGGGGGGGGGGGGGCAACCGCCCCAAAGCTCGCGGCCCCGCCTTGGGACCCCCCGGGTGTGATCGGACCCCCCAGCTTTTGTGACCCCCCCCGTGCCCCCCCCAACTCAGGGACCCCCCCGTGCCCCCTCCCAGAATGTTGGGACCCTCAGATGTCAACCCGGGCCCCCCCCCCCCCAAAACAAACCGGGACCCCTCCGGGACCCCCCCGGGCACTCGGGACCCCGCCCGCGCCCCCCCCCCGTGTCCCCACGTGTCCCCCCCCCCCCTTTTCCGTCCGTTCCCCAGCTCCGCCGCCCGTCCCCGCCAACCGGGCCCAGGGGGGTCCGGGGGGGGTCCGGGGGGGGGCCAGTCCGGGGGTCCCCCGCCCCCCGGGTCTCACGCGCGCTCCGGGGGGGCCCATGGCGGGCCCGCGGCCGCTTCCGACACCGCCCCAGGAAGCGCGGCCGAGTCACTTCCCCCCGCGGGGGGGCGGCCCGGGGGGGCCCGGACAACCCCGAAATGGGGGGGGGGAATTTCCTGAGGGGGGGGGAATCCCTGGGCGGGGGGGGAGACCCCAAATTGGTGTTTGGGCGAGGGGGGGGGCAGCGCAGCCCGCCCACAACAGCGGGGCACCTCCAAAATTCCCCCCCCCACGCCCCGAAATGAGCCACCCCGGCGTGAGGGGGTCACAGCAACCCGTCCCAAATATTGGGGGCGTTCTGCTGCCCCCAAACTCTGTAGGAACCCCCCCCCCCAAAGATCCACGGGGGCCGTCAGTGACTCCCCCTCCCAAAATTGGGGGGTGGTGACCCACGGAAGTCCTCCCCCATTTGCCCCCCCCTCGTTCTGGTTCCCCAAAATTGGGGTGACCCCCCCCCAAACGAGAACCCCCCCCACCCCAAAAAAAACCATGACGAGGCTGGAAGGAGATTTTATTGCAGAGAGGGGGACCAGGGGGGGTCCCCCAATAAAATCGGGGGGGGTCCTGGTGATAAATAAACGGTCTGGGGGGTCCCGGGGGGTTTGGGGGGGTCCCGGGGGGGGGATCGGCCCCCTAAACTTCATGTCCGGGGTGGAGCCGGGCCTGGCGCTTGCGAGCCTGGCTCCGTCCTGGGCATGCTGTCAGGCTCTCTCGGTGCGCGTGTGCGCAACCACACCTGGGGGCAAAAAATACCCAAATCACCCCAAAAATCATCTCCTAAAAATCACCTCAAAAATCCAGCCAAATTACCCGTGTTGCCACACCAGCCACGCTGGGTGCCAGAAACAGCCCAAATCACCGGCCAAAACCGGGCCTCAAACACCAAAATCATCTCAAAATTTCCTGTGTGCCACACCAGCACCTGGTGCACTAAATATCCCAAAATCACCAAAAACGGCTCTGAAACACCCAAAATCACGCTAGAAACCAGTGCCGTGTGCCACCGCCAGCACCTGGGTGCAGAAACAGCCCCAAATCACCCAAATCACCTCAAAATCAACTCAATAATGCACCCAAACATACCTGTGTGACAACAATGCACCTGGGTTGCCAAAACACACATCCAAAATCAACGCCCAAAACGCGCCTAAAATACACCCCAAAAATCAATCTCAAAATCATCGCGTGTGCCACACAGCACCTGGGTGCCAGAAATAGCCGGGGGGTCACCAAGCCCAAACACCCAAAAACATCAACCCCAAAACCGCCCCAGGACCCCCAACTCCCCCAAATCCCCACCTGGATGCAGGTTATCGCCCTCGGCTCCCAGCTGCCCTGGGGTCACCAGCCCCCCGGAAGGAGAGGAAGCCCCCGAAAAACGCCACGAAACTAATCCAACGCCCCCAGGACACCCAAGAACCGCCGCCAAGATCACCTGATGTTGCAGTTATCAGCCCAAATCCCGCCAAACCCCCCAGGACCCCGCAAGCCCCCCCGATCCCACCTGTGTGCAGTTATCGGCCCGAGCTCAGCTGCTCGGCGGGTGTCACAGCCCCCAGGAAGGAGCTCTCCAGGACCCCCAAAACCCCCACCACACTCATCCCAAACCCCAAAAATCACACACAAGATCCACCCGACAACTCCTCCAGGACACCCCATAATCCACGCTGTGTGCAGTTATCGGCTTGTGCTCCAGCTGCCCGGTGGTACCAGCCAAACCCCCAAAAACACCTCCAAACCCTTTATGACACCCCAAATTCCCAGCCTGTGTGCAGTTATCGGGGTCCGGCGGCTGCGCCGCGTGCCCGGGGATCACCAGAGGCCCACAACCGTTTATGACACCCCAAACCGCCGCCAGGAAGCAAAGGCGCTTCACCAGAACCCCACGATCCGACACCTGTGAGTCAGTATATCAAGCATCCAAATCCCCCAAACCCCCCAGGAGTCCCGCCAAGACCCCCAAACCTCCACCTGTGTGCCAGTTATCGGCCCGCGGCTGTCAGCTGCCCGTGGGTCACCAGCCCCAAACCCCCCCAGGGAACCCAAACCCCCAAATCTCCCCCGCCAAAGCCAGCCCCTCGAGGACACCAAATACGCCCCAAAGTCCCACTGTGGTTGGCATTGTCTGCCCTCGGCTACGCAGCTGCCGTGGGGTCACTAGCCCGCCCCAGGAAGGAGCTCTCACAAGTATAGGTGACCCCATTCTCGGCGCGGCGCGTTGCGAAGCGGAGCGCTGAGGGTGGGCGAGCAGCAGCCGCAGCGCACGGCGAAGCCGGCCATTGTCGCAGCGGGAACGGCCGCTCCGGCGAGCCCGTGTGGGAAACCGACACGCCGCCACCAGCGGCTCGCTCTCAGGCGAAGACCCCGACCAAACCCACGGGCCAGACGGCACGCCCGGCGGGTGGCTGCGCATCTGGGGGGAGAAAAATATGGGAAAAAAAATGGGGAAAAAATGGGAAAAAATAGCATTTTTATAGGGGTTTATTATGGATTTATAGGGTTTTATAGTGGTCATAGGGGATTCCCCCACCAAACCCACAGCCAGACGGACTACGCCGAAGGGCGTGCCTGCGCATCTGGGGGGAAAATGGAGAAAAAATGAGGAGAAATAGGGAAAATGGGGGAAAAAAATAACATTTTACTTAGGGGGTTTTTAGGGGTTATTGGGGATTTTATTGGCGATTCCAGCCCGTGTGGAACCCGACCTGACGCGGCCCGGAACCGCAGCGCCGCTCCAAGCGCAGCCCCCCGACCAAACCCAGCGGGCCAGAGGAAACGCCAGCGGGTGCTGCGCAGTCTGGAGGGGGGAAATGGTGAAAAAATGGGGGAAATTGGGCAAGAAAAATGACAGATTTATTGGGGGATTTTATAGGGGATTTCCCCACCAAAAACCCAGGGGCAGACGGCACGCCTGGCGTGCTGCGCATCTGGGGGGGAAAGGGAAAAAAATGGGAAGAATGGGGAAAAAATAGCATTTTATGGGGATTTATTGGGAATTTATTGGGGAATTCCCCTCAGATGGACCATGCCGTGGGGTGCTGTGCATCTGGGGGAGAAATTGGGGAGATAAATGGCATTGTTATAATGGGAATTATTGGGGATTTATTGGGTATTCCAGCCCCACGGGCCAGAATGGACAGCGCCGGGTGCTGCGCATCTGGGGGGGAGACAATGGTGAAAAAATTGGGGGAAAATGGGAAAAAAATGGGAATTTTTAATTGCGGGTCATTAGTACGGGGATTTATGGGCGATTTATAGGCGAATTTATTGGAGATTTATTGGGGCTTTATTGGGGTTTATAGGGGATTTATTTGGGGATTTAAGGGATCTTAACTTGGGGATTTTCGATTGGGGATATTATTGGGGGAGTTTTATTGGGGATTTATAAGGGTGATTTATGGGGATTTATTGGGGATTTATAGGGGATTTTATTTGGGGATTTTATGGGGGTTTATAGGGATTTTTGGGGTTTTATTGGGGATTTATAGGGGAATTTATTGGGGATGTTATTGGTTGTTAGGGGTTTATGGGGATTAGTTGGCGAATTTATTGGGATATTATTGGGAGGTTTATTCGGGGATTTATAGGGGATTATTGGGGATTTATTGGGGATTTATAGGGGATTATTGGGAGATTTATTCGGGGATTTACTAGGGGAATTCCAGCCACGGGGCCAGATGGCCGCTGGGGGTGCTTTCGCATGCCGTGAGAATTGGGGGAAAAAAACTGCAAAAATGGGAAAAACTGAGGAAACAACCGCCAGGGAAAAAAAAAGTAGGTTTATAGGGGATTTATAGGGGAATTATAGGTTGGATTTGGTTTGGGGCCCGTATTTTTGGGGTTTTTTCCAAGAATTTTTTTGGGGATTTCAAGCACCCCACCTCCTGAAGAGCTGCAGGCTGGTGGGTGTTGAAAGGGGGGATTTGAATGACTTTGGGGGATTTGAGTGCACTTTAGGGTCGCTCAGAGTGGCTCAGGTGAATTTGGGCGTTCTCAGAGTCGGATTTTTGGACTTTTTTTGGGGGATTTTGCGTAATTTTTCCGGGATTTTTTTTGGGATTTCCAGGCCCCACTCCTCAAAGACCTCTAGCTGTAGGTGTTGAGGGGGAATTCTGACAGTTGTTAAGGCAAGTATTGAGTTGACTTAGATGGCTCAGGGTGGCTCAGGTAATGTTTGGCTTATTTACTCAGGTCGGATTTTGGATTTCTTTTGGGGATTTTTCGTCATTTTTTCCGGAGTATTTTTTTGGGATTTTACGGCCTCACCTCCTCAAAGAGCCTCTAGCTGTGGTTGTTGAGGGGGATAGAAACAATTTAGGACAGTTTTGAGTCGACTTAGAGTTCGGCTCAGGGTGGCTCCAGGTTATTTGGGCTTCTCAGGTCCCGGATTTTTTGGATTTTTTGGGGGGGATTTTCGTCTGTATTTTTTTCGGCGAGTGGATTTTTGGGATTGGATTGTTGCGGTATTTTCCGGAGGTGGATATTTTTTGGGATTCTCAGGCCCCACCTACTCGAAGAGCGCATGGCGCTTGTAAGGTGTTGTCATCGTCAGCGACGTAACCACGCGGGCTCGTCGGGTGCCACGGCGGTGTCCGACCAGCGAGCGCGGTTCCGCTGCTCCGCCCCCCTCGGAACAGCCACGGACGGGCTCGGGACCCCCTCAATCCGGGGGGGCTCGGCGTCCAGGGTGCGTGAACGAGACCCCGAGGGCCGCCAGGACCCCCCCACCAGCGGCCGAGGGGGCGGCGGCGTCCTCGACGCACCACCCAAGTGCAGGCGCGGGGACTGCAGCAGGGTCTGGGACAGGCGGGACCAGCTCCGCCTTCTGGCAACCTGGCCTGCGAAGGAAGGGGTTAAAAATGGGCTGGGGGCGACCGGGGCTCAGGGGGGTCGGGGGGAAGTTCTGGACGAGGGGGCTCAGGTTGGGTTAATGCGGGGGTAAATGGGGCTGACCGGCCGGACACTCCGCCTTCTGCACCGGCCTGCGGGGAAGGAAGGGGTTAAATTGGGCTGGGGGCGGACGGGGGGTCCTGGGGGGGTCCCAGGGGGATCGGGGCAGGGGGCTCAGGTCGGGTTATGGGGGGTAAATGGGGCTGGGGGCTGCGGGAGCTCCGCCTTCTGCATCCGCCTCGGGGGAAGGAAGGGGTTAAACTGGTGCTGGGGGCGGCCCGGGGGAGTTATTTTGGGTCTGGGGCTTTGTGGGAGTTATTTTGGGTCTGGGGGCTTTGGGGGGCAGTGGGGGGGTTTACAATGGGTCTGGGGGTTGGGGAGGTGCAAATGAAGTCCTGGGGCTTTGGGGGGGTTACAGTGGGTCTGGGGGCTTTGGGGGGCAAATGGGGGGTTACAGTGGGTCTGGGGGGGGTTAAAATTGGTCTGGGGGGAAGGGGGGGTTAAATATGGGCTGGGGGTGAGGGTTATTTTTGGGTCTGGGGGCTCTGGGCAATGGGGAGAGGTTACGGTGGGTCTGGGGGTTAAAATGGGTCTGGGGTTCGGTGAGGTTTCAAATGAGTCTGGGGGCTGCGGGGGTCTCAGCTGGCGTAGGTCGGGGTTCACCACGTTACGATCGGGGGCAGCCCCCCCCCCGCGCCCCCCCCGGGGCGGCCCCGGCTCCGGCTCGGCTCGGGGGGGGGGCAGGGAAGGGCCGGCCTGGGGGGGAAAGGGGAGAAGGGAGGGGCGTCAGGGACCCCGAAAATCCAAATTCACCCCAAAATCCCAAATTCACCCAAAATTCACCCAAATCCACCCGGGGGGTCAAGGGACCCCCGGAATCCACCAAAGTCCACCCAGACCCTCCAAAATTCCCACCCAAATCTTCCAGCTCCTCCCAAAATCCCCCCGCAGGACCCCTCGCGGAGCCCCAAATTTACCCCGCGAGGCATTCCCCCAGACCCCCAAAGCCTTCAGATTCTCCCCTCAACCCCCCAGACCCCTTCGGACCCCAGACTTTACCCCAGACCCCCCAAACCTTCCAGATCTGCCTTCAACCCCCCCAGATCCCCCCAGACCCCACCAATCCCTCTGGGCCGGGCTCTGGGGGGGGGTTCAGACCCCCAGACCCTCCCAAATCCCCCCCGGCTCCACCGAGCTTCATCCGCAGGGGCGCAGAAGAGCCCCAGAAAAGGCCCGGGAAAACACGCACAAGAAATAAACGAGAAGAAGTTCCTGAGGCGGACGCGCATCGGGCGGGGGGGCTCCGGGAGGGTCCCTTCTTTCAACATCCTCCTCTTCCATGTGCTCCGAGTGTTGCCCCCCCCTCAATCCAGTTCCCCCCCCAGTGTCCAGTCCCGCCTTACTCCCAGTTGCGGGAACGTTGGCGCTGCTGCCGGCGGGTCTCCGGGGGGGTGTCGGGGGTTTCTGACCTGCGGGGGTCCGGGGAGGGGTCGGGGGGGTCCCGAAGGGGGGGGTCCGGTAAGGGAGGGGGGGGCGGGGCCGGCGCGCTCTTCGGGGGCGCGGAGCTCCGGTGGGGCAGCACTTTTCCGGTTGACCGCGCTTCCGGTCCGTTCTCGTAATTTCCCCCAACTCTCCCTAGCTGCCGCGGTGAAAAGTTCCGCGGGGTCGCAAGGAAGGTTCCGGGCCCGCCCCCCGCGTTCGGGATCCCCAAAATTCCGTTTTTTTATTTGGTTTTTATTTTCGTGTTTTATCAAAACTCGTCGCGGCGCTGCCGCCTCTCCCCACCCTCCGGCTCGCCCCTACACCCCACCCCAAAAAGAGGGGGGAGGGTCCCCAACCCCCCCCCGAGACCCTCGGGGATGGGAGGGGCCAAGAAAGAAAGGGGGAGGGGGCGCGGGGGGGGGGACACGCAGAGCCTTGTCCAACCCCCCTCGATGCACCCCCACCTCAAATTTAAGGGGGGACCCAATTTTAGGGGGGGTTTGCTGCCCTTCCAACCCCCTAATCTGGGGGGGGGGGGCGCAGAGTCCCCCCCAACCTCAAAGTTTGGGGCTCAGAGACTCCAAATGCCCAAATTGGGTAAAATGAGCGGGGGGGGGCTCCAGCACCTGACTGGGTGGGTCTGACCCCTCATTGGGGGGTCCTCAATGTCATTTTGGGGGGAGGACTGACCCCTCATTTTTGGGGGTCTCAACCCCTAATTTGGGGGGGCTCAATCCTCAATTTTGGGGGGGGCTTCCCCCTCATCCTGGGACCAAACCCCAACCCCCACCCCCAATTCTGGGCTCCTCAAACACAGGCAGGGGGGGTTTTTTTTGGGCGGGGGAGTGGACTTTGAGTTTCTTTTTGGGGGCTCTGGGGGGGCCCGGGGGGTTTCAGGGGGATTGTGGGGGGCGGGGGTCCGGGGGCCCCCCGTCCATTAATCGAAGGAGATGCTCCAGTAGCCTCCGATGGGGACCCCCGGCGCCGCAGGGTCAGCACCGAGCGCTCGGGGTGGTGCTGGAACTGCAGCGGCGTCTGGGGAACCGTCTGGGAGCGGGGACACGGAATTCGCGGTCAGGGATTTCAAAAATCCCATCAGGAGAACACAAAAAAAAACCGAGGAATCCTAAAGCTCAGCTACAGAGCCCAAAATCCCACCAGGAACCCAAAAGCTTCCTCCGAAACCCCAATTTCCCCTGAGGGATCCCTGATTCTGCCTCAGGGACCCAAATTCCCCCAGAAAACACAAAATTTTCTCAAATTTTCCCTCTGGGACCCCAAATCCTCCCTCAAGGAATCCCAAATTCCCTAAGAAACCCAAAATTCTCTCAAGACAATAGGGATCCAAAATCCTCCCTCAGGGACCCCCAAAACCCTCAAGAAACCAAATCTCCTCAGATCCCCCAAATCCTGCCCTGACCGCGTCATTGTCCATCTTGAGCCAGGTGCTCTGCAAGCCTCCCACATCCCCAGGATGACCCTCCAAAATCCCACATCCAACCCAAACCCCCACAAAAAACCAAAATCCACCTAAAACCCCCAAAAAACTCCAAAATTCCCACCCAAATCCCAAAACCCATAAAAATCCACCAAAATCCCACAATCACCTAAAACCCCCCATAAAAACCCACAAAACCCATAAAAAACCCAAAATCCCCTCACGCATGGGTGGTTCAGCAGGGCGTGTCCGGCCGCCCCACACCCTCAGGATGACCTCAAAATCCACCCTAAATCCCCCCAACATCCACCCAAATCCCTCAAAACCCACCTAAACCCCCAAAATCCCACAAACACCACCCTAAACCCAAATCCCACAAAACCACCAAACCCCGCAAAATTCCCACAAAACCACCCTAAAACCACAAAATCCCAATAAATCCCATCACCTAAAACTCCCCAAAATCACCCTCACCGTCGTGGTCAGCAGGGCGCTGTCCGCCGCCCCACAAGGATGACCACTCGCTCCAGCCAGGCGGGCTGGAACATGGACCCGCGGGGGTCAGCAGAGCTGGGGGGGACAGAGGGTCCTCACAGGGAGGGTCACAGCTCCCAAAACATCCCCCTAATATCCCCCCGAATATCCTCACACCATACAGACAGGGCCCAGAGAAACGGGGGTTTGGGGCGGTTCCCGGCTATTTTTGGGGTATTTTTGGGGCGTTTTGGGGGTATTTGGGGTATCTGGCCATTGAGGGTTCCTGGAAGGTTTGGGGTAAGTTTGGGGGGTATTTTTAGGGTGTTTTTAGGGTATTTTGTGATTTTACCGCAGCGTGGGGGTGCTGCAGGGGTGTTTTGGGGATTTTTGGGCTGTTTGGGTATATTTAGGAACCATTTTTGGGGCTTATTTGGGACCTGACATGAAGGGTTCCTAGGGGTTTGGTTTGGGATTGATTTGGAGGATATGTTTTCACAGTATTTTGGTTATTTTTTGGCCGTTTTTGCCTACATTTCTGCGCTCTTTTTCTCCCCTCACATTCCCTTCCTTTTGGTCCTCACCCATTTCTTGCCCCTTTTCCCTCACGTTCCCGCGCTTTTTTCCCGCTCTGTTTTCCTTTTCCCCCTCACATTTCCCCACTTTCTCCCTATACGTTTCCCTTTCTCCCCTACGTTTCCTCTCCTTTTCCCCCTCCTGTTTCCCTTTTCCCCTCCTTATTTCCCGCCCTTTTCCTCCCCTCATTTTTCCTGGCTTTTCCTCCCCTTCACGTTTTCCCGCCTTTTCCCCTCCACGGTTTTCCTTTTTTCCCCTCAACAGTTTTCCCACCTTTGTCTCCCCTCACGTTCCCGCTCTTTTTCCCCCCTCATGTTTTTTCTTTCTCCCTCACATTTACGCCCAGCTTTCCCTCATCACGGTTCCCTTTCTCCTCACGTTTTCTGCCCTTTTTCTCCCTCACTTTCCCTTTTTCCCCCTCGTCATTTTCCCTGCCCTTTTCTCCCTCAACGTTTTCCCGCCCTTTTCTCAACCCTCACTTTTCCCGCCCTTTTTTCTCCCCTCACGTTTCCCGCCCTTTTTTCCCTCACGTTTCCCTTTCTACCTCACATTCCACCTTTTTCTCCCCTCACGTTTTCCGCCTTTTTTCTTCTCCCCTCAACGTTTTCCCGCCCTTTTTCTCCTCGGGCTCCAATTTTCCCCCCCGCCCTTTTGTCCTCACGTTTTCCCACCCTTTCTCCCCCTCCCACGTTTTCCCCTTTTTTCCCTCACGTCTCCACCTGTTCCCCTCATATTTCCTTTTTTCCCTTTGGGTTTTGGGCTGTTTGAGGGTACCTGCCTGTGAGGGTGCCTGCGGAGGTTTTTTTGAGGGCAGTTTGGGCATAGTTTAGGGTATTTTTAGGATATTTTTGGTACCTGGCCACAGGGTACCCTGGGGCTGTCTCAGTGCGGGGTTTTTGGAAACTACTTTAGGATATTTTGGACTATTTTTTGGGATATTTTCAGGGTACCTTGGAGGTGAGGCGTCGTTGGCAAGCTGAAGTGCGGTGCAGGAATGCATCTTTGGTGGCGTAGTCGAAGCTGACCCCATCACCAGGAACAGATCCCCCTGTGGCCAGGTGCCCTGGAGGACAAAAGGGGTTTGGGAGGGTCCCAGGGGATTGGGGGGTCCTGGGGGGTTGTGCGATTTTTAAGGGGTCCCCATAGGCAGGGTTTGGGGAGGTTTTGGGGTGTCCCTGCGGAATGAGTTTTTTTTGCGTGGGGGGGGCAGGTCTCACACAATTTGGGGGTTCCTGCAGGGGGTCCTGGCAAGTTTTGGGGGAAAATGAAGGGGTCTGGGATGTCTCAGAGGGTTTTTTGGGGGTCCCAGGGAGAGGGGTTTTGGGGTTCTGGGGGGGGAGAATTTTGGGTCCCTGCAATCACTGAGGGGTTTGGGGGGAGGGTTTGGGTCCTGAGGGGTTTTGGTGTTCCCCACACTCACGCTGAGGGGGTTTTGGGGTCTTTGAATTTCATCTGAGGGGTTTGGGGAGGGTTTGGAGTCCCTGGGGTTTTTGGGGTCCCAATGGTCACCTGAGGGGGCTTTTGGGGTTCCTGCACTCGATCTGGAGGGGTTGGGAGGGGTTCTTGGGGGGTCCCTGGGGGGAGGTTTTGGGGTTCCCATGCTTCACCTGAGGGCTCAGGGCCACGTAGAGGGTGAAGGGGGTCCTCATGGCCTCGGTGGAGCGGCGAGGTCGGTCCGCGTGGGATCACCGTCCCCCCGCGGAACACCGGGATCTGGAGGGGGGGCACGGGGGGGTCAGCAACCTTCAAAATCCAATAAAAAAACCTCAAATCCCCCTCAATCCCACCAAATAACCAAAATCCCAGGTTAATCCCCAGTGCTTGAGGGGTCAACCCCACTGCCCCCACTCATTGGAAACGGATCTTGGGGGGGATCCAGGAGGTTTTGGGGGTCTCCTAAGGGATTTTGGGGTCACTCATGGAAGTTCTGGGTCTCCAGGGAAGATTTTGGGGTGCCAACCCTCCCCAAACCCTTGAGCCCCCCAAAACAACCACAGTGCTGAGGGTGATGGGCACTCCACCTCCCATGCGGCGACATGAGGATCAAGGGAGAATTTTGGGCGTATCCAGGGGAATTTCAGGTCTGCAGGGAAAGTGTTAGGGTCTCTGCAGGTGTTTTGGGGTCCCACCATCACCCCAAACCGCTTGAGCCCCCCAAAAACCCAAGTGCTTGAGGGGACAGGGCACATAGAGGGTTCTGTGGGCGCCCGCGTGCTCTCGGTGGGGTTCTCAATCAATTGACCAGACCTGGGGGGAAAATTAGGGTTCAGAAGTCCTGCACCCAAAAGAGAAAAAAGAAGAAAGAGAGATTGTATATGATAAACCCAAATCCCTAATTTTATAGATATTTCTTCTTGTGGTGTGTTCTTCTACTTTGCTTTTGCGGTGAGTAGAGCTTCTCTGATCACATCAAAAACCTTCGCCAGATTTCTGTCAGCGTTTTATTCGAGGGAGCAGAAAGCAACGCGACAATGGAATATTTGCACACTCTTTCCCTGAGTCATTCCTTTATCTCGCATCAAAGCAACAGCAACAGCTCTCTTCTCAGTGTGTGAGGCATAGACGCAACCTACCAGTCATGGGGACACAGGAACAGCTAAAACTTTAGATAGTTGCCAGTGTGCTTTGATTAAAACGTTACTAAAGTATTAGACAATAGAAATTTTAGATGCACCTCCGTAAATGCTATTTGGAGGCGTCATTTTCCCCATCATTGACGGAAAGAGTATTGCGTATCCTCAGGGAGGGTGCTTCTTAACATGTCTCTCTCTCCCTCCTCGCTATTGCCTTTTGTTTGTGGGCGTCAACCTATCATTGATTGCGGTGGCGCTTTTCTAATGATTGCTGGTCCCATGGTGAGTGGCTCACAGGGGGAAGATGGTCGGTTGCTGGCTTAACGATGACCAGTGATATGTAATTGACAATGGAATATAACACTGGAATGGTCTCACGCGGATTAGTTCTGTTAGAATTTACCACGAAAGGAACTTTAATCTTTTTGCTTGACAGTCAACTCATTTTCCGAGTTGACTGATTGCACAAAGGGACGGCGCGCTCGCGTAACATTAAAAATGGCTTTGTTATAATTCATACTATCGTGGATGAACATAGCTTTTCTCTTTACATTTTTTAATTAATTGTTTGAGTTCTCTTTCCAAAAGCTAAACAAATTTTATTTAGGTTGGGGGAAACGGTGGAAAATGAATCCAGTAAACGCACGCATGGCTCTTGGTTCTAACATAACTCACTTATTTCTGTTTTTATCGGTAGTTAGTGACCCTCTTCCAGTATTAAAATATATCTGGTTAAGTTGGTTTACAAGCGCGACACATAAGCACTGCCATGTCATACTATATATATAATTTCCCGATCGCACGATGATATACAAGCTTCACTGGCAGTATATGCTCTCAATATTATATATTTCCACATGTAGAGGGAGGATGTGTGAGTTCACGCGAGCAAATTAAGAGATATATACCGGAACTCAGACGAGAGTATGGGGCAACACTCGCCTCTGTAAGATTGATCTTGCCAAACGCCATATAGCGATATATCAATGTTGTTTACTTTCTATTCTTAGATATTTCTGGCATTTGTATAGTTTGGTGATGGTAATGAGAGAACACACAAGACAGAGGAAGGGAACGGCACAAAATCGTCACATACTTGGTGGAACGCATTGATTTATTTGGGAGACTCAGCCTAATTGAAGCACTTAGACAGAGTTACCAAGACCCGCAAACCACAAAAACACCACAGGGGGGGACTCCGGGGGCAAAAAATTCGGATTCTTCCCAGGAGCCCTTCAGAACCCCCAAAACTCCCCTTCACAACTTTCCCCTGCCCCCAAACCCAGGGACCCCAAACACTTTCTGTTCAATCCCTCCTTAATTCCTGTCCAGACCCCTAGGACCCCATATCCCCCTTTAAAGCCCCTTTCTTAGACCTAGGATTCCCATTAAAACATTAGGAGCCCTTCCAAATTTGTCTCCTAGGGGACCTCCGAAACCTTCAATTCCCCATTCGATTTTCCCCCTCAATACCCACCTTTTTTAGAATTTCCTCCAACCCTTTTGTATGGGGACACAAAACCCTTATAGACCGCCACAAACCTCTTGTAGGGCACCTCAAACCCAGCTATTAGATCTCTCCAAACTCCTTTAGGGGACCCCCGCAACGCCTCTCGACTTCCGCTTCAATTTCTCCCCAAACCCTTTAGAGCGCTTTCCCAACGTCCCTTTTAGGGTCGGGTTTGGGGTGGGGATTGGGATCGGGTTGGGTCAGGTTTGGGGTCGGTTTGGGGTGGGTTTTTTGGGGTGATGGGTCTGGGTTTTGGGTGGTTTTAGGGTGTTTTTTGGGGTCTGACTCCGTTTTCCCACACATTCAGCACAAGGCCATCGAGCCGAGGGGCGATTCCGGGCGCTACGGGGGGCGGTCTGCCGGCCTCTCGGGCTCAAGCGGGCTTTTCCCGAGCTCCTCAGCGCTATGGTGAGGACTGGGGCAAATCCCTGGAATTTGGGCAATCGCTGGAAGTTCTGGAGGGATTAGGATCGAGGGGAAACCTCCCCTGAGTGAGGACACCCCTACAAGACTCCCCAGGTGCGGTGTTTGGACTGGGGACAAACACGGCCGGGATGATTTGGGAGGACCATGAAGAATCTCCATCCATGTGCCTGAGGCTCGGGCTGGCTGGGCTGGCCTTCTGTGGGCTGAGCCAAACTGGAGCACTGGGAGCACTGGGAATATGGGATATGGATATTGGATGATCCGATATGGATATTGGATTGCGTATATGGATATTGGAAGTGGGAAGTGGGGTAGGGGTCTCTCCATCCATCCCCATGTGCCTGAGCTTCAGGCTGCCGGGCCGGCCTTCTGCGGGGTGACAAACTGGAGCACTGGGAGTACTGGAGATGGGTCAGGGATTGGATATGGGATAGGGAGAATTGGGTCAGGATGGGCTCAGAGCTGGTATCGTGCATAGGAATGGGAAACCTAGGATTGGGATTGGGATTGGGATCAGGATCAGTACAGGACAGGACTGGGATTTGGGATCTAGGGCATCAAACCAGGACCGAGGATCTGTGGTCTGCGAGGGCTGGCACCTACCAGGATTAGAACAGGACTGGGACCGGGGATCAGTAACCAGGGACCCTAGGAGTGGGTATTCAGGGCTGGGACCGAGGACCAGCCACCAAGTCTGGTACTGGGATTAGGCGTGCAGGATCTCAGGCTCACTGCCGCCTCGTCCGCCCGTTGGCAGCGGACGTGGGCGGATTTTCCAGACCACCGGGCCCTGGAGCTGCAGTTGTCTGGACAGGCCGGGGCTTCAGCCGCTTCTTCCGCGCCCATGCGCACCTGGACACTGGGCGGCGCGAGCCTGCTGCTGCGCCCCAGCACCTGGCCATGGGTCAGTGCCGCGCTGCGGCGCCGCTACGCCCTGCTGCCCACGTGGTACAGGCTTCTACCACTGCCGACCGTGCCAGGGCACTCCCGATGAGTGTGGGACCTCAAAACCTCACCTTGAGATAGACACTCTAAATCCACCCTAAATCCACCCCAACTCGCCCTAGCTTGCCTTCATGTGGTACACGGCTTCTACCACTGCGACCGCCAGGGCAATGCTCCGTGCATGAGGTGTGGGACATTCCAAAACCCACCTGAGATAACCCCAAATCCACCCAAAACCGCACCCAGGATAACCTAAGATTCCACCTAAATCCAAACAAATCCCCTGCTCTCGACGTGGTACATCGGCTTCCTAACCACTGCACCGCCAGGGCATCCCCATCCATGGAGGTGTGGCACCCCAAAAACCGCCAAATCCTACCCTAAATAACCCATCGCAGCGAAAACGCCGAAATCCACCCAAAAACGCACCCAGGATAACCCCAAATCTACGCAAACCTACCTAGGTAAACTAATCCATCCAGGATAACCAAATCCCTGAACCGCAAACTCTCACACCAAACCCCCTGACCCAACCCCCTGACCCAAAACCCCTGACCCCCAAACCCTGCTGTCCCCCTCCGACCCCTGTGGATGGAATTCCTGATACCCCCGAGAACCTTCGCCATGATGACCAGTACCTGCTTCGGTGAGGGGAGTCTGACCTTTTTAGGGTCCTGACTCGCCTTTTTGAGGTCTGAACCCCTTTAGATCCCTTTTTGGGTCATTTTGGGGTTTTCCCCTGCTGACGCCTGTCGCTCAGACCGGGTGCTCCTGGGCACCCCGTGACGGAATGCCGGGGTGCCCTGTGGTGGTCACGTGTACCTGCCCGGGGAAGGGAGAGGTGAGTGATGGGGATTTATGTGGGTTTTTTTAGGAGTTTT
>NDFG01000220.1:0-27934 GCA_002167245.1 Sporophila hypoxantha
CCCGTTATCCCCGGTGTCCCCTCCCTGTCCCCGTTATCCCCGTTATCCCCGGTGTCCCCTCCATGTCCCCCCATTATCCCCGGTGTCTCCCCCGTTATCCCCGTTGTCACCCCCGTGTCCCCGTTATCCCCGGTGTCCCCCCATTGTCCCCGTTATCTCCGGTGTCCCCCCCGTTATCCCCGGTGTCCCCTCCGTGTCCCCGTTACCCCCCCGGTGTCCCCTCCGTGTCCCCGGTGTCCCCTCCGTTACCCCGCGCGGGTGCAGCGCCATCCGCAGCTCCCAATCCGCCACCGCCGCCCTGGCCTCGTACCGGGCCCCGAGGCGCCGCCGCAGCCGCCGGTCCCAGCCCGGGGGCCCCGGTACCGCCTCCGGTTCCGCCTCCGGTACCGGTACCGACCCCGGTACCGCCTCCGGTACCGGCACCGATCGCTCCCAGCGCTGCAGAACCACCTCGAGCGCGTCCCGGTCCCGGCACTGCGGGAGAGGCGGCCCGGTAATGCCTCCGGTACCGGGACTCGGAGGAGAGCCGGTACCGGGCAGAACTGGGACACCGAGAGCCGGTACCGGACAGAACCGGGACAGTGAGAGCCGGTACCGGGACCCAGAGAGCCGGTACCGGGCAGAACCGGGACACCGAGAGCTGGTACCGGGACACGGAGAGCCGGTACCGGGACACTGAGACCCGGTACCGAACAGAACCGGGACACCGAGAGCCGGTACCGGGACACCGAGAGCCAGTACTGGGACACTGAGACCCGGTACCGAACAGAACGGGGACACCGAGAGCTGGTACCGAACAGAACCGGGACACTGAGACCCGGTACCGGACAGAACCGGGACCCGGAGAGCCGGTACCGGGACACCGAGAGCCAGTACCGGGACACTGAGACCCGGTACCGAACAGAACCGGGACACTGAGAGCCAGTACCGGGACCCTGAGACCCGGTACCGAACAGAACCGGGACACTGAGAGCCGGTACCGGGCAGCCCCGCTCCCTCCGGTTCCGCTCCTCCCGGTCCCGGTGCCGGTGCCGGTCCCGGTTCGGTCCCGGTTCGGATCCATTGGCGGAGCCGTCCCGCCGCCCCCCGCACCCGATCCCATCCAGCCCCGGTCCGGTGCCGGTCCCGGTTCTGACCTTCATGAGCCGCAGGTCCGCGGGCCCGTTCGTGCCCCGGTTCGCTGCCGGTTCCGGTTCGGTGCCGGTTCGGATCCACCGGCGGAGCCGCCCCGCCGCCCCCCGCAGCAGCGCGGCCGTGCCCGGGCGGAGCGAGCCCGACCCGAGCAGCTCCAGGATGGCGGCGGCGCGGGCTGCGGACAACGGGGGGACCGGGAGGTACCGGAGACACCGGGGGTTACCGGGGGAGAACACCGGGAGGGACACCGGGGGTTCCCGGTACCTGCGGGTCGCGGCCGTTCCGGCGCTTCCAGCGCCAGCAGCAGGAACAGGAGCTGGCGAGCCACGGCCTCGGGGCTCTGCTCGGCCACGAAGAGCTACGGGAGAGCTCCGGTAATACCGGGAGAGCGCCGGTAATACCGGCACAACCCCAAGCCGGTGTCGCCTCCCGGTGCCGCTCCGTACCGTGATGTCCCGGGGGGGTCCCCGGCGGGCCCGGGCCGCCGTCATGAGGAGGTGCCGCCCCTCGGCCGCCCCCACCAGCAGCACCGAGGCCTCCGGTTCCGGCGGGACTGCGGCAATCGTGAGGGGGCCGCGGTCACCGGGAGCACCGGGAGCGGKGTCGGTAACACCGGCAGGGTCAGGGGGGTTGTGGGCTCACGGTGAAGGCGGAGATCGATGGCCGGGGACAGCCCCCACCAGCACACGGTGCCCACGGCCTCCTCCAGCGCGGCCGCCATGGCCGAGCCCTCACGGAGCCCTCACGGAGCCCTCACGGAGCCCCGGCAACGCCGCTGACCAATCAGGAGCCAGAACGGCGCCGGTGCTAAACGCGCCGACCAATGAGAAGCCAGAGAAACAGCGGGAAACTTCAACGGACCAATGAGAGGCTAGAACAGCGAGGAAGCCCCGCCCACCGAGACGCGGTTGYCRGGGTAATTTTCCCACAGCGCTTATYAGAATAACCACGCCCCCTACGMTGTTTATTAGCATAACCACGCCTCCTCGCAGTGTTCATTAGCATAACCCCGCCCCCGCGCTGTCCGCGCCGCCGGTGCTGAATTTGAACAAAATTTCGATTTTTTTGCCCATTTTTTCCTAAATGACGCCACCCAGCACCTTTTTTCCGCCCAGAACTCAGCCAGGGTCGGGTCCGGAGCGTTTATTCCCCCCTGGCTCGGGGGGTTCGCAGCGTTTGGGGGTTTTTGGGGAGATTTTTGGGGCAATTTTTGGGGGAATTTTGGGGTTTTTTGGGGTCATCGGTCCATGGTGGATTCCTCGGGGGGGGTCTCGAAGCAGAGCTGCAGCAGCCGCTCGCAGAAYTCCAGCTCTTCCTGTGGGGAGGAAATCGTGGGATTCACAGCCCAAAATCTCCTGAAATTTTCCAAACCCCAAAATCCTGAAAGATTTTACCCCAAAATCTCATTATTTCCACCCACCCAAAACCTCCAAATTTTAGAGATTTACCCCCCAAAATCCAAGAAATTTCCCCCCCAAAATCCCAATTAATTTTTCACCCCAAAAAATCTCCTGAATTTTCCACCCCCAAATACCCGAGGATTTAACCCCAAAATCCCAAGGAATTTCCCCCCCAAATCCCATTAATTTTCACACACCCAAAATCCTGAGAATTTACCCGCAAAAATCTCATATCACCTTCTCCCACCCAAAACCCTCCCAAATTTTAGGGATTTACCAACCAAAATTCCAAGGGAATTTGCCAGCCCCAAAACCCCCCAGAATTCCCCGCCAAAAATTCTCCCCGAATTTCCACCCAAAATCCCGAGGATTTACCCAAAATCCTCAATTCACTTTCTCCCACCCAAAAACCTCCAAATTTTTAGGGATTTACGCCCAAAATTCCAGAGTATTTCCACCCCTCAAACAGCCCAGTAATTCCCCAAAAACCAGGAATTGTTCACACCCCAAAACCCCGCAGAAATTCCCCCAAAATCTCCTGAATTTCATCCCCAAAATCTCGAGGATTTACGCCCCCCAAAATCCAGGAAGTTTCCCCCCCAAATCCCATTAATTTTCAAGCCCCCAAAACCCCAAGGATTATACCCCAAAAAATCTCCTGAATTCCAACTCACCAAACATCCTGAAGGATTATACCCCAAAATAACCCTGAATTTCCTGCACCCAAAAACCGCTCACCAAATTTTCGGGATTTGCCCCCAAAATCCAGAAAGTTTCCCACCCCAAAACCCCCCAAGAATTCCGAACCAAAATCCCATTAATTTTCACCCCCCAAAAACCCGAGTGATTTACCCCAAAAATTCTCATTCCTTTCTCCTGCACCTTCAAACCCCTCCCAAATTTATAGGCATTTATCCCAAAATTCAGGCAATTTCACCCCCCAAAACCCTCCGAATTTCCCCCAAAAATCTACTGAATTTCCACCCCCAAAATCCCGAGAATTTTACCGCCAAATCTCACCATTCTCCCCCATCCAAAACCCTCCCACAAGATTTCAGCGATTTCCCCAAAATTGCAGGAATATTTCTTCCCACACCCCCCAGAATCTGCCCCAAACCCCCCAGAATTCCCCACGTTTGCGCTTTTGCCCAAAATGGGCGGAATTTTGCCCCAACAATTTCCAAAAGGAATTTTCCACCCCACAACCCTCAAATTCCCTAAAAATCTCCATGAAATTTTCCACCCCAAAAATCCCGAGGATTTTTAACGCCCAATCTCATTCATTTCTCCTACCCAAACCCTCACAAATTTTTGGATTTCCCCCAAAAAAATATCCCAGAGAATTTCCATCCCCCAAATCCCAAGGATTTGCGCCCAAAATCTCCTGAATTTCCCCCCCACAAATATCCAAGGATTTGCCCAAAATCCCTGAATTTCCACCCCACCGCAAAACCCCTCCCAAATTTTAGAGATTACCCCAAAATTCCCAAAATTTCACCACCCAAATCCCGAGGATTTAACCCAAAATCTCATTCAACTCTCCCACACCAAAACCCTCCCAAATTTCAGCGATTTCCCCCAAAATTTCCTTGATTTCCACCCCCAAAACCCCCCCGAATTTGCCCCAAACCCAAAAGTTTGCCGCGCAAACCCCAGAATTTGCCCAGAATTTGTGTTTTGCCCAAACCGGGGGAATTACACCCCGAGCTCACCTGGAACTGCTCGCGGCCCCGCAGGAGCTCCCGGCGCTCGCGGAGCAGCGGCTCCAGCCCCAGCGCGGGGTCCCGGCACTGCCGCMGCCCCTCGGGGCAGCCCCACGCCAGGCTGGGGTGAAAAACGGAGATTTTGGGAAAATTCAGTGTTGAGAGGACAAAATCGCACAAAAAATCACCCAAAACAGCCCAGAAATCACCCCAAAATCACCTGAAAATCCTCCAAAAACTGCCCCAAAATCACCCAAAATCTGCCCCAAAAATCCCCCCAAAATGACCCAAAAATCACCCAAAAACCACCTGAAAATCACCCAAAAAAACCCACCCAAAAAAGCCCAGAAATCACCCAAAAATCTTCCAAAACTCCTCTCAAAAACTACCCCAAAACTGCCCCAAAATCACCCAAAAATCAGCCAAAACAGCCCAGAAATCACCCAAAAATCACCTGAAAACTGCCCCAAAATCAGCCCCAAAAATCCCCCCAAAATGACCCAAAAATCACCCAAAAAAACCACCCAAAAGCCACCTGAAAATCCTCCAAAAACTGCCCCAAAATCACCCAAAAATCGGCCAAAATCTGCCCCAAAAATCCCCCCAAAATCACCTGAAAATCACCCAACAAAACCACCCGAAAATCACCCAAAACAGCCCAGAAATCACCCAAAAATCACCCGAAAATCCTCCAAAATCTGCCCCAAAATCACCCAAAAATCACCCAAAAAACCCACCCAAAACAGCCCGAAAATCAGCCAAAAATCACCCGAAAATCCTCCAAAAACTGCCCCAAAATCACGTGAAAATTGGCCAAAGTCTGCCCCAAAAATCTCCCCAAAACCACCCAAAAATGACCCAAATATCTGCCCCAAAATACCCCTAAAATCACCTGAAAATCACCCAAAAAAATCACCCAAAAATCACACAAAACAGCCCAGAAATCACCCAAAAATATTATGAAAATCACCCAAAAACTGCCCCAAAAATCCCCCCAAAATGACCCAAAAATCACCCAAAAAAATCCACCCAAAAACCACCTGAAAATCCTCCAAAAATTGCCCCAAAATCACCCAAAAAAACCACCCAAAAATCACCCAAAACAGCCCAGAAATCACCCGAAAACTGCCCCAAAATCACCCAAAAATCGGCCAAAGTCTGCCCCAAAAATCCCCCCAAAATCACCCAAAAATGACCCAAAAAACCACCCAAAAAAGCCCAGAAATCACCCAAAAATCCCCCCAAAATCACCCGAAAAGCATCCCAAAAAAGCACCCAAAAACACCCCAAAATCACCCAAAATCTGCCCCAAAAATCCCCCCAAAAATCACCCCAAAATCCTCTGAAAATCCTCCAAAAACTGCCCCAAAATGACCCAAAAATCGGCCAAAATCTGCCCCAAAATCACCTGAAAATCACCCCAAAAATCCCCCCAAAAAACCACCCAAAAATCACCCAAAAAAGCCCCAAAATTCCCCAAAAAACTGCCCCAAAGCGACCCCAAAATCACCTGAAAATTCCCCGAAAATTCCCCAGAACTCCCCCAGCGCGGGGTCCCGGCACTGCCGCAGCCCCTCGGGGCAGCCCCACGCCAGGCTGGGGGGAAAAACGGAGATTTTGGGAAAATTCAGTGTTGAGAGGAGAAAATCGCGCAAAAAACCACCCAAAACAGCCCAGAAATCACCCAAAAATCAGCCAGAAATCACCTGAAAATCCTCCAAAAACTGCCCCAAAATGACCCAAAAATCGGCCAAAATCTGCCCCAAAATCACCTGAAAATCACCCCAAAAATCCCCCAAAAAAACCACACAAAAATCACCCAAAACAGCCCAGAAATCACCTGAAAATCATCTGAAAATCCTTCAAAAACTGCCCCAAAAATCCCCCCAAAATCACTTGAAAATCACCCAAAAAAACCACCCAAAAATCACCCAAAACAGCCCAGAAATCACCTGAAAATCCTCCAAAAACTGCCCCAAAATCACCCAAAAATCGGCCAAAGTCTGCCCCAAAAATCCCCCCAAAATCACCTGAAAATCACCCCAAAAAACCACCCAAAACCACCCGAAAATCACCCAAAATCTGCCCCAAAAATCCCCCCAAAACAGCCCAGAAATCACCCAAAAATCCTCCAAAAACTGCCCCAAAATGACCCAAAAATTGGCCAAAATCTGATCCAAAATCACCTGAAAATCACCCAAAAAAATCCACCCAAAAATCACCCAAAAATCACCCAAAACAGCCCAGAAATCACCCGAAAATCACCCAAAAATCCTCCAAAAACTGCCTCAAAATCACCCAAAAACCACCTGAAAATCACCCAAAAAAACCACCCAAAACAGCCCAAAAATCACCCCAAAAATCCCCCCAAAAAACCACCCAAAACAGCCCAGAAATCACCCAAAAATCACCCGAAATTCCTCCAAAAACTGCCCAGAAATCACCTGAAAATCACCCAAAAAAACCCACCCAAAAAAGCCCAGAAATCACCCAAAAATCTTTCAAAACTCCTCTCAAAAACTACCCCAAAATCACCCAAAAATCACCCGAAAATCCTCCAAAAACTGCCCCAAAATCACCTGAAAATCACCCAAAAATCACCCAAAAAACCACCCAAAACAGCCCAGAAATCACCCAGAAATCACCCAAAAATCCTCCAAAAACTGCCCCAAAATCACCCAAAAATCACGCAAAAAAACCACCCAAAATCACCCAAAACTGCCCAGAAATCACCCGAAAATCATCTGAAAATCCTCCAAAAACTGCCCTAAAATCTCCCAAAAATCAGCCAAAATCTGCCCCAAAAATCCCCCCAAAATCACCCGAAAATCACCCCAAAAAACCACCCAAAATCACCCAAAAATCACCCAAAATAGCCCAGAAATCACCCGAAAATCCGCCAAAAATCTGCCCCAAAAATCCCCCAAATTTTGAAGTTTTCCCCCCCAAATTTTGATATTTATTTCCCCCAAATTTCGATGTTTTTCCCCTAAATTTGGATGATTTTTCCCCCAAATTCTGATTTTTTTTTTCCCCAAATTTTGATGGTTTTTTTCCCCGTTTTTTTGAGTTTTTTTCCCCAAATTTTTGGATTTTTGGGTTTTTTGGGTTTTTGGGAATTTGGGGAGGGGTCTCCCGGTACCTGCACAGGGTCCCCAGGCCCCACCCTCTCCCTTTTTAGGCCGTTTCCACCCAAATTTTGATGGTTTTCTCCCCAAATTTTGATGGTTTTTTTCCCAAATTTTGATGGTTTTTTTCCCCAAATTTTTGGATTTTTGGGTTTTTTTGGATTTTTGGGAATTTGGGATTTTTGGGAATTTGGGGAGGGGTCTCCCCATACCTGCACAGGGTCCCACCCTCTCCCTTTTTAGGGCGTTTCCACCCAAATTTTGATGCTTTTTTCCCCAAATTTTGATGGTTTTTCCCCAGGTTTTTTTCCCCAAATTTCAGGATTTTTGGGTTTTTTGGATTTTTGGGGAATTTGGGATTTTTGGGAATTTGGGGAGGGGTCTCCCTGTACCTGCCCAGGCCCCACCCTCTCCCTTTTCAGGGCGTTTCCACCCAAATTTTGATGCTTTTTCCCCAAATTTTGATGTTTTTTCCCGGGTTTTTTTCCCCAAATTTTTTCATTTTTGGGTTTTTTTGGATTTTTGGGGAATTTTGGGATTTTTGGGAATTTGGGGAGGGGTCTCCCGGTACCTGCACAGGGTCCCCACCCTCTCCCTTTTTACGGCATTTCCACGCAGATTTTGATGTTTTTTTCCCAAATTTTGATGCTTTTTCCCAAATTTTGATGGTTTTTTCCCAGGTTTTTTTCCCCAAATTTTTGGATTTTTGGGTTTTTTGGATTTTTGGGATTTTTGGGATTTTTGGGAATTTGGGGAGGGGTCTCCCCGTACCTGCCCAGGGTCCCCAGGCCCCACCCTCTCCCTTTTTAGGGCGTTTCCACCCAAATTTTGATGTTTTTTCCCCAAATTTTGATGGTTTTTTCCTGGGTTTTTTCCCCCAAATTTTTGGATTTTTGGGGTTTTTTTGATTTTGGGGAATTTGGGGAATTTGGGGAATTTGGGGAGGGGTCTCCCCGTACCTGCACAGGGTCCCCAGGCCCCACCCTCTCCCTTTTTAGGGCGTTTCCACCCAGATTTTGATGCTTTTTTCCCCAAATTTTGATGCTTTTTTCCCGGGTTTTTTGGGTTTTTTTCCCCAAATTTTTGGATTTTTGGTTTTTTTGGATTTTTGGGAATTTGGGGAGGGGTCTCCCCGTACCTGCACAGGGTCCCACCCTCTCCCTTTTTAGGGCGTTTCCACCCAAATTTTGATGCTTTTTCCCCCAATTTTGATGCTTTTTTCCAGGATTTTTTTCCCAAAATTTTTGGATTTTTTTGGATTTTTTGGGTTTTTGGGTTTTTTGGATTTTTTTGGGAATTTGGGGAGGGGTCTCCCGGTACCTGCACAGGTCCCACCCTCTCCCTTTTTAGGCCGTTTCCACCCAAATTTAATTTGTTTTTTCCCCAAATTTTGATGTTTTTTCCCCGTTTTTTTTTCCCCAAATTTCAGGATTTTTGGGTTTTTTGGATTTTTGGGGAATTTTGGGTTTTTGGGAATTTGGGGAGGGGTCTCCCCGTACCTGCACAGGGTCCCCAGGCCGTGCTCGTGGGCCCCGTCGTGCTCGGAGCGCAGCAGCGCCACCGCCCGCGGCACCAGGCCCTGCTGCACCAGGGGCTCTGAAATGGGGCAAAAAACGGCGATTTTGGTAAAAAAGGGGAAATTTGGGGAAATTTGGGGAGTTTGGGGTGAAATTCAGGGAATTTGGGGGGAAATTTGGGGTGAAATTCGGGGAAATTGGGCAATGGAGGGAAAGCTGCGGCACCAGGCCCTGCTGCACCAGGGGCTCTGGATTGGGGTAAAAAAAGGCAATTTTGGTAAAAAGGGGGAAATTTGGGGAGTTTGGGGTGAAATTCAGGGAATTTGGGGTGAAATTCAGGGAAATTGGGCAATGGAGGGAAACCCGCGGCACCAGGCCCTGCTGCACCAGGGGCTCTGGATTGGGGGGAAAAACGGGGAAATTGGGAAATTTGGGGCGAAAAATGGGGATTTTGGTAAAAAGGGGTGAAAAACAGGGAAAATGGGAAATTTGGGGTGAAATCTGGGGAAATTTGGGGTGAAATTCAGGGAAATTGGGCAATGGAGGGAAACCCGCGGCACCAGGCCCTGCTGCACCAGGGGCTCTGAATTGGGGTGAAAAATGGGGATTTTGGGAAATTCGGGGTGAAAAACGGGGAAAATGGGAAATTTGGGGAGTTTGGGGTGAAATTCAGGGAATTTGGGGTGAAATTCAGGGAAATTGGGCAATAGAGGGAAACTCGGGGCACCAGGCCCTGCTGCACCAGGGGCTCTGCGGGAAATTTGGGGTGAAAAACGGCGATTTTGGTAAAAAAGGGGTGAAAAATGGGGAAAATGGGAAATTTGGGGTGAAATCTGGGGAAATTTGGGGTGAAATTCAGGGAAATTGGGCAATGGAGGGAAACCTGCGGCACCAGGCCCTGCTGCACCAGGGGCTCTGGATTGGGGGGAAAAACGGCGATTTTGGGAAATTTGGGGTGAAAAACGGCGATTTTGGTAAAAAAGGGGAAATTTGGGGAGTTTGGGGTGAAATTCAGGGAATTTGGGGGGAAATTTGGGGGGAAATTCAGGGAAATTGGGCAATGGAGGGAAACTCGGGGCACCAGGCCCTGCTGCACCAGGGGCTCTGGATTGGGGTAAAAAACAGCGATTTTGGTAAAAAAGGGTGAAATTTGGGGAAATTTGGGGAGTTTGGGGTGAAATTCAGGGAATTTGGGGTGAAATTCAGGGAAATTGGGCAATGGAGGGAAAGCTGTGGCACCAGGCCCTGCTGCACCAGGGGCTCTGCGGGAAATTTGGGGTGAAAAACGGCGATTTTGGTAAAAAGGGTGAAATTTGGGGAAATTTGGGGAGTTTGGGGTGAAATTCAGGGAATTTGGGGTGAAATTTGGGTGAAATTCAGGGAAATTGGGCAATGGAGGGAAACTCGGGGCACCAGGCCCTGCTGCACCAGGGGCTCTGGATTGGGGTAAAAAACGGCGATTTTGGGAAATTCGGGGTGAAAAACAGGGAAATTGGGAAATCCAGGGAGTTTGGGGTGAAATTCAGGGAATTTGGGGTGAAATCTGGGGAAATTTGGGGTGAAAAACGGGGATTTTGGGAAATTTGGGGTGAAAAACGGGGATTTTGGGAAATTCAGGGACATTGGGGTGAAAAACGGGGAAATTGGGCAATAGAGAGGAAATCTGGGGGGAAATTCAGGGAAATTCAGGAAATTTGGGGTGAAATCCGGGGATTTTGGGTCATTTGGGGGGTTTGGGGTGAAACCTGAGGAAATTTGGGGTGAAATTCAGGAAATTGGGCAATAAAGGGGAAATTTGGGGTGAAATCCGGGGGTTTGGGTGAATTCTGAGGATTTGGGGTCATCCCGGGGATTTTGGGGAAATTTTGGGGATTTGGGATTTGGGAAGGGGTCAGGGGGTCAGAACAGGGAATTTTGGGGAATTTTGGGGAAATTTTGGGGGATTTGGGGGAATTTTTGGGGGGATTTTGGGGAGATTTTGGGAGGATTTTTGGGGGAATTTGAGGGGATTTTGGGAGGATTTTTGGGGGAATTTTGGAGTTTTTGGGGTCTCACTGCTGGGGCAGTACCAAGGGGGTTCCTGGGCAGTTTTTGGGGTGAATTTGGGGGTTTTAGGGAAAAATTTTGGGATTTTTCTGGGGTTTTTTGGGATCCCACTGCCAGGGTGGCACTGAGGGTGTTCCGGAGCAGTTTTTGGGGTGAATTTGGGGGATTTTAGGGAAAATTTTGGGATTTTTTTGGGGTTTTTTTGGGTCTCACTGCCGGGGCAGTACCGAGGGTGTTCCGGGGCAGTTTTTGGGGTGAATTTGGGGGAAATTTTGGGATTTTTTGGGGGTTTTTTGGATCCCAGTGCCGGGGCAGTACCGAGGGTGTTCCGGGGCACTTTTTGGGGTGAATTTGGGGGATTTTTGGGGTGAATTTTGGGATTTTTGGGGGGAATTTTGGGATTTTTGGGATCTCACTGCCAGGGCAGTACTGAGGGCGTTCCGGGGCAGTTTTTGGGGTGAATTTGGGCAGTTTTGGTGAAAATTTTGGGATTTTTTGGGCGTTTTTGGGATCCCACTGCCAGGACGGTACCAAGGGGGTTCCAGGGCAGTTTTTGGGGTGAATTTGGGCAGTTTTGGTGAAAATTTTGGGATTTTTTTGGGCGTTTTTGGGATCCCAGTGCCGGGGCAGTACCGAGGGCGTTCAGGAGCAGTGTTTGGGGTGAATTTTGGGGATTTTAGGGAAAATTTTGGGATTTTTTTGGGAGTTTTTGGGGTCTCACTGCCAGGGCAGTACTGAGGGTGTTTAGGAGCACTTTTTGGGGTGAATTTTGGGGTGTTTTGGGGTGAATTTGGGGGGAATTTTGGGATTTTTTTGGGGTTTTTTGGGGTCTCACTGCCAGGGCAGTACCGAGGGCGTTCAGGAGCAGTTTTTGGGGTGAATTTGGGGGGAATTTTGGGGGAATTTTTGGGGTGATTTCAGGGCTTTTTGGGTCTCACTGCTGGGGCAGTACCGAGGGGGCTCCGGGGCAGTTTTTGGGGTGAATTTGGGCAGTTTTGGGGAAAATTTTGGGATTTTTTTGGCGTTTTTGGGATCCCAGTGCCAGGGCAGTACCAAGGGTGTTCCGGGGCAGTTTTTGGGGTGAATTTGGGGGTTTTTGGGGCTGACCTGTGAGGCGGGGGTGCTCCTTGAGCAGGCAGTGCAGCAGGAAGGCGGCGCGGGCCCTCAGGGCGGGCTGGGGGCTCTGCAGGGCCCCCCCCAGCACCTCCAGCCCCCCCAGGGCCTCGAGCTGCTGCAGCCCCTCAGGCTGGGCCCGCACCAGGCCTGGGGAGGGAAAAACGGGGTTAGAACGGCCAAAAACGGGAAAAATAACACAAAAAATGACAAAAAACCGCCCCAAAAACCCCCAAATCCGCCCCAAAACCGCCCCAAAAACCCCAAATCTGCCCCAAAATCTGCCCCAGGGCCTCGAGCTGCTGCAGCCCCTCGGGCTGGGCCCGCACCAAACCTGGGGGGGGAAAAAACGGGGTTAGAACGGCCAAAAACGGGAAAAATGACGCAAAAAATGACAAAAAACCGCCCCAAAAACCCCAAATCTGCCCCAAAATCTGCCCCAAATCCCCCCCAGGGCCTCGAGCTGCTGCAGCCCCTCTGGCTGGGCTCTCACCAGGCCTGGGGAGAGAGAAAAAACGGGGTTAAAACGGCCAAAAACGGGAAAAATAACACAAAAAATGACAAAAAACCGCCCCAAAAACCCCAAAACCGCCCCAAAATCTGCCCCAAAAACCCCAAAATCTGCCCCAAAATCCAGCCCAGGGCCTCGAGCTGCTGCAGCCCCTCAGGCTGGGCCCGCACCAGGCCTGGGGAGAGAAAAACGGGGTTAAAACGGCCAAAAACGGGAAAAATAGCACAAAAAATGACAAAAAACCGACCCAAAAACCCCAAATTTGCCCCAAAAACCCCAAATCCGCCCCAAATCCACCCAAAATCCCCCCCAGGGCCTCGAGCTGCTGCAGCCCCTCAGGCTGGGCTCTCACCAGGCCTGGGGAGAGAGAAAAAACGGGGTTAAAACGGCCAAAAACAGGAAAAATGACACAAAAAATGGCAAAAAACCGCCCCAAAAACCCCAAAACCGCCCCAAAAACCCCAAATCCACCCCAAATCCCCCCCAGGGCCTCGAGCTGCTGCAGCCCCTCAGGCTGGGCCCGCACCAGGCCTGGGGAAAGAGGAAAAACGGGGTTAGAACGGCCAAAAACGGGAAAAATAACACAAAAAATGACAAAAAACCCTGAAAAAATCCCCAAAAAATGCCAAAAAAAAACCCCCAAAAATCACAACAAATCTCAAGAAAGTCCCCAAAAATCCCCAAAAATCTGAAATAAATCTCCCTAAAAATCCCTAAAAAATCCTCAAAAAATCCCACAAAAATCCTCAAAAAATCACCAAAAAATCCCTAAAAAATCCCAAAAAAATCCCAAAAAATCCTCAAAAAAAATCACAAAACAGTCACAAAAAAATTATTAAAAACCCTGAAAAAGTCCCTAAAAATGCCCAAAAAATTCCCCAAAAATTCCAAATAAATCCTCAAAAAAATAAAAAAAAATCCACAAAAAATCACAAAACACCCTGAAAAAACCCCAAAAATTCCCCAAAAATTTACAAAAAAATCCCAAAAAAATCACCAAAAATCCGAAATAAATCTCCCTAAAAATCCCTAAAAAATCCCCAAAAATTTAGAAAAAAATCACAAAAAAATTCCAAAAAATCTCAAAAAAATCCCCAAAAAATCTGAAAAAAATCCCCAAAAAATCCCCAAAAATCTGAAGTAAATCTCCCTAAAAATCCCTAAAAAATCCCAAAAAATTTACAAAAAAATCACCAAAAAATCCCAAAAAAATAAAAAAAAATCCCAGTAAACCTGAAAATCCCCAAATCCCATGAAAATTCCCCTTTGACTCACAGGAGATGGCGAAGAGGGCGGCGGGCGCCACGCGGGGCTCGGGGTCGCTCCGCAGCGCCCCCAGCAGGGCGGGCAGCGCCCCCAGCGCCAGCGCCCGGCCCTGAGCTTCCGGAAGGTTCTGGGCGCAGGAGCCCAGCAGCCGCGCGGCGCCGGCGCGCAGGGGGGGCCAGCGGTGCCCCAGCAGGTCCAGCACCACCTCCAGGCCGCCCAGGGAGCAGAATTCTGGGGGGAAAAGGGACAGAAATGGGAAAAAATGGGGTTAAAGTGGGGAAAATGGGGTTAAATGGGGTTAGAATGGAGAAAATGGGGTTAAAATGGGAAAAAATGGGGTTTAAATGGGTAAAATCAATTCCCAGAGCATCCCAGCAGGTCCAGCACCACCTCCAGGCCTCCTAAAGCGCAGAATTCTGGGGGAAAACAGGGAAAATTTGGATTAAAATGGGGTTAAAATGGGAAAAAATGGGGAGAATGGGGAAAAAATGGGAAAAAATGGGGTTAAAATGGCACAAAATCCATCCCCAAAGCACCCCAGCAGGTCCAGCACCACCTCCAGGCCGCCCAGGGAGCAGAATTCTGGGGGGAAACAGGGAAAATTTGGGTTAAAATGGGGTTAAAATGGGAAAAATGGGGAGAATGGGGTTAAAATGGGGAAAATGGGGTTAAAATAGGAAAAAATGGGAAAAAAATGGGGTTAAAATGGGGAAAATCAATTCCCAAAGCATCCCAGGAGATCCAGCACCACCTCCAGGCCTCCTAAAGAGCAGAATTCTGGGGGGAAAAGGGACAGAAATGGGAAAAATGGGGTTAAATGGGAAAAAATGGGAAAAAATGGGGTTAAAATGGGAAAAATGGGGTTAAAATGGCACAAAATCCATCCCCAAAGCACCCCAGGAGATCCAGCACCACCTCCAGGCCGCCCAGGGAGCAGAATTCTGGGGGGAAACAGGGAAAATTTGGGTTAGAATGGGGGAAAATGGGAAAAAATGAGGTTCAATGGGGTTAAAATGGGAAAAAATGGGGTTAAATGGGGAAAATGGGGTTAAATGGGAAAAAATGGGGTTAAAATGGCACAAAATCAATTCCCAAAGCACCCCAGCAGATCCAGCACCACCTCCAGGCCTCCTAAAGAGCAGAATTCTGGGGGGAAAAGGGACAGAAATGGGAAAAAATGGGGTTAAAATGGTGAAAATGGGGTTTAAATGGGTAAAATCAATTCCCAAAGCATCCCAGGAGATCCAGCACCACCTCCAGGCTGCCCAGGGAGCAGAATTCTGGGGGGAAACAGGGAAATTTGGGTTAGAAAGGGAGAAAATGGGAAAAAATGGGGTTAAATGGGGTTAAAATGGGGAAAATCAATTCCCAGTGACCAATGAGTGAGTGACCCCTATGACCCCTGAGTGACCCCAATGACCCGAGTGACCAATGAGTGACCCCTGAATGACCTGTGACTGACTCCTGAGTGACCAGAGTGACCCCTGAGTGACCCCTATGACCCCTGAGTGACCCTGAGTGACCAATGAGTGACCCCTGAGTGACCCTAAATGACCCCTGAGTGACCCCTATGACCCCTGAGTAACCCCAGTGACCCCTGAGTGACCAGTGAGTGACCTGAATGACCCCTGAGTGACCCCTGAGTGGCCCCTATGACCCCTGAGTGACCCTGAGTGACCAATGAGTGACCCCGGAGTGACCCCAATGAGTGACCCCTATGACCCCTGAGTCACCAATGAGTGACCATGAATGACCCTGAGTGACCAATGAGTGACCCCTGACTGACCCCTGAGTGACCAATGAGTGACCCCAATGACCCCTGAGTGACCCCTGAATGACCCCTGAGTGACCCCTGAGTGAACCTAATGACCCCTGAGTGACCCTGGGTGACCAATGAGTGACCCCAATGACCCCTGAGTGACCCCAATGACCCCTGACTGACCCGAGTGACCAATGAATGACCCCTGAGTGACCCTGAGTGACCCCTGAGTGACCAATGAGTGACCCTGAATGACCCGTGACTGACCCCTGAGTGACCCCTGAGTGACCAATGAGTGACCCCTGAGTGACCCCAGTGACCCCTGAGTGACCCTAAATGACCCCAGAGTGACCCCTATGACCCCTGAGTGAACCAATGAGTGAACCCCTTGAAGTGACCAATGAGTGAACCCCTGAATGACCTGTGACTGACCCCTGATGACAGAGTGACCCTCATGAACCCCAAAGAAGTGACCAAGAGTGACCCCTGAGTGACCTGTGACGACCCCTGAGTGACGCAGAGTGACCGAGTGACCAATGAGTTGACCCTGAGTGACCCTAAAAATGACGCCAGAGTGACCCCTATTGACCCTGAGTGACCGCTGAGTGAACCAAAATGAGTGACCCCTGAGTGACCCCTACAAATGACGCCCAGAGTGACCCCTTATGACTCCCTGAGTGACCAATGAGTGACCCCTGAGTGACCTGTGACTGACCCCTGAGTGACCAGAGTGACCCCTATGACCCCAGAGTGACCAATGAGTGACCCCTGAGTGACCCCCATGACCCGAGTGACCAATGAGTGACCCCAATGACCCCTGAGTGACCCCAGTGACCAATGAGTGACCCCTGAATGACCTGTGACTGACCCCTGAGTGACCCCAATGACCCCAGAGTGACCAATGAGTGACCCTGAGTGACCCCAATGACCCCAGAGTGACCCCTGAGTGACCCTATGTGACCAATGAGTGACCCCTAAGTGACCCCTGAGTGACCCCTACGTGACCAATGAGTGACCCCTATGACCCCTGAGTGACCCTGAGTGACCAATGAGTGACCCCTGAATGACCTGTGACTGATCCGAGTGACCAGAGTGACCCCTGAGTGACCCTGAGTGACCCCTATGACCCCTGAGTGACCCCTGAGTGACCAATGAGTGACCCTGAGTGACCGATGAGTGACCCTGAGTGGTCCCTATGACCCCTGAGTGACCAATGAGTGACCCCTGAGTGACCCTGAATGACCTGTGACTGACCCCTGAGTGACCAATGAGTGACCCTGAGTGACCCCAGCGACCCCTGAGTGACCTCAATGACCCGAGTGACCAATGAGTGATCCCTGAATGACCTGTGACTGATCCCTGAGTGACCAGAGTGACCCAAGTGACCAATGAGTGACCCCAATGACCCCTGAGTGACCAATGAGTGACCCCAATGACCCCCGAGTGACCAATGAGTGACCAATGAGTGACCCAGAGTGCCCCCAATGACCCCGGAGTGACCAATGAGTGACCCTGAGTGACCCCTGAGTGACCAATGAGTGACCCTGAGTGACCCCTGAGTGACCAATGAGTGACCCTGAGTGACCCCCATGACCCCTGAGTGACCCTGAGTGACCAATGAGTGACCAATGAGTGACCCCTGAGTGACCAATGAGTGACCCCAATGACCCCTGACTGACCCGAGTGACCAATGAATGACCCCAGAGTGACCCCAATGACCCCTGAGTGACCAATGAGTGACCCCTGAATGACCTGTGACTGACCCCTGAGTGACCCAGAGTGACCCCTATGACCCCTAAGTGACCAATGAGTGACCCTGAGTGACCAATGACTAACCCTGAGTGACCCTGAGTGACCCTGAGTGACCCCTGAGTGACCCCAATGACCCCTCCGTGCCCCCCCGCGCTGCCCTCACCGTTGGCGGTGTCCAGGCTCTCGCAGAGCTCGCTCAGCTCGGCCAGCGCCCCCTCGTGGCCGCCGCTGTCGCCCAGGCCTCGCTCGGGCGCCGCCTCGGCGGGGCAGGGCCGGGCCAGGACGCGCAGGCAGCGCTGCAGCTCGGCCCGCGAGGAGCCGGGGCCCGCCAGGGCCTGCGACACGGCCTCCCGCAGCAAATGCTCGCCGCTGGGAGGGAAAAAACACCCGGTGCAATTAGCATAAATTAGCATAAAGTTTATCATAAATTATCAATAAAGTTATCATAATTGTCCCAAAGTTAAGGGGGTTAACCCAGGGCCTGCGACCGGCCTCGCGCAGCCACTGCTGCCTCTGAGGGGAAAACCCGGTAAAATTAGCATAATTAGCATATTAAATTTATCCCAAAGTTACAGGGGGTTAACAGAGTGAGCCCGGGCGCCAGGAAAAAACCGGGCTAAATTAGCATAAATTATCATAAATTAACCAAAGTTAGCGGGTTAACCAGAGCGAGCCCAGGGCCTGCGACACGGCCTCGGCAGCCACTGCTGCCTCTGAAGGAAAAAATAGCATAAATTAGCATAAAGTTTCATAATTATCATAATTAAATATTCTCCCAAAGTTACAGGCTGAACACGGCCTGCCGCGGCAGCCACTGCTGCGGAGGGAAACCGGGTAAAATTAGCATAAATTATCAATAAATTTATCCAAAGTTACAGCGGGTTTTTAACCCAGAGTGACCCGGGGCCCGCAGCTGGGCGAAAACCCGGTCTAAATTAGCATTAAAGTTAGCATAAAATCTAATACCATAAGCGTTATCAAGCGCGGTTAACCAGGTCGGAGCCAGGGCCTGCGACCACGGCCTCGCGCAGCCACTGCTGCCTGCTGGGAAGGACAAAAATTAGCATAAATTAGGATAATTAGCATAAATTATTCCAAAGTTACAGGGGTTAACCAGGCAGCCAGGGCCTGCGACAGGGCCTCGGAGACGCTGCCGAGGGAAAACCGGGTAAATTAGCATAACATTAATAAATTAGCTTAAATTTTACCCAAAGTTACAGGGGAATTAACCCAAGGAGCCCGGGCCTGCGACACCGGCCTCGCGCAGCCACTGCTGCTGGAGGGGAAAACAGGGTAAAATTAGCATAAATTATGCATAAATTATAAAATCCAAAGTTACAGCGCGGTTAACCCAGAGCGAGCCCGGGGCCTGCGACACGGCCTCGCGCAGCCACTGCTGCCTCTTAGAGGAAAACCGGTAAAATTAGCATAAATTAGCATAATTTACCCCAAAGTTACAGGGGATTAACCCAGAGCGAGCCGGGCCCCGGGCAGCGCCGGAGCCGCGAGGATCCCGAAATCGCCCAAGGGCCGCTACCTCTCGGCCATGGGCGGGCGGGGCTCGGGCTGCGCCTCGCCGGCCGCCACCGCCATCTCCAGCAGCCCCTGCAGCGTGTGAGGCGGCTCCCGCCGGCCCCCGCCGGCCCCGCCGCCCGCCGCCGCCGCCATCGCCGCTCGCTGAGGCCTCGGGGCCGCTCCGGGCCCGCCCCGGCGCCGCTAACGCCGCCCGCCGCGCCTGCCCGCCGCCATCTTGGAATGGGCGGAAGAGGCGGGGCCAGGCGGCGGGAAAGGGGCGGGGCTTCGGCGGTATTGTTTATGGCCGGCCGCACGCTGGGCTCATTGTGAGGCCGCGGYGGTGAGTGACGGTGCGTGTAGCCAATGGAAGGGAAGAGTGGGAGGGAAGCGGCCAATATGAGGAGAGGAAGGCGGTGGAGTTTAGCCAATGGAAGGGAAGGGGAGGAAGTCGCGCGGTTTTAGCCAATGAAAAGATAGCGCGGCTTGACCGGCCTCTCTCTGGACCAATAGCGCGCCCGCAACGCCGCGGGCCAATGCGGCGGCGCCGCCGCTTCCACCAATCACCTCGCCGAGCGCCTCACGGAGGGGGCGGGACTCCCCGCGGGCAGCCAATCGGAGCAGCGGCGCGGGAGGCGGGCGGCCAATGGGGATGGCGGAGCGGGCGGCGGGAGCGGGCGGGCGGCGGCGCCGGGGCCGCGCCGGGCCCGGTACCGGCGGCGGCCCCGGCCGGTCCCGCGGCCGCGGCGCTGCGGTAACGGCCGGGACGGGGCTCCTGAGGCTCGCCCCGTGCTCGGCAGCTCCCGGTGACGCTCCCGGTGCTGCAGGCGCGGCGGAGGCGGCGGCGGCGGCCGCAGCCCATGCGGGCCCGGGCGGCGGGGACGGCGGTGACGGCGCGGGAGCTCTGCGAGAACGATGACCTGGCCACGAGCCTCGTGCTGGACTCGGTGCTCGGCTTCCGAACGCACAAAATGGGCGTCAGGTGAGCCCGGGACAGCGGCAGGGCACACCGGGGGCACCGGGGAGAGACCCGCGCTCCTGAGGGGCAGCGGGACGGGGCGGGGCGGGGCGGGGGTCCCTGGGCCGGGGGCGGCACCTCCGGGGTGCCCGGGCTGCGCTGTCCCCGTCCCGGCGGTACCGGGGGTCTCCCTGGCCCGGTGTGTGGGATCCCCGTCCCGCTGGCCCGGTCCCGGTGCCCAATCTCTCCCGCTCCCTGTCCCGGTTCCCGCTGTCCGTCCCGGTGTTTGCTGTCCCTGTCCCGGTTCCCGCTGTTTCGGTTCCCGTTCCCGCTGTCCGGTGCCGGTGCCGAGTCTCTCCCATCCCGGTTCTCATTCTCGCCCGTTCCCAGCCCGCTACCGGCGCTGCTGCGGCGGCGGGCGCAGCTCCGCGCGCGCCATCGCGGCTCTCCCGGTTCCCGTTCCCGTTCCCCGTACCCGGTCCCCGTCCGGACCGCATGCTCTCTCTTCTTGTCCCGTTCCCAGCCCGTTACCGGCGCTGCTGCGGCGGTCGCGGCTCTCCCGGTTCCCGTTCCCCCTGTCCCGTTCCCATCCCGGTACCGATGCTCTCTCTCTGTCCCGTTCCCGTTCCCAGCCCGTTACCGGCGCCGCTGCGGCGGCGGGCCAGCTCCGCGCGGCCATCCGGCTCTCCCTGTCCCGGTTCCCATCCCGGTACCGATGCTCTCCCTGTCCCGTTCCCATTCCCGTTCCCCCTGTCCCGTTCCCGTTCCCCTGTTCCATACCCGTTACCGATTCTCTCTCTGTCCCCGTTCCCGTTCCCAGCCCGTTACCGGCGCCGCGGCGGCGCGGGCCCAGCTCTCCCTGTCCCGTTCCCATCCCGTTACCGATGCTCTCTCTCTCTCCTGTCCCCGTTCCCATCCCGTTACCGATGCTCTCTCTCTCCCTGTCCCGTTCCCAGCCCGTTACCACGGCGCCGCGGCGGCGCCGCGCCCAGCTCCGCGCGGCTCTCCCCGTTACCCGATGCTCTCTCTCTCCCCGTTCCCAGCGCGTTACCGGCGCCGCGGCGGCGCCCGCGCAGCTCCGCGCCGCCATCGCCGCGTTCCGCCAGCGCGGGATCTCGAGGCCGCGTGGCGCGCGCTCAGCGCCGCCTGGGCCCCGCGTTCTCGCCCAGCGGCGCCCGGCGCAGCGCGCCGCGCTCAAACAGCACGTACGGGGGGGAATGGGGAGAGTTTGGGGGGGTTTGGGGGGTTTGGGGGGTCCTAGGGGGGTCTGGAGGGTCCTGGGGAGGGGTCTGGGGGGTCCTGGGGGGGGTTTGGGGGGTCCCTATGGGGGGGTTGGGGGGTCCTGGGGGGTTTGGGGGGTCCTGGGGGGTTCTGGAGGTCTGGGGAGGGTCTGGGGGGTCCTGAGGGGGTTTCAGGGGTCTCTGGGGGGATTTGGAGTCCCTGGGGGGTCCTGGGGGGTTTGGGGGTCCCTGTGGGGGTCTGGGATCTCTATGGGGAGTCTGGGGGAGTCTTGGGGGTCCTGGGGGGATTTGGGGGGTCCTGGGGGGTCCTTGGGGGGGTTTGGGGGTCCCTGGGGGGTTTTGGGGGTCCCTATGGGGAGTCTGGGGGGGTCTTTGGGGGTCCTGGGGAGGGATGGGGGTCCTGGGGGTCTCATGGGGGGATTTGGGGGGTCCTGGGGGGGTCCATTGGGGATCTGGGGGGATTGGGGTCCTGGAGGGGTTTTGAGGGGTCCTGGGGGGGATTTGGGAAGTGAGGGATGCAAGGGAGGGGTCTGGGGGGTCCTGGGGGGGATTTGGGGGGGTTTGGGGATGAGGATGCGTGGGGAGGGTCTGGGGTGTCCCTGGGGGGTCCTGGGGGGATTTGGGGGGGTCCTGAGGGGATTGGGGGTCCCTGGGGGGTTTGGGTGTCCCTATGGGGGGCATAGGGGCTCTGTGGGGCACAGGGGAGGATTTTGGGGGCTCTGTGGGGTCAGGGGAGATTTGGGGGCTCTGTGGGGAACAGGAAGGGTTTTGGGGGCTCTGTGGGATCAGGGAGGATTCTGGGGGTTCTGTGGGGGCCCGAGCCCCCCCCGGTTCCCCCCCAGGTGTTCCGGTACCTGCGGACGCTGCTGCCCGAGAGCGGCTTCAGCATCCAGCGCTGCACGCGCTACAGCCGGGACACCAACGGCGCCAGGGTGGTGGCCACCCGCAACCTGGTGAGACCCAAAATCCCCAAATTCGCCCCAAAAACTGCCCTGGAACCTGCAAAATCCCAAAAACCCCAAAAACCCCCAAAAACACCCCAAAAACTGCCCTGAAACGCTGCACGCGCTACAGCCGGGACACCAACGGCGCCAGGGTGGTGGCCACCCGCACCTGTGAGGCCCAAAATCCCAAAATCTGCCCCAAAAACTGCCCTGGTATCTGCAAAATCCAAAAACCCCAAAAATCCCAAAAACACCCCAAAAACGCTGCAACGCGCTACAGCCGGGACACCAACGGCGCAAGGGTGGTGGCAACGCGCACATGGTGAGACCCAAAACCTCCCAAAATTCACCCCAAAAACTGCCCTGAATCCTGCAAATCCCAAAATCCCCAAAATCTGCCCAAAAACTGCCCTGGAACCTGCAAAATCCCAAAAAACCACCAAAAATCCCCAAAAACCACCCCAAAAACGCTGCACGCGCTACAGCCGGGACACCAACGGGCGCAGGGTGGTGGCAACCCGCACCTGGTGAGACCCAAAATCCCCAAAATTCACCCCAAAATCTGCCCTGAAACCTGCGAAATCCCAAAACTCCAAAAACCCCAAAAAACACCCCAAAAACTGCCCTGAAACCCTGCAGCGCGCTACAGCCGGGACACCAACGGCGCCAGGGTGGGTGGCCACCCGCACCTGGTGAGGCCCAAATCCCCAAAATTCACCCCAAAAACTGCCCTGGAACACTGCAAAATCCCAAAACCCCAAAATCTCAACCAAAAACGCTGACACGCGCTACAGCCGGGAACACCAACGGCGCCAGGGTGGTGGCAACCCGTACATGGTGAGGCCCAAAATCCCAAAATCTGCCCCAAAAACTGCCCTGGAACCTGCAAATCCCAAAAACCCCAAAATCCATCCCAAAAACTGCCCTGAAATCTGCAAAATCCCAAAACCCAAAATCTACCCAAAAACGCTGCACACGCTACAGCCGGGACACACAACGGCGCCAGGGTGGTGCCACGCGCACCTGGTGAGGCCAAAATCCCCAAAATTCACCCCAAAACCTGCCCTGAAACCTGCAAAATCCCAAAACCCAAAAATCCCCAAAAACGCTGCACGCGCTACAGCGGGACACCAACGGCGCCAGGGTGGTGGCAACGCGCACCTGGTGAGGCCCAAAATCCCCAAAATTCACCCCAAAAATTGCCTGAAACCCCAAAAACTGCCTGAAATCTGCAAAACATCCCTGAAATCCCAAAAAACACCCTGAAACCTTTAAAAATCACCTAAAATGCAAGAAAATGACCCTAAAATCAAAAACCACACTAAAATCCCAAAAACCAACCTAAAATCCCAAAAACCCATTGAAAAATCCCCCAAAAACCCTTAAATCTCAAAAAACAGTCTAAAATCACAGAACTTCCCTAAAATCCAAAAAAACCCTAAAATCCCCAAAAACCCCCTTAAAATCCAACGTCCCCTAAAATCCAAAATTATTCTTTATTTTAAATACAACACCTCCTTATAAACCTTAAAACATGATGCACAAAACTCAATCATTTAAAACTTCCTAATATCTTAATTCTTTTTTTTGTGACTTTAGTAATTAAACAGTCATTAAAATGCAAGCCATTGTTTTATTTATCCTTAGTTTTTTGCTTCTTCACAGTAATTTTTCTACTCACAAATTTTATAACTATCAGTCAACTCGAATTATAGTTTAAACTATTTTTTTAGAATCTATCTTTTACAACTTCCCCAAACTCCTCTAAATTTTAAATTTTCCCCCCAAAATTTGTTATTTTTCCCCGTTTTTGGTGTGCAGGCAGAAGCAGCAGAGACGCTGGAGCTGCTGGGCTGCCGCAGCGTGGAGCTGTGGGGCTTAACCCTAACCATTTAAATCTAATTATAAACCAAATAAATTAATCATATTTCCAGAATCTGAATCTGCCTTTTACAACGTTCCCAAATTCTCTAAATTTGAAAAACTTCCACAAAATTTCTGGTTTTTTTCCCCGTTTTTGGGTGTGCAGGCAGAAGCACGAGACGCTGGAGCTGCTGGGCGGCCGCAGCGTGGAGCTGGGGGCTTAACCCTAACCATAGCTCTACTATCTGTAAAACTCACCTTTTAAACTTCCCAAATCCCTCTAATTTTAAAAATATTCACACAAAATTCGTTATTTTTTCCCCGTTTTTGGGTGTGCAGGCAGAAGCCGAGACGCTGGAGCTGCTGGGCGGCCGCAGCGTGGAGCTGCAGGGCCTAACTCCACAGCCGTACTATCTCTAGAATGTACATTTTAAACTTTCCCAAAACCCTCTAATTTTAAATATTCACCACAAAATTCGTTATTTTTTCCCCGTTTTTGGGTGTGCAGGCAGAAGCACGAGACGCTGAGCTGCTGGGCGGCTGCAGCGTGGAGCTGCGGGGCTCGACCGGGCGCTGCTGCGGGCGGGCGACAACGACTTCAGCCTCATGTACTCCACCCGCCGCAGGAGAACCCAGCTCTGGCTGGGGCCCGCCGCCCTTCATCAACCCACGGTGGGACCCCAAACCGCCCCAAAGTCGGCTAAAACGCAAAAAATCTGTCCTGCTGACCCTCCGCCCATTGCGAGGCCCCCGAGCGGCGTGGGGGCCTCATCAGCAAAGGTGCTGACGGTGCTGCTTTGTCCTTCAGATTGCCGGCCCAACTGGCAGGGTGAGTTTAAAGAGAGTTTTTGGGGGGTTTTTGTGGTTTTGGGGTGAAAAAGGTTGGGTTTGGGCTGGGGTTTGGGTGGGGTAGTTGAGGGGAAAAGGGCGGGAAAGCGTGAGGGAGAAAAAGGTGTCGGGAAAGCGTGAGGGGAGGAAAAGGGCGGAAAAAGTGGGGAGAAGGTGCGGGAAAGCGTGAGGGTGGAGAAACGGGAAAACGTGAGGGAAAATGGAGAGAAATGGAGGGGAACAATGGAGAGAAACGTGAGGGGAAAATGGGGGGAATTGTGGAAGGGAAAAATGCGGTGGGAAACGTGAGGGGGAAAATCTGGAGAGAATTGTAGGGGAAGGGAGGAAATGTGAGGGAACACTGAAGAGAACGTGAGGGGAAAAGGGTGGGAAATGTGAGGGGGAAAAGGGCCGGGAAAACGTGAGGGGAGAAAAGGGCGGGAAAAACGTGAGGGGAAAATGGAGAGAAATGTGAGGGGAAAATGGGGGGAACGTGAGGGGAAAATGGTGGGATTGTGAAGGGAAAAGGGTGGGAAATGTGAGGGGAAAACGGAGAGAAATGTGAGGGGAAAATCAGAGAGAAATGTGAGGGGAAAAATCGAGGTAAATGGTGGGGGGAAAATGGTGGGAATTTGTGAAGGGGAAAAAGGGCAGGAAATGTGAGGGGGAAATGGGGGAAACCGTGAGGGATAAAAGGGTGGGGAATGTGACAGGAAATCGAGGGAAGATGTGAAGTGGAAATCGTAGGGAAATGTAGGGGGATAAAGAGCTGGGAAAACGTGAGGGGGAAGGGTCCTTCTCCCCCATTTTTGGGGGGTTTCCCATTTTCGGGGCCCTCTCTCATTTTCGGGTTTCCCGTTTTGGGTTCTCTCTCATTTTTGGGTTCCCATTTTCGGGTTCCCGTTTCGGGGCTGCTCTCCTCATTTTTCGGGTTCCCGTTTTCAGGGTTCTCTTCATTTTTGGGATCCCATTTTCGGGTTCCCATTTTCAGGGCTCTCTCTCATTTTTGGGTTCCCATTTTCGCGATCCCACTTTCAGGGCTCTCTTCTTTTCGGGTTCCCATTTTCGGGATCCCGTTTCGTCGGGCTCTCTCTGTTTTTCGGGATCCCGTTTTCGGGGCTCTCTCTCATTTTTGTGTTCCCATTTTCAGGATCCCATTTTTGGGGCTCTCTCTCATTTTCAGGTTCCCATTTTCGGGATCCATTTTCGACGGATCTTTCTGTTTTGGGGCCCTCTCTGCTTTTGGCTTCCCATTTTTGGGCCCTCTCTCATTTTGGTTCCCATTTCCGGGTTCCCATTTTTGGGTTCCCATTTTTGGGATCCTCATTTTGGGGGCCCTCTCTCATTTTGGGTTCCCATTTTTGGGATCCCATTTTGGGGGCCCTCTCTCATTTTCGGGTTCTGTTTCGGGCCCTCTCTCATTTTCAGGATCCCATTTTCAGGGCTCTCCTCATCTTTTTGGGTTCCCGCGTTTTTGGGTTCTCTCCCATTTCGGGTTCCCATTTTCGGGATCCTGTTTTCAGGCTCTCTCTCATTTTTGGGTTTCCATTTTCGGGGCTCTCTCTCATTTTTTGTGTTCCCATTTTTTGTGGGATCTCATTTTCGGGTTCTCCCATTTTTGGGATCCTGTTTCGTGCTCTCCTCTGTTTTCGGGATCCCGTTTTTCAGAAATTCCTTCTCCTCATTTCGGGGTTCCATTTTTGGGATCCCCCCCGTTTTTCGGGGCTCTCTCTGTTTTTCGGGATCCGTTTTCAGAATTTTCTCGTCATTTTCCGGTTTCCCATTTTGGGGGCGACAGTTTCGTGTCGGCGCGCGGGCGGGGCGCGGCTGCAGCGCGCTGCGGACACTCCCGCCCCGGGCAGAAATCACCTGTTTTCTAATGGCGACGGCTTTTCGCAGAAGGCGCAAAACCGCGGCTGCGAGTGCGCGCACCTGCGAGAGGTACCCCCAATCTTGAGGTCTGGGGTCCACGATTTTTGGGTCTGGGGTCCCCAGTTTTTGGGTCTGGGGTCCCTAACTTGGGTCTGGGGTCCCCTTCGGGTCTGGGGTCTCCAATTTGGTCTGGGCGTCACCCTAATTTAGGTCTGGGGTCACCAATTCGTGTGTCTGGCGTCCCACTTTGGGTCTGGGGTCCAAATATTTGGGTCTGAGGTCCCCAAGTTCCAGGGGTGGGACCTCTCTAATTTGGGTCTGGGGTCCATATTTGGGGTTCTGGGGTCTCTAATCTTGGGTCTGGTCCCAAGATCGGAGAGTGGGACTCCCATTTTGGGTCTGGGGTTCCCTAATTCCGGGTTGGACTCCCCCAGTTTTCGGGTCTGGGGCTCCACCGTCTTGGGGTCTGAGTCCCCGATTCGTGTCTCTGGGGTCCCCCATTCGGGTCTGGGGTTCCCAACTGAGTTGTCCTAATGTGTCTGGCCAGCGTCTGGGGTCCCGTATAGTCTCGTGTCCTGGGGTCCTTGGCGTCTGTCCCCAGTTGGCCTGGGCCTCTTCCGGCTGCCCCCATTCGGGTCTGGGGTCCCCAGTTTGAGTCTGGGGTCCCTAATTTGGGTCTGGGGTCCATTACAATTGGGTCTGGGTCCCTAATTTGGGTCTGGGGTCCTCAATTCTGGGGTGAACTCCCCCAGTTTGGGTCCTGGGGGTCCCCAATTTGGTGCTGGGGTCCTAATTATGGTTGGGGTCCTACTTTGGGTCTGGGCTCCCGATTTGGGCTCTGGGGTCAATAACTTTGGGTCTGGGGTTCCCTAATTTGGCGTCTCGGCGTCCTCCAATTCTCGGGGGTGGACATCCCCAAATTTGGGTTGGGGTCCCATAATTTTGGGTCTGGGGTCCCTAAATCTCGGTGTCTGGGGTCCTTCAATTTGGGTCTGGGGTCCCTTATTTGGGTCTGGGGTCACCTAATTTGTCGGGTCCCATTCGGGTCCCATCGGGCGGGCTCCCAATTCCGGGTCTGGGGTCCATCTAATTTGGGTCTGGGGTTCCCCAATTTGAGTCTGGGGTCCTAATCTCGGGTCTGGGGATCCCCCATTTGGCTGGGGTCCCCCAATTTGAAGTCTGGGGTCCCTAATTTGGGTCCTGGGGCTCCCACATCTCGGGTCTGGGGTCCGCCAATTTGAGTTCTGGGGTCCCTTATATGGCTCTCGGGTCCCCCAATTTCGGTCTGGGGTCCCCAACTTTGGGCTTGGGGTCTCTAATTCCCGCCTCCCACCCCCAGGCTCGGCAAGGGCGCGTTCCGCGGCCGCGGGGGGAGGGGCAAAGCCGC
>NDFG01000220.1:127780-141628 GCA_002167245.1 Sporophila hypoxantha
CAGAGCACCCCTTTCTAACCTTCGTCACATCTATCCAAGCCACTCTCTTGGCCCACACTGCATACCGCCTCATCTTACGACCGGGCGTTGAGTGTTCCCGCAGCCTCGCCGGCAGGCCCCCCGGAGCCCCAAGCCATCACCTCATCCAGGCCGCATTTCGGGCGATGCGTCACCAATTCTTACCCTTTATCACTTCCTCACCTATTTGTCAACTACTAACTAAAGACGGAGTAGCTTGATATAGATTGTAGTATGTAATTCTCTGCCAGTTTCCTATATAAGTATACCTTCATGATTTATTCATCGTATTTCGCTATCCAGGTAGACTTCATTTCAAGTGACTCATGAACTTAATACGTCTTCGTATCTACGTCTCCTACCTGTGGTAACTTCCGTGGCGCCGCCCTGCACCTGGGGAGTTATTTATCCTCATCATATTCTTGCTAGTTTTTTAAAAGCGCGACATTATTTGGGGAGGGTCCTTCAACGCCGGGACCCCCCTTAACCGGAACCCCCTCCCCAGTTACTAGCAGTGTTATCTTAATACAAGTCAGCTGGGCTTTCAGTATCCAGGACATTTCATACCTCAGTATGAAACCCAAAGTTTCTTTTTTTATGTACTCATCTTCCCCATATTAGGCACTTCCTTTCTTTGTTCTTCACCCTGCCAACAAGAAGAAAACAAATCAGTTTTTCTCCATCAAGGTCAGTGCTTTAAAGGAGAAAGAGGAAACATGTAACCTTTTTGCATACCACGTTGAAAAGAACAATGTTGGGCCTAAGTATCACACGATAATGGACAAGGATAGGTAAGGAATAAAGCCCCCACTGTTGCTACCAATGTGATAGACAACCACTGGAATTGAAATTCACCCTCCCTATTTTCGTTCCAAACTGTTCCTCAGTTAGGAAAAGCACTCACATTAATAACTGCCCCTAACTTACGTTGTTCTCATTGTTGCAAAATTATCTCTCCTTTGGGGTCTGTATCATCCCCTTGTGGCCTGTCTTTCCTTTTGCCGTGGAGGTGTTGGATTAAAGATCCCCAGAAATTTTCTTTTTCTTGAAATGTAGAGAGGACCTTGGTCTGCTAAGTTCTAACAGGCATTAGCGTTTCTCCAACAGCGCTGCAATTATTGCTGAGCTGTTCACTTGCCCATTGTACTACATTTCAAATAGCCAGAGACTTTGCATCTGTAGCTGTGCAGCCAGCACACATACCCCAGAGCTGGTTGCGAAGTACCTCTTTCTGCTATTTGCTACAGGCCATTCAGCCAAGCAGCTTAATGAATTCGGAACTCTTTAAGTATGTAACTCCTGAGGGTAAAAAGAGCAGTCTGACTGCCTCAAAACACAAGTGACTTCAAAGAGACCAACAAGTGCAAGTAATGATTACCAGATTCCCACGAGTCTCAACCGAAGAACTTAAGTTATTGTACCCCATAAAAAAGTAGGACCACTTAATATCGTCTCTTGTCCCCCTCCCCAGCAGAAGAGTGTTTCTTCCCCCACCCCCTCGTTTACTATTTTGTTGTCATGACAGTAAGAAGAGTAGCAGATGCTCTGGATTCGACTTGTTGTAAAAGTAGCAGCTCCTGTCAATACCATGGATTAGTGCATTATCATTTGAGGTATACCCCACCTTTCCTTAGTGTTTCCCAGAAAGTGAGCTGCGGTGCAGGATAGCCTACAATCCTCGCTCTGGAAAGCCTCGGCCAAACTGTTAAAGGCAAAAAATCCACCGTGTGGACCAAAGGTACAGGCCCCAAATGAATACTGTTTCAACAAATGTCAACAAAACAAAATACTATTCTTGCCACTAATTCGCAGTTCAAAATCTTGAGAACTGTCAAAACAGTAATTCTGGTACTTCATCAGTAATTAAAACTGACTGTCTTGACATTTTGCCCCATATTAATTTATGCAGCATTTTCAATGCGTTCCTGTTAAAGGGAGTCTAGAGGCATCACAGCATCTACATTACATTTTCAAGCTTGCCCTTTACATAGCAAACCCTTTTCTAAGTTACAGAAAGAATGGGTGTAGGGGCATGCATTTATACCTCGATGCAACACCAAGGGGAGGTAATTGGGCCATGTGGTAAAAAACTGAAATTTTTGCACATCTTTGTGCATTGAACCTACTGTTCAATTGCTTTAACACAAGAGTTTCGAAAATCAGGAGTCAATACTTAAATGTAAAGGTGGCTTAATGTGAAATAAAACAGCCAATCAGTTATGGAGTCTTTTATAATTTTCCATAGTGTTTTTTGCCTTTTGTAGAACCATGTCAGTTCTACTTTCAGACTGTCACCTGCTCGTGGACGTGACCAAAAGCTCTCAAGACCCAATTGAGCCCCCTGACCCCCCCAATATTCGTTTAAGGCCCGCACGCCCGCATACAGATACCCAACAAGGTGTCCATTTTTAGTTAACTCCACCAGACGGGAGCCTAAACTTTATCGAAAATGCTTTAGTATTGTATGAGACCACAAGACTATCCCAAATGCATCAAATGTGCCAATGGCATTGTTTTATTTTATTAGGTCTTGCTGTAACATTCTATAAACTCCAATCCGAGAATTGAGAAGTTGAACAGGACATTGCTGGCCCCAGATCCTACCAAACCGAAAATCAGTCTGGTACTAGTGATCTTTAGGGAAAGGTTAATGTTGATCAGGGTATTAGTTTTGAAAAGGATCGTCAGCATGGATATTTGGTCAAAATATGTATGAAAGATTCATACAATGGTGGCAGTCCCTCCGTTTAACTTAGAGTATTGCGAGCTCAAGCTAGACTGAAATTTTTTAAGAGTTATACAACAGATTTCTTATTGTCCTATTTCGAACCCCAAAACAAAAGAGGGCTTTGCTTTCTGCACTGCACATTAGGCTCCCCTCAAGTACCAGAGGGACACCTAAAACTTCACTCAAAAATGTTTGAAAAGCCTTCCAAGAATGCAGTTCAAACGTTAAGGGTTGTAAGAGGTTACGGTAAAGAATAGCGCTCTGAAACAGTTCCCATTTTGTGTTGATTACTGCAGACTTCTTCACATTTACGAGTGTTCTATGAAAACAGAAGAGGTTCGCACATGGCTGAAATACAAAGTTAGGGCCTGGTTATTGTTCTTTAAAGTTGTTTCAAGGAATCTTGAGGCCAACCAGAAAGACAATGTGGCACAAACCAGTTTACGTGGTTGATAGTTCTGATCCTTTCTATCCAAATCAATACCACATGAAAGAAACTGAAGGTTATTTGTCCCTATAAAGCCTTTCCCATATTAACGTGACATCTGTTTTCTTTAGAGGAAAGTCTGAGAATCTCGAAAAACTTTAACATAATAATTGAGAAATTGCTGCACCCGAGTGCCCTCTCTTGTGCTTTCAAGTATCTGCCCTTGCACTAGGAGATGCAGTAAAGCAAATACCATCCTAAGAGAAACTTCCGTTATCAGAAAAGCCCCTCAGTCTCATCCTAAGTTAATTTCGAGCAGCACTGCCACTCTTTAGGCTGGATCACCAGGAAACCCAACCAACCAAGCAGTCTCTGTAAAACCTCTGGATATGACCCACACTATATCCTAATGATTCCATTGCACACACCCTCTGTGGCCTGTGGAACAGCTCCTCTACAGAACAATTACCCCCTGGTTTCTGTTGAAGAATGGAAAACCTTTACCACCCCAGGGTAGACAGTCTCAGAGGATGTGCCTGGTGACGTGCTGCCTTCTTAATGGGAATGTGATTGTTCTTTGCCATTGTTTCTAAACTGCCTTTCTGGGCCTTGTAGCTGTGCCACCACACCCTCATGAGGAGTACCAAGTTTCCAAAGGAGATGTCACATCACACTGTCGGGAGAGCTGTACCATGGGGGAAGTGAAGTCAAGAGAGAGTTTCTCTCTTCATGAGAGCACCAAAGCAGAGCTGCTGGGTAAGGTTGGCATGTTTTCGCCGGAGAACGAGGCTAGAGCTGCAAAGGTGGCTCTGCAAGAGTCTGCCAGCTTGGTTCTGTCTGCAGCACGGACCAGGGCTTGTAGAGCAACCATACTCCAGAATCAGCTGTAAGTTGCTCACAGTAGCAACTCAAAAGAAAAACAAAGCAAAGTAACAAGCACAAAGAAAAGTTGTAGGCTTGTCTCACAACAACAGCAAGTATTTGGTGCTTCAAGAATGTTTAGGGTAAACATGGCAAGTCAAATGGAGAAACACTGACTTTATTGAATATTTCATACTGTGTTCCAGAAGCCGGTCTCTATGACTCCGAAGTGCTTTGTGCCCCTCAGCCGAACTGGTAGCGCCCCTCTGAATACCAGTTTAAAAACCGAACCAAACGCCTTCAAATCCTCAAGGAATCACACAGCTGGATTGCTTAAATACAGAAGCCCTGTCCAGTGCAAATGCCTCGCTCCCTTAGAGTTATTACCATGATTTCCCCCACAGGCAGCTTGAGGAAAGCAACCACCCCTTGTTCCTCTAGGAAGGCAGCTCCACGCAATGGCCATTTTATTGCTCTTTGGGGTTTCTTTAGGGCTGTGCAGGGTTGCACACAAGTGCTTTGCAGCAGCCAGATTCTTCCTCATCTAGCAGAAGCAACTACCAAGCTGTTAACATTTGCCATTCAGAGCAAGGTTCAAATGTCAAATACTATTTCTTTCATTTTTGAAGCAAAAGAGAGCTACCAAGGCTGTTCGTTGATGGCCAGTCTAGACCTACACGCACAACATTCTGTACAGGGTGGATTTGACAGAGCGGTTGCCTATGTCACTCCATTTAGAACAAATTCAGTGAGATCTGCTATAGCCGTACTATAGGCAGTGACTTGACAGGACCTAATGTACAATTTCCTTCCCCGGAACTCCATATATTAGTAACTGGCGCCCCTAAGCCCCCACTCAAAGTGAGGATGAAAGAGTCCTTATCCATCTGACAGAAATGCATTTTTTCATGTAGGTTGAAGTGGTGCGAGAGCAGACCCTGCACCAGATGGCATTGGAGTGTAAAAGAAAGGAAAACAAAAGAAAACTGTCGCAGTTTTTCATAGCTATTCCTGGCCATTCATTAATAATGTATTTTGCTCCAATCATTGGCACTCTATTATACAGCACTAGTTGCATCCGGTGCTTGTCCGCTTGTTGGTTTCTTCAGGAAGAGGTTCTACCCGAATTCAATACCGTCTCCCAGTGTGTGAAAAATTGGTTTTCTACTCTACGCTCTTCCCTCTCTTGTCCTTAGTGCTATCTTGCTCTTGGGCACATACACGTCGAGCACCTATACTAGCAAAGATTCTCCAATTTTATGGTCTTGACACAAGAACTGTGAGAAGAGCATTCCTCAGTTGGAACCCCTCCGCCTAGCAGATTGGTGGCAAATCTGTCTTTTGGAGTTGATAGCAGTCCCGTCGCCCCCTGCTGACTGCAGCCTTCCCCCCTCCCCCATTTGAACGCCCCTTACAACCCCTCTACTGTACGTCTGCGGCCGCGAAGAGAAGCCACCCCAATCAGTCAATATGTTAGAGAGCAGATTAAAGCTGACGCGCCTCTTGCGCTGCCCTCTCACCCGTGGTCCTGCAGCTCTGAGTTTCAAACTAACTCAATAATAGAACGGACCAAAAGGCACCAGTATTGCTAATGATGAGCCAATTACACCAGGGCGAAAGGCTTCCTCTGATGCATGGGCTCGCTAGAAACAAGTGCAACACCGTTTAAATCTGAGGAGGAATGCAGCAGGAAATCTTGTAAACATTTGCTCACTGGCCAAAGGCAAGAGAGAGTGAATCTTGCTGTGCTGCAGGGCTGAGCCCCAGGGGCCAGCAGACTCCCAGAACGGACCCTTTACCTCAAGGTGGTTGAAAGCACCAGTGTCCTCATCCGGGTCAGCACTGCGTCTGTCACGATAGTTGTCAGATAGGGTAGGAAGCTGAACTGCACATCAACCCTGTGGTATTAGCAGGGAAGGGGAGGAAATGAAAACTCACTTGGAAGGAACTTCCTATTTCCAGGGCAAATATCCTGAATTTTATTCCTCACTCTTGTTTCTCTCTTGTCTGTGGTTTCGTGGATGGCTTTTCTGTCTGGATGAAAAGACCTTCAGCTCAAAAGGTGACAGGAGGTGGTCTATTTTTGTCGCCCCAGCCACTCAGTCCATATACCCTTCTATCTGAAGAGTGTAAATTCCCCTGCTATTTTGCCTCCTCTCTCAGCGCTGCTTTCCCTCTCTCAGTACAATACGTCGCACACTGGTTCTCTGTGTTGACTAATTAATTGGTGCGCTATCAGCTTACTTGGCTGTGGAGGAATGTCTTCCCTGTGGCTGGAGATGTGCCCTCGGCTCGCCTACTTCCCGGGCCTGTGAGGATCAGAGGTATGAATGCCGAGAAGACGTTGCAGCTTCATCTAGCTTTGGGATAACCCAAACAAGCCCAGCGGCTGATGTGTGAAGGAATGATCAATAGTCGAAGCAGATGTCGCCCATTGTGCAGAATTCTCAACCAAGTAAAAGGAGAACATACTAAAAACTTTGAGATTTAAAGCTCAAATCAAAGCTTTATCTGCAGGAAGAATTAGATGGTATCTTGTAGCATTTTAAGAAGTCACATTCCTTAAATGACCTTTTCCAGTACCTGAAGGGAGCGCTGAAAGGAAAGATGGAGAAGGACGTTTTATAAAGAGCATGTAGAGCCAGCACAAGGGGGAATGGAGTTCAAACTGACAGAGAGGAGGTTTAGACTAAGGTATTAGGAAAAAATTCTTTACTGTGAAGGGTGGTGAGGCACTGTAACCAGGTTGCGCCAGAAAAACTGTGATGCCCCCATCCCTTGTGAGTGTTCAAGGCCAGGCTTGCAGCAGGACTGGTGAGCAAAACCCTGGTCTAGTGGGTAGGTTTTCTTGGTCCATGGCAGACGGAGTTGCACTGGATTATCTTTAAGGCCCTTCCAACTTCACACTCTTTCATATATAACAAACCGTTATATACAGACATAACACTTTTAAAGATATAGCAGGACAGTCCTCAAAGTAATAGAAATGTGCGTAAAGCTGGATTCAAAAACGTAACAGCAAAAAATTGAAAATCCATAGTGGTTTTCTTTGTATCAGGGGAGCTTAATAGCACCTTTTGAGGCACTCGTATGAAGAATAACAAGGATCACAACCCCACCCCCAGGTATTTTGTGTTTCCCTCTATGAGACTAGAGGACACCAACAACGCTGCTGGCTCGTCTACCCCAATATTGCATTGCTCTCTCCCTTACCTTACCTCTGGGTCTTAAACCCCCGATTCCACTCTCTCATCAGATATCGTGGTTCAGAGCTCTCTGAAGATACGCGATCAATCTCCTCGCTCTCGCAGAAGCCCCGTGGACTCACCTCTCTCTTTTACCAGCCCCCCTCCTCTCACCTCGAACTTTACTTTGCGCCTCCAGTTCTGCGAGCGCGCGCGCTCGTGGGCACCGTGCTCTCTGGTGAGACAGCCCTGATTGTGGAATCTTTCTGGCACTTTGATTGCTAGTGAAGCACGACCCCCTCATTTCTCACGCATACATCGACTCCCTGTATACACAATTTTTCATACACTCTGTTCCTCGAGCATGTACGTCCTTTCTATCAAGTTGAGTTCAGGACTGGCCTCGCCTCACCCCGTCCGGGGGCTCATTGCAAGTCCTTGACACCTCGATGAAGGGTCGACCTCTGCCCTCGCGAGGTCTTGAACAGCCGCTTCCTTGTCTTCTGCCTCTCCGACTCCATAGAGGATTCGATGCGGAGCTATGGCAGGATGTCATCGAGAGACCCATGTTCTTTAGCTCCTAGAGTCTTCTCTACAGGTTCAACTGCTAAGCCAACAAATGCTCTCACGCGATAGTTAATTCGAAGTCGCCAGGCCCTCCCCACGTGCTCTTAATAGATCTCTCTCTTCGTGCTCTACCATACGTCGTCACAAGTAACCATTTTGTCTCTCGCGAGGTGATTTTGTGCTTGCCCTGACCCCCTCCTGCCTTCAGCCATATTTGATTATCACACGCGCAAATATGAGAGCTCGGCTCGTTCGAAGGATCCTACCTTCTCCAGTATCGGGCGTCCGCTCGATCGGTTGAGTGATTTCAGAAGCTGCGTGGTCGCGTCCGCGAGCGTATCGGCGCCTTAATGGAAGTGTCGTTGACCAGAGTCATAAGCGAGCGGCTTCTCTTGTGCAGGCCTGTTCTCTGGCCTGTCGCGCTCGCTGGCCTCCTGTTAAGGCTACGTGGGTGCAGAGAGGCGTCCTCGCTTGCGCTTACTTAGGGAACCGATGTGCGTGGTTTTGTTGGAGGGCGAGAACAATTGGGTTCTGTAAGCGGAGGGTTAGTCTATATTGTGCTGGGAGTATGTATTTGTGGAAGGAGGAGCATAGTTCTCTTAGCGGTAATATATAACATTGGTGGGCTAATTATATGTTGGCGTGCATGATATCTTCGAGTTGGTAATATTCTATCAGGTGCCTGGGCAAGTAATTTTCTCTAGCGATTATTATGTGTGGAGTGATTTTAGGTGACTGGGTCAGGAGATTCTTTCTCTCTATTTTCTTTCGTGTGGCTAGTTTGTGCTTTTAAGAATGGAAAAAAAATATTTTTATGAGAGCACCGACAGAATTTTCTGAGTTCTCTCTCTCTCGAGAAGGGTCAGGGCTTTATGATCCTGTATCAACTTGTTCGTGGCGCTTTTGTCGGCCCGTGGCTCTCTTAGGCGATGTCGTGATGATGAGTCTTCTGTTAATGGCGGCTAGCTAGCCGAGAGCCTTTAAGCTCCAACCTGCAGAGGTCTTCGTTACTAGATAAAGGAAAACGACAGACAAAATTAACAAATTTCAAATAGGATTGTTACAGCAAAGCAAACTAAAAAGTTCCCTTTGCCAACACAGAGCTCTGGAGCAGCTGACAGAAGTCGGCAGAGAGGTCCAGTCAAATTTGTTTCAAACTTCTGAGCAAGAGGTCTTGCTTTCCTCTCAGGCCTGCATTTGGAAAGATTCATCCACTTAAGTGAGTCTTTTCTCATTCTGATGGCAAGCTATTTTCACTTTGTGAAAGTACCAAAAAGATGTGTGTTGCACAGCAAGAGGAGGACATGGTGATTTTGTTCGCCACACAAGTGTCAAGCCCCCTTTTTTTTGATATGCCAGCAGTACCTCTCAAGTACCATAAAAGAAGACACTTTCTTCAAAGGCAATTTCTCATTTTTACTCTGCTTTGAGTCCATTAGCTGACCCCCAAGTCTGTGGCATGCTGACTTAGATTCAAAGAGTGCAGCTGCATCACTTAGCTTTCATGCACCTGCAGAGAGATGGAATCTCCAACGATGGGAGTCCAAGCACTCTCTGCTTGGCTTGGGGTCACATTTCAAAACTGGAGTCCCACCTGTGCAATTACTTCAGATTCAAGGCATTAATTGTCATGCTGATGATTCTGAGTGCACAGGGCCCTGCATTGAAAACACGAATCTGCAACTAAGCTGGTACAAAAAGGCCAGGAAATAGAAGGAGCTGTCATTTTGTTGGGGAAACTACAAAGCTTTCACCAAAGCTGCTGGAAAAAAAATCAATTCCCGTGCCCATCAGAGAATGCAGGCAACCTTTTTACCATGCTTCTCTCCATCCTACCTTGCTTTCTCCTTCAATGGACTATGACAGGCCAACAAGAAGTGGCAGGCCAGCGCGTTTGGCGGAGAGGGTTCTATCACAAATTCCATAAAACAATAATCTGAAAGAGGAATATTGGGAGCCATGATCCAAAGACCTTTGGCAGCCAACGCAGCTTTATTCTAAGGTCTCAGATTTCCAGACAGGGACGTGGTTAAATGTCAAGTTAGGATTCAAAATCCAAAAGCAATGAAACAAATCTGCCATTAAAACTAACACTTCCTACATGGATTTCAACCCAAAGCCAAACTACTTACAATATTATAACCGCTCAGATAAATATAGGTGTGGACAGGGACTTGCGGAAGTCTCTGTGCTCAAGCCACATGATTCAGTGTGGACTGATTTCTGTGGCTCTCATTAAAGGCAAAACTGATCTTGTTTGGAGACGTCGCTTCTGCGAGGGAGAAGGTTTTGGCTGGGGATTTGGCCGGTATATTCTGTGAGAGTACTTTCTTGCAATGGTTTTTATTTGGTGTTGTAGATAGTGTCGAGGAAAAGATACTTTCGACGGTGATGTTGATTATATGTGAGAGATTTTAGTGCACATCAATGATAGTTATGAGGGAGAACACGTAACAGGCTTGTATGTTTGGGGGCTAGGCATCCTTGTGCAGTTTTGCGATTAGTTCTGAGCAATGGATGGGGCGTTTTATAAGTTTGCGTCTATATTTTTGACGCTGTGCTCTTATTTTCATGGGTGTGAAATTTTGAGTGACAGTTTTATTGCGGGTGCTATTCTTTGAGCGTCCCATTATATCCTTCGATATTCTGGTTGATTTACCCTTTTTTGCGAGTGGGTATATTCGGTCGGATTTTGGGTGAATTCCGGGGTTTCTGGGCTATTTCTCCTCACTCACCGGGCACAGTCTCACCGTGGCCGGGTCAGGGACGGTTTTGGGGTGGATTTTGGGGTGAATTTCGGGTTTTTGGGGTGGATTTTGGGGGTTGAATTTCGGGGTTTGGGGTGAATTTCAGGGGTTTTGGGCTTATTTCAGTCTCACTCACAGGCACAGGTTCACGGTGCCGGTCAGGAGCGCAGGTGAGATTTTTGGGGTGGATTTCAGGGTTTTTTGGGGTGGATTCGGGTGGATTTCAGGGTTTTTGGAGGAGGGAATTTCGGGTTCTGGTTTATTTACCGCACAGGTTCTCACGGTGCCGGGTCAGGTGGTTCAGGGGATTTTTGGGGTTGATTCGGGGTTTCTGGGTTATTTCAGTCTCATCACCGGCCATGGTCTCCGGTGGCTGGTAAGGGATGGTTTGTAGGGGATTTTGGGTGAATTTCGGGGTTTTGGGGTAGATTTCAGGGTTTTTGGGTGGATTTTGGGCTGAATTTCGGGTTTTTGGGGTGGATTTTGGGGTGGATTTCAGGGTTTTTTGCGGTTACTTACCGGCACAGGTCCCGGTGCCTGGTCAGGGATGTTTTAGGGTGGATTTTGGGGTGAATTTCGGTTTTTTTGGGTTATTTACGGCCACAGGTCTCACGGTGGCCGGGTCAGGGTGGGATTCAGGTGGAGTTTCGGGGTTTCAGGGTTGGGTTTTGGGAATGTTCGGGGTTTCTGGGTCCACTCACCGGCAACGGGTCTGACGGTGGCCGAGGTCAGGAGCGCAGGTGGATTTTTGGGTGAATTCGGGGGTATTCAGGGTGATGTTGGGGTGAATTTCGGGGTTTTTGGGTCACTCCAACGGCACGGTCTCCACGGTTTGCAGTCAGAGAGCGCAGGTAGATCTTTTAGGGGTGGATTTTGGGGTAGATTTCAGGAATTTGGGGTGATTTTGGGGTGAATTTCGGAGTTTTTGGGGTGGATTTCGGGGTTTGGGCTATTTCAGTCTCACTCACCGGCACAGTCCTCAACGGTGGCCGGGGTCGGAGCGCAGGTGAGATTCGGGGTGGATTTTGGGTAGATTTCAGGATTTTGGGGTGGATTTTGGGTGAATTTTTGGGGTTTTGGGGGTGGATTTTTGGTGGTTTCGGGGTTTTTGGGGCTATGTTTCAGTCTCCACTCACCGGCACGGGTCTGACGGTAGGCCGGGTCGGGAGCGCAGGTGAAGCCGCAGGTCCTCTTGGTCACCTCCTGGGCACGTGCCAGGATCTTCTTGCTGCCAGTTTCCAGCGGCCTCGGCGGCGGGCGGGGCCGGGGCGGTGCCGCGCGGGCGGGTTGGGGCCGGTTCTTCTTGGGGGCGGAGCCGCGGCCGTGCCCGCCCCCTTGGAAGCGCTGGGCGCGGCGCTGGCGTCGCAGCTCCGCGCTCGGGGTCCTCTGACTCGCAGGGCGGGCGGCGCGCGGCGGCGGCTGGGCACGGGCTCCGGCCTGCGAACGGGGGAAACGGGGGAAAAAATGGGGCAAAATAGGGGGGGGAAAACGGGGGAAAATGGGGAAAAATGGGGGGAAAGTCAGGTTAAAAATAGGGGGGAAAACGGGGGAAAACATGGGGAAAATGGGGGGGACATCGGTGTTGAAAAATGGGGATAAATCGGTGGCAAAAATACAGGGGAAAATGGGGGGAAATCAGGTTACAAAATAGGGGGAAATGGGGAAAAATCGGGAGAAATCGTGGTTAAAAAATTAGGGGGGAAATGGGGAAAAATCGGAGTTAAAATAGGGGGGAAATGGGATAATGGGGGAAAATGGAAAAATGGGGGGAAATGGGGTTAAATAGGGGCGGAACGGGGGGAAAATGGGTGGGAAAATGGGGGCGAAAATGGGGGAAAATGGTGGGGAAAGTCAGTGTTAAAGATAGGGGGGAACGGGAAAAATGGGGGGGAAATCGGGTTAAAAGTGGCAGGGAAATGGGGATTTTGGGGATAAAACGGGGGATTTTGGGGTTCAAATGGGGTCACAAACAGGGTTTGGGGACAGGAATGGGGATTTTCCCCCAGTGCCCTCCGCGTCCCCCATTAACCCCCCCCAGTCCCCCATTAACCCTTCCCAGTCCATCCCAGTTTGTCCCAATCCAATCCCAGTCTCTCCCAGTTCCCCTTTAACCCCTCCCAGTCCCTCCCAGTCCCCCATTAACCCCCTCCCCAGTCCCTCATTAACCCCTCCCAGTCCCATCCCAGTCCCTCCCAGTCCCTCCCAGTCCTTCTTTAACCCCTCCCTGTCTGTCCCAGTTTGTCCCAGTCCCTTCCAGTTCCCCATTAACCCCCCCAGTCCCCCATTAACCCTTCCCAGTCCCCTCCCAGTCTGTCCCAGTCCCATCCCAGTCCCTCCCAGTCCCTCCCAGTCCGTCCCAGTCCCTCCCAGTCGCTCCCAGTCTGTCCCAGTCCATTCCAGTCCCCCATTAACCCCTCCCAGTCCCTCCCAGTCCATCCCAGTTCCCCTTTAACCCCTCCCAGTCCCTCCCAGTCCCTCCCAGTCTGTCCCAGTCGCTCCCAGTCCCATCCCAGTCCCTCCCAGTCGCTCCCAGTCCCCTCCCAGTCCCTCCCAGTCGCTCCCAGTCGGTCCCAGTGTGCCCAGTACCTCTTGCCGCGCTGTGCCCGTGCCCGGCCCCGCTCCAGGGGCCCCCCCCGGCCCCGCGGCTTCTGGGGGCCCCCCCGGCGCCCCCCGGGCCGGGGCTCGGCGCCCCCCGAGCCCGACGAGTCCGACTCGGAATCGCTGCGGGGAGAGAGGGGACACTGGTTATACTGGGATGGACTGGGAGGCACTGGGAGCGCCCCCCGAGCCCGACGAGTCCGACTCCGAGTCACTGTGCAAACAGGGGACTGGTTAGACTGGGATATACTGGGTTATACTGGGAGCGCCCCCCGGGCCGGGGCTCGGCGCCCCCCGAGCCCGACGAGTCCGACTCTGAGTCACTGTGGGGAGAGAGGGGACACTGGTTATACTGGGTTAGACTGGGTTAGACTGGGTTATACTGGGAGCGCCCCCCGAGCCCGACGAGTCCGACTTTGAGTCACTGTGGGGAGAGGGACTGGTTATACTGGGATGGACTGGGTTATACTGGGATAAACTGGGTTATACTGGGTTATACTGGGTTATACTGGGAGCGCCCCCCGGGCCGGGGCTCGGCGCCCCCCGAGCCCGACGAGTCTGACTCTGAATCGCTGCAGGACATGGGACACTTGGTCTTATACTGGGTTATACTGGGAGGGACTTCGGACAGACTGGGTTCATACATAGGGGTATACTGGGCAGCGCCCCCCGAGCCGAACGAGGTCGATGCGGATCGCTGTGGGAACAGGGACTTGT
>NDFG01000220.1:203489-226568 GCA_002167245.1 Sporophila hypoxantha
CCTTCACACCGGGGGTCCGCCCGTGAGCGCGGGGTGGGCGGGGCGGCTAACCTTGTTTGTTCTCGTTCAGCTGCCGCCTCGAAGCTGTCGAAGTCGGACATGGCGGCGCTGGCGAGCCCTGGCCGAAGCCCCCTCGGTGCCTCGGGGCCTGCCGTGCCGCTCCCGTCTCCTCCTGCACCGCGGCCTTGCGAGCTCAGGCATCCGCGCCGACGCGCGCCTGCCGCCCGGCCACGTCCGCCGACTCAGCCCGTCGGCCAACTTCTCCGGGCGCCGCTCGGCCGCGCTCAGGCTGCTTTCCGCCGCCGTCGCTTCCGGCCTTTTCCTGTCCATGCTTCGTGGGGTTTTTCCGCTGATGTCTCGCAGTGAAGTTGCGTCGACTGCTCGCGTATTTTCCGACGATTTCCGCCTCCGTCGGGCGCTTTTCCGGCCGCGCTCGGCGCTTCCGTTCCGCCGCCGTCGCGCCGCCGATCCTCGGTTCTCTCCCGTTCCTGTTCTCGCGCCCCGTTCCGGCGCACTATTTCTCCGCTTTTCCGTCACTTCCCGCCCCTTCCGTCCCCTGTTGGACCCCCTCAGCTCCCCTACTCACCTCCCGGGCGCCCACTCACACTTCCGGCGTGCGCCCCCGCGTAAAACCAGCCCTCCGTTTTGGGCCCCCGCCCTCCCTTCCGGCGCGGCCCGCCTGTGTGTCTCTTTGCGCTTCCGCCCGGCCCTCCCGTTGGCCCCGCCTTTCTCTTTGCGCCCCTCGCCTTTCCCCTGCCCGCCCTTCCCTCAGGCCGGTTTGGCGGGATAACGCGAGCGGCGAGGCCGCCCCTGCAGCCGCTACCGGGAATTCCACCGCGGAGCTTCAAAGCATCGCGAGAATTTTCGCTTTTCCGGGGTGTTTTTTGCGGCCTTTTTTTTTTCAGTTTTTGCCTCAAAAATTCCCCCGAGGATCCCTCTGGAGTGAAATGCGCCCGGCGTTGGGAGATGCCGTATTTTCCCGCGAAGGAGGAGAAAACGGGAAAATTGGCGGAACGATAAAAAAAATCCGGGGAAAATTGAGGAAAACATCGGTGGAAAATCAGAAAAAATTGAGATGAAACAATCTTGGAAAACAGGAAAAATGGCGAAAAATGGAAAATCGAGCATGGACTGGGACACTCAGAGTGAGTTATTGGGGACTTGTCTGGGTTATTTTGGGCTCCCGCAACTGGTTTGGGATTTTTTTGGGCTCCCTGCCGTTTTTGGTGATTGGTGGGGTTCCAATATCTGATTTGGGTTTTTTTGCGGTTCCCTCGCTGTATTTTGTGGGGTTTTGTGGGGCTCCCTCACTCGTATTATTGGAGTTTTTATCGGGTTTTTTGGGGCTCCCCCGCCGTTTATTGTGGATTTTTGGGTATTTTTGGGGCTCCCAGCGGAACCCCCTTTGCTCGGCCGCGTTTCCCGCCGGACCGCACAACGCGGCTTGCGCCGCCCCCGCCCCCTGTGGCCCCGCCCCTCTCTCAGGCCCCGCCCCCACCAGGAGCCGCTCGGAAGCCCCTCCCGCCCCTCTCCCCCCCATGAGGGCCCCCGGGGGCGGCGCGCCATACGGGGGGGAGGGCGGGGCGGCGGGGACCCCCGGAACCGAAAACGGGGCTCCTCCCCCACCCTGGGACCCTCAGACCCCCCCGGCACCGGAAACGGGCCCCTCCCCACGCCGTGGACCCCCCGGACCGGAAAAGGGCCCTCCCCCACCAAGGGCCCCCCCGGGACCGAGAACGGCCCCTCCACAGGCCCTCCCCCATCTCGGTACCCCTTCAAAACCACCCCAGGACCTCCCCCACCCTGGGGACGCCCCCCCACGACCCCTCCCCATTTCGGGAGCTCCGCCCCCAGGGACCCCAAAATCGCCCCTCCCCCACCCTGGACCCTACCCCCACCTCTGACCCGCCCCTCCCCCACCCCCCGACCGCCCTCCCCCTTTCTCTCCCGCGCAGCCCCCCAGGGCCCCCCCCCTGGCCCCTCCCCCGGCGGGGGTTGAGGCGTTTTCCTGTTGATTGACAAGCCAGGGCCTGCCCTACAGCGGTCCTGCTTGGCCCCGCCCCAGGACCACGCCCCCGGCCACGCCCCCGGGCGGTTCCGCTGCCCGACTGTAGGGCGGGCTTGCGCCTCCTCTCCTACCTGGCGCGGCACCGGATCGCGCACACGAGCTGAAACCGCACCTTAGTGCCGCACCTCGGGAAGGGCTTCAAACGGAGCCTCGCACCTTGCGACCGGCACACAGACACACGGACAGACAGCAAGACAGACAGGGGGATGGACCACACCGACAGGGACAGACACACGGAGCTGAAACCGCACCTGTGCCGCACCTGCGGGAAGGGCTTCAAACGGGCCTCGCACCTGCACCGGCACCGACAGACACACCGACAGACAGACGGACAGACAGGGGGATGGACAGACAGACAGACAGACAGGGACAGACAGACAGACACGGACAGACACACAGACAGACACACGGAGCTGAAACCGCACCTGTGCCGCACCTGCGGGAAGCGCTTCAAACGGGCCTCGCACCTGCACCGGCACCGACAGACACACGGACAGACAGACAGACAGACACACGGACAGGGACAGACACACGGACAGACAGACAGACAGGGACAGACACACGGAGCTGAAACCGCACCTGTGCCGCACCTGCGGGAAGGGCTTCAAACGGGCCTCGCACCTGGAGCGGCACCGACAGACACACGGACAGACACACGGACAGGGACAGACACATGGACACGGGGACAGACAGGGGGACGGACAGCGGGATGGATGGGGAAGGACGGGGGCACTGCGGGACGCACGGACAGAGGGACGGACAGGGCGGCCAGCAGCACGGACAGACGCACGGACAGACACACGGACAGGGACAGACGCACGGACAGGCGGGCAGCCACGGCCGGCAGGGGCAGCAGAGCCGGTGGCACAGGTGGGCAACCGCGGTGACGGGAGCGACCACGGCCAGGTGAGGCAGCGGGGCCGGCACCGCGGACGCCCGGGCCGCCAACGTGGAGGTGTGGGTCACCATTGAGGAGATGTGGGCCACCACCAGGGACACCTGGGCCACCACCATGGAGATGTGGGTCACCATTGAGGAGAACTTGGTCACCAACGTGGACATGTGGGTCACCACCAGGGACATCTGGGCCACCAACGTGGGGAGCTGGGCCAGCACCACCCTGATGAACTGGGCCACCATTGTGGAGATTTGGGCCACCACAGCGAGGTGGGCCGGCGTGGCCAGCAGGACCAACGTGGAGAGTTGGGCCAGCATCATGGAGAGCTGGGTCACCACCATGGAGAACTAGGTCACCAACGTGGAGATGTCGGCCACCACCATGGAGATGTGGGTCACCACCAGGGACACCTGGGCCACCATCATGATGAGCTGGGCCACCACTGTGGAGAGCAGGGCCACCACAGCGAGCTGGGCCAGCGTGGCCAGCAGGACCAATGTGGAGAGCTGGGCCACCATTACGGAGACCTGGGCCACCACCGTGGAGACCCGTGTCACCACGCCGGGCCGGGCCAGCCGCAGCCGCTCGCGTTGGGACCCTGCGGTGGCCGCGGTGGCAGCGGCCGCTCCTGCAGCGACAGCGCCGAGGGACACGGCCCAGGACAGCCAGGGGACATCGTGGGGACACCTTGGGGACACCACGGGGATGTGTCCTGAGCCTGGGGACACCTTGAGGACACCTTGGGGACATCATAAGGACACCATGGGGAAACCTTGGGGACACCTCGGGGATGTGTCCTGAGCCTGGGGACACCCTGGGGACACCACAGGGACACCTCAGGGACACGTCCTGACCCTGGGGACACCGTGGGGACACCACAGGGACGTGTCCTGAGCCTGGGGGCATCGTGGGGACATCATGAGGACATCACAGGGACACCTTGGGGACACCACAGGGACACGTCCTGACCCTGGGGACACCGTGGGGACACCACGGGGACGTGTCCTGAGCCTGGGGACATCGTGGGGACACCATGGGGACACCTCGGGGACACCTCAGGGACACCATGGGGACACCTCGGGGATGTGTCCTGAGCCAGGGGACACCTCGGGGACACCACGGGGACACCTTGGGGACACCTTGGGGACATGTCCTGAGCCTGGGGACACCTTGGGGACACCACGGGGACACCCTGGGGACACATTGGAGATGTGTCCTGAGCCTGGGGACATTGTGGGACACCTTGGGGACACCATGGGGATGCCTCAGAGACACCACAGGGACGTGTCCTGAGCCTGGGGACACCACGGGGACACCACAGGGACACCACGGGGACACCTTGGGGACATCACAGGGACACCTCGGGGACACGCCCTGAGCCTGGGGACACCATGAGGACACCTTGGGGACACCTTGGGGACGTGTCCTGAGCCTGGGGACACCTCGGTGCTGGGGTTTGGTAATTATTGTTTTGTAATTATTAATTGTATTGTAACTATTGTTTTGTAATTATTGAATGTTCTGTAATTATTAAATATTTTGTAATTATTAAATGCTTTGTAATTATTAAGTGTTTAGTAATTATTAAATGCCTTGTAATTATTAAATGGTTTGTGATTACTAATTGTTTTGTAATTATTAAATGTTTTGTAATTATTGAATGCCTTGTAATTATTAATTGTTTTGTAATTATTGAATGCCTTGTAATTATTGAGTGATTTGTAATTATTAATTGTTTTGTAATTATTAAATGTTTTGTAGTTATTGAATATTTTGTAATTATTAAATATCTTGTAATTATTGAGTGATTTGTAATTATTAATTTTTTTGCAATTATTCACCATTTGGGGTCGTTTTTGTCGTTTCTCTCGCGTGTCCTGCTGTGGGGGAGGGGCCGCAGGGGCCGTCAGCCCCACCCCCACCCGAGTGACCCCGGGATGACCCCGGGATGACCCTTGGGAGTGACCCAGTGACCCCTGAGTGACCCAACAGCCACCAGATCCACCGACCAATAACTGATCAATCACTGACCCATAACTGATCAGTCACTGATCAATAACTGATCAGTCACTCCCCAATAATTGATCAGTGACTGATCAATAATTGATCAATCACTGACCAATCATTGAGCAGTAGTTGACCAATAACTGATCAATCACTGACCAATAACTGATCAATGACTGATCAATAATTGGCCAATAACTGATCAATAATTGACCAATTACTGACCACTGACTGATCACTGACCAATAACTGATCAATCACTAATCAATAACTGATCAATGACTGATCAATAATTGACCAATAACGGATCAATGACTGATCAATAACTGATCAATGACTGATCAATCACTGACCAATAACTGATCAATCACTGACCAATAACTGATCAATGACTGATCAATCACTGACCCATGACTGATCAATCATTAACCAATAACTGACCAATAACTGATCAATCACCGACCCTTCACCCAACCCCCAAACCCACCCAGGACCCCTCCCCCACCAATGCCCCTCCCCCACCCACTCTGCTTTATTCCCATTTTTTTCTTTTTCCCGATTTTTTTTCCATTTTTCCCAATTCATCGGAACTTCCCCCAATTTTTTTTTCGTTTTTTTTTCCCCAATCCACTCAGGTTTTTGCCCGATTCCTTCGGGTTTTTCCCCATTTCTGGGGGAATTTCCCCCAATTTTGTTTTTTTTTTCCCCAATCCACTCAGGTTTTTCCCAATTCCTTCGGGTTTTTCCCCATTTCTGGGGGAATTTCCCCCAATTTTTTTTTCCTTTTTTTTTTCCCCAATCCACTCAGGTTTTTGCCCGATTCCTTCGGGTTTTTCCCCATTCCTGGGGGTTGGTTTATTCCGGTTCGTCCTGGCCCCGCCCCCCCCGTACAGCGCGGCCCCGCCCCCGCCCCGCCCCCTTCCCGGGCTGGGGGAGGGGCTGCGAGATTGGGGGCGGGGCCCCGAGGGTGCGGCCGGGGGCGGGGCCGTGCCCGGGTGTCCGTCTGTCCATCATCCAGGTGTCCATCTGTCCATCATCCGAGCTGTCCGTCTGTCCATCACCCAGGTGTTTGTCTGTCCAGGTGCGCATTGGTCCAGGTGTCCATCTGTCCATCAGCCCAGGTGTCCGTCTGTCCAGATGTCCATCAGCCCAGGTGTGCAGCGGCCCGGGTGTCTGTCCGTCTGTCCATCGGCCCAGGTGTCCGTCTGTCCGTCCGTCCGTCGGGAGGGACACCCCGGGCTCGGTGTCACGGCCTGGCCGGTCCGGGCTGGGCTGATTTGGGCCATTTTGGGTCCATTTGGGCCATTTTGGGTCCCATTTGGGCCATTTTGGGTCCATTTGGGCCATTTCTGACCAGGACGAGCCATTTTGGGCTGGTTTGGGCCATTTTGGGTCCATTTGGGCCATTTTGGGTCCATTTGGGCCATTTTGGGTCCATTTTGGGCCATTTCTGACCACGATGACCCATTTGTGACCAGATGAGCCATTTTGGGCTGGTTTGGGCCATTTTGGGCCCATTTGGGCCATTTCTGACCAGGATGAGCCATTTTTGAGTAGAATTACCCATGTGGGGCCAGGACGAGCCATTTTGGGGCCGATTTGGGCCATTTTGGGTCAGGATGACCCATTTTTGACCAGAATGACCCATTTTTGACCAGGATGGGTCATTTTAGGACAGGATGAGCCATTTTGGGCCCTTTTTGACCAGGATGACCCATTTTGAGCCATTTTGGGCCATTTTTCACCAGAATGACCCATTTTTGACCAGGATGAGCCATTTTGGGGCCAGTTTGGGCCAGGATCATCCATGGCAAAGAGTGATGTTGTGCTCATTTATTTTTGCTCATCTCTAGGGGGTTACCTGCGCCGGCACCTAGCCCAAAAAAAAAAACAAATAGGCTAATTTATCTCTTTTTGGAAAGACAAAATACATTGAGGCTAACATACTTGCAATGACTATTTGTGGTCTTAACAATTTAAATTATGGAGTTATCAATAGAGCAGTGGTAAAAATGCTGCTATTTTGGTTCTCACTGGGGTCACAACACCATCAATTGCTTTGCTTTCTATCATTTGATTAAAGCCTCTCACTCAGTGCTGTTTCTTCTTTGAATACAGAGGATTCATCATTTTTTTGATTTTTAAACAGGCCCAACATGCAATTGTATTTGGAAGATTTTTTGCTGACCAATCGCGCCTAGAGATGGACGCCCAGGCGTTGACAGCTATCTAACATTGCTCTCTTCATAGCGTCCACCTCAAGTCTATTGCAACGCACGAACCACAGATAGTCCCTGTCAGCGCGATAACGGTGCAAGCCGTTCAATGAGCGAGGGGTGGCTCAGTGAAGGCTCTTGCTGGTTTTGCGAGCATGACTCAACGGACGCTCTATAGGATCTGCAAGGCAAAATCTTTGTCTGGGCTATCCGCTTGTGGACATGCGGTAGCACGAACACACGCCTACTGGTGCTAACCTAGAGGGGTATCCGGAACATCGCTGTCTTGCTGCAACTTTGCGGACAGTGGCCGAGCTAGCAACCCCGACCAAGCTGATGCACAACATACGTGCACGCCCGCGGCCTTCGGCGGCACCCAACGCCCGAAGAATATATTGCCTATGAAATGTGTGTACCCTGAGGACGGGGGCAAAATACTGCTGCGCGCGGCGCCAAGCTGATGCGGATTGCACGCACCAAAGCCGCAGCTTACTTGGAGCTGTTCTCAGATGTTCGAGCCATTTAACCGAACTCCCTGGTCTGTGGTGGCATGCCTTCTAAATTTTTGGCCTGTTCCCCACAGGCAGCCTGTGATTTTTGTTTCGAACAGATGAAGCAGCCCCAAAGGTGGATAGAGACAAGGTGGCAAAGCTACCTGCTGTGTGAAGATTATATTTAGAAGGTACTGTAAGAGACTGTGACTTGATATGCTGAGATTTGTCGGTCTCTCTATGTGCCCCCAGATGGCGGAGTAAAGACTCCGAAGGTCGTGGCGCAATACGGTCGCTCAGGTCAGAGCGGTATGTAGCGTTAGATCACAATCAGTGCTTGATTAATGATGGGTTGCCTAGTCAACATGTCTAGCCACAGTATCGCGGCCATAGCAGTGTCTCGTCTGTGTCGAAGTCGCAGATGCTCTGTACGTATCTTTCTAGGCAAAGTTACAGCCAGAAGCTCTTCGCAGGCTGGGAGAGGGACGCTAATGTCTCGAGAACAGGGTGCGCTTACTCGGCTTGCGTTGTCCAGGACCCTTCTCGAGCCAGGTTGTAGGTAGGATGAGGATAGCTTTAAAAGCTGGCGTAGTGCCCTTTGGGGCAAGGCGTCTGTCCCTCCAGCGGCGTGAGAGCCTCTGTCCATGTTTGGAAAGCTTAGAGGTTTCTTATTGAAGAACATGTCAATTGTGAATTGAGCCCTTGGAGGTCTATGATGGGGAGGTGGGTTTAACCAAACTTGTGCCATTGCTTCTTTCTCTCACTTCACAACAAGTATGTAAGAAAGAGAATTATGTACCCTAATGGACCCAAAGCTTAATTTACTCAGTCAAATATACATATTTTGTACATCTGTGTAAAAAGAGTACTCAACAGCTTCAGTAGAATTACTCCAGAGGAGCTCGCCGCCAACTCCCAACCAAGCCTACCATCCCAAAGTGGTTGGCTCCAGAATTTCCTCTAAGGTTTCGCTAGATCCTGGCTCCTGCTTACCCAAACCAAGAACTTGTTGCTGTTCCCATCTTACTAGGCATTAGGTTTTCTGTGGAAATCAGAACGCGAAGAGAGCTGGAAAAGCTGCACGACCAACATCGGAGAGCAGCAATAAGATTTGGTAAGACCTAGGAAAACTCTTATGCCTTATTCGATTATATCGCCGGCGCTTCCTTGCGCGTTTGGAGTCCCTGCAGAGGTGGGGGGGTCAAGCTAGGGAGTGTATGGCTCTGAGTCAAAGCCTGTGTTGGCTGAGTTGCCCATGGTGATAAATAGCTAGTTGTTGGATGACAGAGAACTGCACTTCACATCAGAGCAAGCACACGCACAGGGCTTATCTTCTTGCACTGGGACGGGACCTCTAGGTGCCTTATCTCAGGCATGTGGTCGTCAGAGAGTATTGAGCTGTTTTAGCACGACATGTGTGCACACAGGCCGCCTTCGCTGGGGGACTTTGCCGTCGCACCAGTTAGGATTCCACTATTTAATAACATTTCCCAGGAGCACGTTAAAACTAGCAGGTTTCACGCCAGGTACATTTATTGCTCATGAGAGCACCCTGTGCTCAAGAAAAGACCCTGACATCGTCGAGAGCGAGGAACCTTCTTTGACACCTAAGTAGCTTCAATAAGGAGGCTGGCAGAATTACTTTTGTGCTGCTCGAGTTCTAAAAGTTAACGATGCTCGCAGTCCGGCGCGGCCACTAAAATTTTCTAGTAGAGACGTCAGCCACATGTGTGTGCTAGGCACAGGTCTTCTTTAAACCTGTACAAATAGGGCGTGCGTAAGGATGGAAGCAAGCTCATCCAGTTTCTTTGTCAATGCACGGTGTAGCAGGATAAATGGGCAGACGCTGCTGAGCAGAGGCCTGAGTAGGGTTTGGGACGATGCGGAATTACTGCTGAATGGCTTTCTGCATTACGCGATTACACTCGTGAGATTATGGATGATCTGAGGTGTTGAAGATATAGCAGGCAGGAGAATGTGGTTCTCTCGGGAGTCTTTACTATTGATAGCGCCTTCGCAAGCAGAAGTCAGGATACTGAGTGAGGAAGGGGCCATGGTCCTGTCAGCAGGTGTACGCGGTGAGTACGCCAGATACTTGGTTGTATTAAAAAGGTCGTTCAAAGACATCTGCTCGAAGTCCTGTAACACTGATTTAATAGGGAGAAAAAATTAACAAAGTTCTTTTAGCAATTCTCTGTCTTCAGTGTAATATTATTGAACTTTTAAAAGAGGGTTTAGTGTGCTACATTATTAACTGACAGCTCTGCTTCATTGACATCAGCCCCACAAAAACTTGTTTTTTTGACGATCATGCAGGTTTTTTAAAACAATATTTAAAAATTACACATAGAGAACTGAATACAGCTTCACTTTCTTTAAGGATTTTTTAAAAGGCAATCAGGGCAGGTAGAGAAATTATTTCTAAATCTCACTATTCTCTCACTTACAGTATGTGACCCTCTCCATAGCATGTTAAATGTGCACACAAAAAATTACCAGCTTCCTCCACCTAATTCATTACTAGAGAAAGAACATTCACCTCCAAAAGTTGAGCTGAATTACAACTTGTAATAAAACCACCCAGACTTATACTGGCTTTGGTCAGGGCTGAAGAATATTCTTTAGTTGTGAGAGAGACTTGGGGGCAAGACAAGAGGTGGGAATGGCAAAGATCATGGTCCTGGAAGGAAAGCTTCCGTTACAAGGAAATTAAATGCTGAGCTTAAATTAATCCATTGTTGCTAACTATAGATGACACTTGTGGAGTTGTTCTTTTTTTTCTGAACATAATGATAAAGATTAAGTAATAAAACACTTGGTATTTTTATCACTTAAAATTTGGAGGGGCTCATGTTTCCACACTTGCAGCCTTGATGAACTTTAGGCAGTTCTGGCAGTGATAAAAGGAATAAATACCCACTGTCAGGGAATTGGGCTGTTTCTCAAATGACATGAGAGGCCAGCCTAATTCCATGGTGGGTTGCTGGAGTTTCTTCGTGTACATTTTGACTGAAGAGTGATAACTCAGGCAATGAGTTATTTGGCAATCAGGCCTCCAGACTATGTCTTTTTCTTCTTATAAATATCCTGCAGCACTTTCCAGCCACCCATTTTTAAATAAGACTATAGTGGGTTAGGTTCTGCCTGTAAAGGATGGTTAAAATAGATGTTGCTGCCCATTCTTCTTGTTTACATTTTTTCTTTTTTTGTTAAAATTAATATTTTCCTGAAGTGGTATTCGAGAAAGTGAGAGGTGAATTGAAAGACTGTCTTTATTTTACAGCCTAGGAGTGTTGACAGGGCAATTTCCCTTCCTGGGGTATGAACTGTTTCTTCACATTGTCCAAGAATCCAGAGGGGAAAAATACACTAAAAACCAGCTGACATTCTACGTCTTGGACACACCCAAGAGGAAGGAGAACAATAACTAAACATTTTCTACAACTTGAAAAATTACAAGAGATTGTGCAAGGAGGAAGGTGGTTGTACTGTAAATTTTGGTAAATCAACAGGTAGAATTATGCTGTGAAACTGACAGGTTTTCACATTTGGATTTCTTCAGTTTATCCAGTATTTGGGAATGAAAAACAGCAACAAGTTTTCCTCGCTCTAGATTTTCGCTAGAGTTTTTGTTTGGAGGATCCCCACATAACAGGAATGACTGAGGAGTATTAACCACACAATCTGAAGAGCTGCAAAAGGTGATGGGGTGCTTGGACAATCATTCTTCTGAGTATCTTTTACTATTTTTAGGTAAAGTAAAGCAGTTAAATCGTAACAGAAATAGTTGGCAGCTTATAATTCTGTTAAGCAATCATTTTTCTTGTGTTTCTCATCATTTTCACTTTGGCTCCTCAATTTTAGACCAAAGCAGTGAACTGAAAAGTGTCAGGTTGAGTTTTACAAGTATTTTACACCACAATAATGCAAAGGGCTTGCAAGTTAGGATATCCATATCCTTTTAAGGCAGATGTTGTTTAACCAAGTGTAAAGATGCAGTTCCTGGCTGAAAGGTAGTATATGAAAAACCATCTGCATGCCAGTCCATGTCTTGATTTATGTCAAACCAGCAGATGACAAGCTACCACCTTTTGTCAGTCCATTTTAAACCTTGAAATGACAGTGATCATTTGTGGTGAGTTGCCTTTCAACAGGATTTTGAGCTATACAACAGTTTAGTATTTGGTCAAAGAAAATCAGTATTATTCATAGGAGAAAAACTAATCACAAAGCATTTGTATGTACAGTCAAAGGACTCCTCACTGGCCTGAGGTAGCTCAGGGAGTGTCACCTGGGTTAATTTTGTATGGGAGGTTCCTGTTAGTCACCCAAGGAACTGAGAACAGGGTTGACAGATGAAGGGGTTGCCATTGCTTCACTTTTCTCTCACTCTAAAATTTTAATCCTTTTCTAATTTTTTTCACTTTCATGTGGTATTTTTTAGCGTTTTTATTTGTATTTTTATTGTTTTCAGGTTGAGCTCCCTCCATGAAAAAGGAAGGCACTTGCAGTCTTCTTCACTGTCTTTGGGAACAGGCTGATTACTTTTTGATTCCAGGGGGCCACCGCTGGAATTCATGTAAACAGGTGGGCGGCAATGCTGAGGGCCTTGGCAAGCTGCAGGGCATGTTGAGAATCCCAAGAGCCAGCTGCTGTACATCAGTGTCAGTCCTGAGAGCTTGTTCCTGGTGCAGAAGTAGAGCTCAGCAGCCGTCCATGGGGTTGTGCAGACTTTCCAGCCACAGCCATTTCAGGAGTGCTCCATTGGTGCTGTGGTGGCTCCTGCAACTGTGCTTACAGTAAGATCCTACTTCTATTCACTCTTCATTCTCTCCAATTCAAGGTGAATGAAGGTCAAACCTTCAAGATCTGAATTTGCTGGTTTGGGTGGGGACGGCAAAGGGGTCCATTGTAGTTATAGATGGGATTGTGGGATCAACTTGCGCGAAATGTTGCGCGCTGCGCGTGGTAAACTGAAAGTGTAGCTGTGGACACTGAACTCAAGCGAGAGGTAGGATGCCTGATCATCGACATAGAGTCTTAACACGCCGAGTACTCGATGGTCGCAGATCGGACTTGGGATCTTAAATGCGTGCGTCCAAATGAGTCAGGGATCGCACCGAACTGTACGCAGTACGAGAGAGAAGGACGTTGTGGTGTCGTGACAACCATGTCTGGTTTGCTCCGTCGGGCCGGCAGCACGCCACGGGCGCCAGCAGCACGGCACGCCCGGCGACACCAGGTTGGCCACGCCGGAGGCGGCACCAGGGCGTTGGGCACGGCGGGATGGCCGGGGACGCGCCGAGCGCCGGGGCGACCCCGCTGGGCGCGGCGTTGACCGCCACGGTCAGGGCGCTGGGCCCGTTGATGTTGGCCACACGTTGACGGCCGTTGGCCATGGTGAGCCTGGTGGCCACGGCGTTGACCCCGTTGGGCTAGCGGTGACCCCGTTGGGTGGCACGTTGAACCCCGTTGGGTGGCACGTGTGACGCTGTTTGGCCGCGGTCACCCTGGTGGCCACCACGTTGACCCCATTGGCCGCCAACGTTGACCCCATTGGGCCGCCACGTTGATCCATTGGCCGCCACGTTGACGTTGGCCACCGCGTTGACCCCGTTGGGTGGCACGTTGACTCTGTTGGCTGCGTTGACCTCGGTGGCCACCGTGTTGACCCATTGGAGGAAGAGTTGACCCCGCTAGTCACTGAATTGACGTTGGCCACCACGTTGACCCCGTTGGCTGCCTAACGTTGTCACATTGGCCGCGTGTTGATGTTGGCCACCGACCCGCCCCATGTGGGTGGGTGCCGTGTTGACGTTGGCCCGTGTTGACCCGTTGCCGCTGCGTTGACGCCTGTTGGCCGCGTTGACCTGTGGTCGCCACGTGTTGACCCGCTGCTCACTGCGTTGACCCCTGGCCGCCGCGTTGACGTTTGGCCAACGAGTTGACCCCGTTGGCCGTCGTGCGTTGAACGTTGGCCACCGCGTTGACCCCACCGCTGCCCGCGTTGACGTTGGCCAATGAGTGCCCCGTTGCCGTTGGTTGACGTTGGCCACCGCGTTGACCCGCCGGCGCCGCGTTGACCCGTGCCCGTTGCGTGACGTGGCCGCCGCGCGGCTCCCGGCTGGGCGTGTCCGTCGCCGCCCGCCCGCCCCGCCGGCCTCGCGGGTGGCAGCGCCGGTGCCGCACCAGGCGGAGCGTGGCTTGTAGGGCGGCCGCAGGTGCGGCACTCGTAGGGCCGCCCCCGCGGCTCGGCCCCGCCCCCGCCCCGCCGCCTGCGGCCGGAAGCCCGCGGGGACACGCCCAGGGCCGCTCCACCAGGTACTTGAGGCGCCGGAAGAGCTCCGCTCCTCCTTCCCCTCCGGGGGGCTCCGGGGGGCGGGGCTCCGGAGGAGGGGCGGGGCCGCGTTTGAGAGCCCGCCCCCAAACAGGTGCTGGTGGCCGGACAGGTCCCCGTGCCCCACTGGGGAGGGGAAGCGCCCCCAGCCTCAATAAAGGCTGGGGAGGGGGCGGAGAGGGGGGGGGCGAACGGGGAGCCCCCCAGGGACGCCCCCCCCCAAGGGACCCCTCGGGTTTTTTTGGGTGCGAGGAGGACGAGGAAGGGGAGGGGAAGGCTCCGGTTTGTGCTTGGGCAGGGGGCCGCGCTCGAAGGGGCGGGGGGCGCGTACTCAAAGTGGGGAGGGGGCAGCGGCAGCGCCTTGGGCGGGCTCGAAGGGCTCGGGGGGCTCCGGGCGCTGCTGGTGCGTCAGGAAATCCAGGAAATCGAAGGGGTACGCCTGGAACGGGCCGCTCTTCGTCGCTCACGTTCGCCTCCATGGCCGGGCCGGGGGTCCCGCAGGCCCCGGGGGTCCCGCAGGCCCAAAGGGGGARCCCGGGGGCCCCGGAGGCAGCACGGAGGAGGCTGGGGAGGGGGTGTCGGTCGCTCCTCACTCACCCTGGCGGTCCCGGGGGTCGCGGCGGGGTCCCGGGGCCGTCCCGAACCCGCTCGGGCCGGGCCGGGCCGGGCCGGGCCGGACGCGCCGCCCCCGCCGGAAGCGGAAGCGGAAGTGGCCGCGCGGAGGGGGTGACGTGAGGGAGGCCCCGGTAGAGTTCCCGCCGCTTTCTTCTCTCACGGAGAGTCCAGGCGATGGCGGGACGCCTCCCCAGCCCCTCACAGGTCAAACCGGAGGGGATCCGAGACCCCCGAGGGGCCCCGGGAGAGGGATGGGGGGGGAATGGCGGCTTTGCCCTCACCAAAGATGGCGCCCCCACCGCCTCCCTATGGCCAAGATGGCGGCGCGGCACAAGATGGCGGCGGCTGCCCTYAGCAAAGATGGCGGCCAGAGACCCGGGGGGGGGGATTTGGGACCAATCAGAGGCGCGGGAGGGACCTGGCCACGCCCCCCGGGCACACCCAGAGGGGGGATAAATTTGGGGAGGGGTCGGGGGTTTGTGACGTCACTGGGGTTCCGGGGACCCCTCAGAGCTGAGGGGGGGTCGCTCGTGGAGCCCCCCCCCTCCCTTGCCCGCCATTTCGGGGCGCGGCCCCTTTAAGAGCGCCCCGCACGTGCGGCCCCGCGTGCTCCCGGCCCGCCCCCCGGCCCCGCCCTCTCCTCATTGGCCAAAACTGGGTCAGGCCCCGCCCCCCGCGCCTCCTTATTGGCCCAATGTAGGTCAGGCCACGCCCCCCCGCATGGCCGCGCCGCCTGACCGCGGCCACGCCTGCTGAGCGTCCATTGGCTGAGCTTGGCGCCAGGGGCGTGGCYGCGCGGAGGGGGCGGAGCTTTTTCCTTTCCCTGTGCGGGGGCGTGGCTTCGATCGCCGCGGGGGCGTGGCTAGGACCGCWCCCGACCAATGGGAAGCGCGCAGCGTGCGCGGAGGGGGCGGGGCTTGTTTTTAGAGGGGCGTGGCTTGCACGGAGAACAGGCGTGGATTGGCTGGCGGTCAGGAGGGGCGGGGCCGGCGGAGACCACGCCCCCTCACGGGCGAAGCGCCCCCCGCGGGGCTCGGGCCGAGGAACCGGGACCGGACCGGGACCGGGAGGAACCGGGACAGGTGGGCAACGGAGCGGGACCGAACCGGGACCGAACCAGGACTGGGGACGGGGGGGACACCGGGACCGGGGACACCGGGACCGGGACCGAGACTGAACCGGGGGGGCGCGGGCGGGACACCGGGACCGGGAACGGAACCGGGGACACCGGAACCGGGACCGAGACTGAACCGACCGGGACTGGGAACGGGGGGGACACCGGGACCGGGACCGGGGACACCGGGACCGGGACCGGACCGGGACAGGTGGGGAACAGAACCGGGACCGAACCGAACCGACGGGACACGGGGAGGACACCGGGACCGGGAGGGGGGAACCGGGACAGGTGGGGAACGGAGCGGGACCGAACCGGAACCGGGACCGGGGGGGCGCGGGGGGACACCGGGACCGGGGACGGAACCGGGGACACCGGAACCGGGAGGGGACACCGGGACTGGGACCGAACCGGGACAGTTTGGGAACGGAACCGGGACCGAACCGAACCGACGGGACACGGGGAGGACACCGGGACCGGGAGGAGGGAACCGGGATGACGGAGGGGGGCAACGGGAACGAGACCGAACCGGGGGACAACTGAAACCGGGACTGGGACGGGGGGGGGGACACCGTGGAAAGGGACCGAACCGGGTACAGGTGGGGATACGGAACACGGGACCGAGACGGGGAACTAGAGGGGGGGACACCGGTAACAGGACCGGGAGGCACCGGACGACCGAATGGAGGGGAAAACAGGACCGGGGACACCGTGGATGCCGGGCGGGGAACGGGAGGGGGGGGGGACACCGGGACACGACTTGGGGGGGTTGACTCGAACCTGGAAACCGGGACCGGGGAATACCGATGGGGGGGACATACCGTGAACCGGAACACCGGGGACGCTGGACAGGGGGGTGACACGACCACGAACTCGTAACGCGGGCACATCACCTGGGACTGATAGGGGGCGGGGTCCGCTCTCCGGTCGTCCCTCCCCCCCCCTCTCCCGGGTGGGGTCACGCGAGGTGAAGCGCCGGGATCCCCACGTGACGCTCGCACGTGCGCAGCCCCCCCACAGGCCCCGCCACCCCGCGCCGCGCGTCACGTGGTCCGGCCCTCCTCCCCCCATCCGCGCGGGTTCACGTGGCCCATTTTTGGGGAGGGGGCGGCGGACCCCCGGGGGGGGGAGGGGGGGGGATTTGGGGCAGTTTGGGGAAATTGGGGCATTTTGGGTGAATTGGGGCGTTGTTAAAGGGAGGGGATTTGGGGCATTTTGGGCTGGGATTGGGGCGTTTTGGGGAGGCGGGTTTGGGGGAATTTGGGGCATTTTAGGGGGGAAAGTCGGGAATAATTTTGGGGGAGGATTGGGCAGTTTGAGTGGAATTGGGGCATTTTTAGGGGAGGGGTTTGGGGCATTTTGGGTGAAATTGGGGGATTTTTGGGGAGGGGGTTTTGGGGGAGATTTTTGGGGCGGAAATTGGGGATTTTTGGGGGGGATTGTGGGGCGTTTTGGGCATGAATTGCGGGGCATTTTCCCCCAATTTCCCCATTTCCCTTTGCCCCTCCCCAATTCACTTTTTGCCCCTCCCATTCCGGTGCCCCCTTCCCCAATTACGGTGCCCCCGACAGGATGGAAGGAGCGCGCGAACTCCCGGGGGGGTTTCCTGGGGGTCCCGCCGCCGCCCTCCCCGCGGTCGGGAGGCGGCCCGGCCGCCCGTGGCTGGCGGGGGTCCCGAGCTGAGTTACGTGGACCCTGGACGAGTTCCTGCCGAGCACGGCTGCCCCCCGCCCAGCCCTCCGCCCCCCACGGCGCCCCCGGCGCAGCCCCCGGCCCGAGAGGGCCCCGGAAATGAGAATTGGGGGGGGGCACCGGGAATGGGGGGGGGCAAAGGGGAATTGGGAGGGGGGGCAGCGGGAATGGGGGGGTTAACGGAAATGGGGGGAAGGGAAACTGGGGGGGGGGTAACCAGGAGAATGAGGCGGGGGCAAAGGGAATTGGGGAGGAGGGCAAAGGGAATTGGGGAGGGGGCAATGGGAAAATGGGGAGGGGGCGGGAATTGGGGAGGGGGGCAAAGGAATTGGGGGGGGTGGGAATTGGGGAAGGGGGCAAAGGGAATTGATGGGGGGTGTGGGAAAGGGGAGGGGGTAATGGGATGGGGGGAGCAATGGTAATTGGGGGGGGATTAAGGGGAATTGAGGGGGGTGGGAGTTTGGGGAGGGGGCAGTTGGCATGGGAGAGGGGGTCAACGGGAATTGGGGGGCCAAAAGCGGAAATGGGGAGGGGGTAACGGGAATTGAGGCGGGGGGCACTTGGGAAATGTAGGGGGGAGTGGTGATTTGGGAGGGGATGCAAAGGGAATGGGAGGGGGAGCGGAAATTGAGGCGGGGGCAGTGGGAATTGAGGGGGGGGGGAGGGGGCGCGGCCTGGGTGGGGGACCGAATTTGGGGAGGGGGCAATGGGCAAATGGGGAGGGGGGCGGGAATTGGGGAGGGGGTAAACGGGAATTGAGGAGGGGGTAACGGGGAATTGGGGGTGGGCAGATAGGGAAATGGGGGGGGTAACGGGAAATGGGGAGGGGGTACCGGTATTTGGGGGGGGGGGTAACCGGGAATGTGGGTTGGGGGGGGGGGCAGCGGGAAATGAGGGGGGGTCAAATGGGAAATTCTGGGGCAGGGGAACGGGAATTGGAGGGGGGTGGGATTTTGGGCGGAGGGGGGCCAAAGGGATGGATGGAAGGGGACAGAAGGGAAATTGAGGCGGGGGCAGTGGGGAATTGAGGGGGGAGTAACGGAAATGGGGAAGGGGGGACAAAGAGGAAATGGGGAGGGGGTACGGGAATTGAGGGGGTGCTGGGATTGGGAGAGCGGGGAGGGACAAAGGAAATTGGGGGGCGGGGTCGCTGGATCGGGGCGGGATCGCTGGGAATCCGGGGGACGGGCGCACGTCCCCGTTACCCCCCCCTCTTCCCCCCCCGCACCCCGGCCCCCCGGCCTCCGCCGGCCGGTGAGGCGGAGTCGGGGCCGCGGGGGGCGGTGCCGGGGGCGCGTGCCTGTCCCCGGGGCGGTCGCCGGTACCGCGGGGCGGTGCCGGTCTCGTACGTCCTGAACGCGGGGCGGTGCCGGTGCCGGGGGGGTTTCCGGTGGTCCCGGTTCGCCCCTCGGTGCGGGCGCCGCTGGGAAGACCCGCCGGCGGCGGGCCTCCGGTTACTCAGCAGCGAGGAGCTGCGGCCGCAGCCCATGGCCCGCAAGGCCCGCAAGGTGCTCGTGCCCGACGAGCAGAAGGTGCGCGGGGAAATTTACACCCCGAAATTGGGGGGGGTCTGGGGGAGTTTGGGGCAGTTTGGGCGGATTTTGGGGAATTTTGGAGGAGTTTTGGGGATTTTAGGGGGAGTTTAGGGGATTTTGGAGGAGTTTTGGGGATTTGGGGGGATTTTAGGGGGAGTTTAGGGGGATTTTAGGGGTAGTTTTTGGGGGAGTTTTGGGGATTTTAGGGGGAGTTTGTCCCCTGTGTCCATCCCCCATGTCCATCCCTCGTCCCCTGGATGTCCCCACTGTCTCCTGTGTCCATCCCCTGTCCTCTGAGCCATCCCTGTGTCCATCCCTTGTCCCTGTGTCCATCCCCTGTGTCCATCCCTCGTCCCCTGAGCCGTCCCCTGTGTCCATTCCCTGTGTCTATCCCCTCTCCCTGTGTCCATCTCTTGTCCCCTGAGCCCTGAGCTGTCCCCTGGGTGTCCCCAATGTCCCCTGAGCCATTCCCTGTGTCCATCCCCAGTGTCCATCCCCTGTCCCTGTGTCAATCCCTTGTCCCTGTGTCCATCCCCTGTCCCTGCTGTCCCCTGACCCCGCTGTCCCCTGAGCCGTCCCTGGGTGTCCCCAGTGTCCCCTGAGCCATCCCCTGTGTCCATCCTCTGTCCCTGTGTCCATCCCCTGTGTCCATCCCCCGTGTCCATCCTCTATGTCCATCCCCTGTCCCTGTGTCCATTCCCCATGTCCCCTTGCTCTCCCCTGTGTCCATCCCCTGTCCCCTGAGCTGTCCCCTGGGTGTCCCCAATGTCCCCTGAGCCATTCCCTGTGTCCATCCCCTGTCCCTGCTGTCCCCCCACTGTCCCCTGTGTCCATCCCCTGTGTCCATCCCCCGTTCCCAGTGTCCCCTCTGTCCCCTGTGTCCATCCCCTGTCCCTGTGTCCATCCCCTGTCTGTGTGTCCGTCCCCTGCTCCCTGAGCCATCCCCTGTGTCCATCCCCTGTCCCCTGAGCTGTCCCCTGGGTGTCCCCAATGTCCCCAGAGCCATTCCCTGTGTCAATCCCCTGTCCCTGTGTCCATTCCCCATGTCCCTGTGTCCATCCCCTGTCCCCTTGCTGTCCCCTGAGCCGTCCCTGTGTCCATCCCCTGTCCCTGTGTCCATCCCCTGTCCGTGTGTCCATCCCCTGCCCCCTGAGCTGTCCCTGGGTGTCCCCAGTGTCCCCTGTGTCCATCCCCTGTGTCCATCCCCTGTCCTTTTGTCCATCCCCTGTCCCCTGAGCCGTCCCTGTGTCCATCCCCTGTCCCTGTGTCCATCCCCTGTCCCCGCTGTCCCCTGTCCCCGCTGTCCCCACCGTGTCCCCAATGTCCCCTGAGCCATCCCCTGTGTCCATCCCCTGTCCCTGTGTCCATCCCCTGTCCCCGCTGTCCCCTGTCCCCGTGTCCATCCCCTGTCCCTGTGTCCATCCCCTGTCCCTGTGTCCATCCCCTGTGTCCATTCCCTGTCCCTGTGTCCATCCCGTGTCCCTGTGTCCATCCCCCGTCCCCCCGCTGTCGTCTGTGCCCTGTCCCCTGTCCCCTGGGTGTCCCCGCTGTCCCCTGACCCCGCTGTCCCCTGACCCCGCTGTCCCCTGAGCTGTCTCTGTGTCCATCCCCTGTCCCCTGGGTGTCCCCGCTGTCCCCTGACCCCGCCGTCCCCCCGCGTGTCCCAGGACGAGAAGTACTGGAGCCGCCGCTCGCGGAACAACGCGGCCGCCAAGCGCTCGCGGGACGCGCGGCGCCTCAAGGAGAACCAGATCTCGGTGCGGCGCGTTCTGGAGCGCGAAGAACGCCGCGCTGCGCCTGCGAGAGTGCCGGGCGGCCAGCGAGGGAAGCGCAGAAGAATTCCGGGCCTCCTGCAGAATACGAGCTCAGCACGAAAGATCTGAAGGGGTTTGGGGATTTGGGATGTCCTGGGGGGATTGGGATCGTTTCCTGGGAAGCGCGAGAACGCCGAGCGCGGCGCCTCGAGTGGCGGCTGGCCCGAGCGAGGAGTGCAGCGGTCGGAGAGCCATGCCTGCAAGCGATACGAGGCGTGAGCAAGGACAGATCTGAGACCATACGGGGATTGGATCATTGAGGATCTGTCCTGGGGGATTGGGATATTGGATCGTCCTGGAGCGCAAGGAACGCCGCCTCGCCTCGAGGTGGCGGCGGCACGAGAGCTCAGAGAATTGCAGGCCATCCTGCAGAATACGAGGTCTCAGCACGGACAGATCTGAGGGGTTGGGGTTGGGACGTCCTGGAATTTGGGATTCGCTGGGATGTGGGATCATTGGGACGTCCTGATGCGGGAGAAACGCCGCGCTGCCCCTTCGAGTGGCCGAGCAGGAGGTGACCTGCAGCGGTTCCAGGCCATCCTGCAAGAAGATACGAGGCTCACCAGGGACAGATCGAGGGGTTTTGGATGTCCTGGGAGGATTTGGATCATTGGATCGTCCTGGATTTGGGATCCTGGATCTCCGGGGGATTTGGGATATGCCTGGAGAGCGCGAAACGCCGACGCTGCGCCTCGAGGTGGCCTGGCGCCAGGAGGGAGCTGCAGAGATTCAGGGCAATCCTGCAGAGATACGAGGCTCAGCACGGACAGATCTGAGGGGTTTGGGATCCTCCTGGGGGATTTGGGATCATTGGGATTGTCCCGGGGGATTTGGGATCGTCCTGGAGGGGCTTGGGATGGCCCCAGGTGATCCAGGACTGACCCAGGACAGCCCCAGGTGATCCAGGACTGACCCAGAACAGCCCCAGGTGCTCCAGGACTGATCCAGAACTGATCCAGAATGGCCCCAGGTGATCCAGGACAGCTCCACGTGACCCAGGACTGACCCAGAGCAGCCCCAGGTGATCCAGGACGGATCCAAAACAGCCCCAGGTGTTTCAGGACTGATCCAGAACGGATCCAGGACTGATCCAGGTGATCCAGAACCGCTCCAGGTGCTCCAGGACCGATCCAGGACAGCTCCAGGTGATCCAGGACTGACCCAGGACAGCCCCAGGTGATCCAGAACTGATCCAGAATGGCCCCAGGTGATCCAGGACAGCTCCACGTGATGCAGAAGAGCTCCAGGTGCTCCAGGACTGATCCAGGTGATCCAGAACTGACCCAGGACAGCCCCAGGTGATCCAGAACTGACCCAGGACAGCCCCAGGTGATCCAGGACTGACCCAGAGCAGCTCCAGGTGACCCAGGACGGATCCAGGACTGATCCAGGTGATCCAGAATGGCTCCAGGTGATCCAGGACCGACCCAGAACAGCCCCAGGTGACCCAGAACTGATCCAGAACCGCTCCAGGTGATCCAGGACGGATCCAAAACAGCCCCAGGTGATCCAGGACAGCCCCAGGTGATCCAGGACTGATCCAGGTGATCCAGGACTGATCCAGAACCGCTCCAGGTGATCCAGGACCGATCCAGAACAGCCCCAGGTGATCCAGAACTGATCCAGGACTGACCCAGGTGATCCAGGACTGACCCAGGACAGCCCCAGGTGATCCAGAACTGACCCAGGACTGACCCAGGTGATCCAGGACTGATCCAGTGAAAAAATCCAGCACCAGGACCAGCACCAGAACCCAGTGATGAAATCCAGGACTGGGATCCAGATCCAGAACCGGGACCCAGCACCGGATCCAGCACCCGGATCCAGAACCAGATCCAAAACCAGAACCAGGATCCAGAACCGGGACCCAGTGAGAAGATCCAGCACCAGACCTAGAATCCGGATCCAGAACCAGATCCTGAACCAGAACCAGGATCCAGCACCAGTATTCAGAATCCAGAACCAGAACCGGGATCCAGCACCAGATCCAAAACCAGAACCAAGATCCAGAGCCAGAACCTAGTGAGAAGTTCCAGATCCAGAACCCGGATCCAGCACCGGGATCCAGAACCGGGACCCAGAACTGGATCCAGAACCCAGATCCGGATCCAGAACCGGGATCCAGAACCCGGATCCAGCACCAGATACAGAACCACAACCCGGATCCAGAACTGGGATCCAGATCCAGGACTGGGACCCAGCACCGGATCCAGAACCCGGATCCAGAACCCGGATCCAGAACCAGAACTGGGATCCAGAACCGGGTTCCAGAACCCAGACCCAGAACCGGGACCC
>NDFG01000221.1:0-86182 GCA_002167245.1 Sporophila hypoxantha
TAACCCAGTGGCTTCAGCCACTTCAAAGCTGACCTGATAAACGCCAGGCGTTCAAAGTTCCAGGTGACCTTTCAAAGGCGTCAGACGTGACAAACAAAGCCAGGGCATCACGCAAAGCTTTATCTGTGCCCCGTGGTGCCACCGGGCCGCAGGGCAGTAAACACCTCCGGAGGTGTCAGCACAGCCCGGGGCGCCGCGGCCACTCCTGGTGGCTGTCACCCGGCTGGGGTGGTGGCCTGGGCTGTGGCACACCGGGATTCCTTCCCAAGAACGCTCCTGGTGCTGGGAATTACCTGAATTGATTGTTGTCCCTTTCCTCTATATCCCCCCAGTGAGGGGGTGGCGCTGATGGGGTTGGTGTGAGTGTCCCCCCAAGGTGTGACTGTCCCCCCAGGGTGTGACTGTCCCTCCAGTCCCCCCAAGGGTGGCTGTCTGTTGCAGATATCTTTTGGGAAAATTTTTTTCTTTAGGATTTTCCCTCCTGAGAAGCTGAGAGGCCTCGGGAACAAAATGTAAACAATGGTTATCTGCTGCTGTGGAATGCAACAGGTGCATCTGTGATTGGCCTCCTGTGGTTGTTTCTAATTAATGGCCAATCACAGTCAGCTGGCTCGGACTCTCTGTCCGAGCCACAAGCCTTTGTTTTCATTCTTTGCTATTCTATTCTTAGCTAGCCTTCTGATGAAACCTTTTCTTCTATTCTTTTAGTGTAGTTTTAATGTAATATATATCATAAAATAATAAATCAGCCTTCTGAAACATGGAGTCAGAGCCTCGTCTCTTCCCCAATCGGAAAACCCGTGTGAACACGGTCACAGCTGTCCCCAAAGGGGACACACAAGCAGCCCAGCTTTGAAGCACAGCCATCCCCTCACCCYGTGCCCACCAGCCACAGCAAATGTTGGTGCTTCTCCTGCAGCCCAGCCCACGGGAGGTGCTGTCCCTGTGTCCCACCCCAGAGGACACCCACGTGTGGGGCTGTGTGGGGCCACAGGGCTGTGCCTGGTCCCCGGGCTGGGGGAACAGGGGGTTTGGGGAATGGGCAGCGTGTGCCTGGCCCTGGGGCTGGTCAGGGGTCTGGGGACAGATGGCAAGGGCTTTGCTGGCCCCAGGGTTTGGGGACATGGCCAGGGTTGTGCTGCCCGGGGTTGGTGGACAGCAGGGTTTGGGGACATGGCAAGGGCTTGCCTGGCCTGGCTGGTCAGGGAGGTTGGGGACATGGCAAGGGAGCTGTGCCCTGGCCCAGGCTTGGGGACAGCGGGGTTGGGGAATCATTGGCAGGGCTGTGCCTGGCCTGGTTTGGGGACGATTGGCAGGGCTGTGCCTGGCCCCAGGGTTCGGGGACAAGCAGTTATGGGGATCATGCAGGGTGCCTTGCCCATAGTTTTGGGGACAGCTGGGGTTTGGGGACATGCGCAGGGCTGTGCCTGCCTCAGGGTCTGGGCACACGCTGAGTTTGGGGACATGGCAGCTGTCTGGCTCAGGGGTTGGGGACAGTGGTGGTTTTGGGGACATGGCAGGGCTGTGCCTGGCCTGCCAGGGTTGGGGACATGGGGGTTGGGACATGGTCAGGACTGTAAACCTTGGCCTCTAGGGTTGGGGACATGGCAGGGCTGTGCCTTCCTCCCGGGGTTGGACAGCAACGGTTTGGGGACATGGCAGGGCTGAGGGGCCAGCAAGCAGGGAGGGTTGGGGCTGTGGCAGCCCAGTAGCAGAGCTGGGACACTTGCTAGGTTCAGCAGGCAGCCCCAGCCTTGGTGGTCGCCACAGCTGGAGCCAGCAGCAGGGTCAGGGATCCGGGATGGATCAGGATCAGTGATTGGGATAGGATAAGGATCAGGATTAGGATTGGGATTGGAATCAGGATTAGGATCAGGATCATGATTGAGAATCAAGGATTAGGATAGGCGTCAGGGTCAGGGTCAGGGTCAAGGGTAGGATTGGATCAGGATCCAGGTGTCAGGCTCAGGATTGGGATTGAGTTCACGAATCATGGGCCATGGATCAGGGCCAGGATTTGATCAGATCAGGGTCTGGTCAGGATCAGGATTGAGATCAGGCCAGAGCCAGCAGCAGGAATCAGGAATCAGGGTCAGGCTGATTAGATTGGACCAGGATTGGGATCAGGATCAAGGTCAGGATCAGGATCAGGATTGAGATCAGATCAGATAAGGATCAGGGTCAGATCAGGATTGGGATCAGGATCAAGGTCAGATCAGGATCTGAGATCAGAATAGGTCAGATCAGGATTTGAAATCAGGACCGGATATTAGATTCAGGGTCAGGTATCAGGATTGGGATCAGGATCAGGATAAGTGATCAGGGTCAGGATTCAAGGATTGGATTGGGAATCAGGGCTTAGGATCAGGATCAGGATAGGATCAGGGCCAGGGTCAGCGTCAGGGTCAAGGGTCAGGTCAGGGTCAAGGGTTGGGATGTGGGGGTGGCAGGGTGGCCCTGCCAAGCCTGGAACGGGGCTGCTCCCCCTGTCCAGCCGTCCTGGCAGATGCCCAGAGGGTGCTGAGCGCTGTGCAGAGGATTCCCAGCAGGGCAGGGACAGGCAGTGGCAGAAGCCAGCCGAGCAGCCCCTGCAGGACTGGTTGCTCATTGGCTGGATGGTCCCCGTGCCCAAGGCTGGGCGCAGCTCCAGGGCAGGACCGAGCCACAGCAGGGCTCCCACGGGACAAGGGGTGGCACCACCTTCCCATGGGAAATTCCAGCTGAGCTGGAGCTGGGGAGCAGCAGCAGCCTCAGCCTCCTGCTGGTGGGTCCCTGCTGCCCAAATTGCCCAGATTTAGGTTTGATTTAGGCTGGGCTCTTGTCCTGGGTGAATAAGCAGCTCCTCAGAGTGTGGACAGACACAAAATCTTGCTGATCTGCAGCTCCACTCGTGCTGAGGCAAAGGGAAAATGTGGATTCCCTCCTCTCACTGCCCTGCCTGAGCTCCCCCAGGTCTGCAAGAGGCCCATCTGTGATAACACAGAGAATAGAAAATTTCAGTTTTCTGAAGTTTGCTGAATGGAGTTCAAAGATTAAAACTTCAAACTGTGTTAGAAAGATTATCTGGCCCATTTGGAGTCACCAGGGCAGCGAGCGAGCCTCCCTCTAGGCCCTGGGGAGCTCAGGGCAGTGAATCCCTCTCCCACCAGGTTCCACCTGGACACCAAATGCTTATATTTCACTTTTAATCCCTTTAACCAGTCACTTCTTTCAGGGCAGCTCAGCTGCTCCTGACCTCATGGCACGCTGCAGCACCAACACTCCTAAAACTCCTCAAAGGAAAGCAGGCAGAGCTTTCATCTAAAATCGGCCTGCTGATCTCTGACCAGGGGCGACAGGCCTCCTCCTGCTCAGCTCCTCAACGTCCAACACCTGAGCTGCTCTGCAGGCATTGACCTCAGAAGCCCCTGAACAATTTCAGCTTTATTTCAGGGCTTATCTCCCTCCCATCGACCTTTGGGCCTTAATGCGTTGCCAAGGGCACGGAGCAGCAGTGATGGGGACCACCATCACTTTCCCCGAGGAAAGCCCACACGTTCTCCTCACACACTTTCCCACTTTTTTTTTTTTTGAGGGAAAATTTCTCTTTTCTTTTTTTTTTCTCTCCTCTTTTTTTTTTTTTTTTTTCAGATTGAGGAACCTCCTTCACAGGAATTCAATGGTTTAAGTGAAAAAGCCTCGTTGGGGTTGACTCTGCTGGGTCAGGTGGCAGGAAGCCTTGAGGGCTGGGGGAGGCAGTGCCTGGAGCAGCCCCCAGCCTGAATTCCAGGAGAATGGATGCTCCACATGGCCCCCTTGGCCTGGGGGCTCCCCAGACCTTCAGGCTGCCTCAAGGGCAGGAATTTGGGTGCCTCCCACCCAGCCCCAGGAGCTGCTGGTGTCCCCAGGCCTTGGGCAGACCTTGCTGAGCACATTTTGGAGGCAGATATCTTACACCTATTTTACAATAAGATAAGAGCCCTTGCTCAAGTGACCTGAGGCTGGTCCAGAGAGCACGGGCCAGTCCCAGGTGAGGACACACAGCCCCTGCCAGGTGCTCTCTGTGGGCTGGCAGGATTTTTGGGGGGTGACAATTCCTCTGCAAGGTCCTTGTGGTGCTTCCAGGAGGAATTTGGGGTGGTGGGCTTGGCTCTGACACCACAGAACATGCCCTGCTCCCCAAGCCAGGGTGTCTCACCCAATCAACCAGTGGTGGGGTTGTGGCCCAAGCTGCCAGTGAAGAAGAGGGCGCTGTGACAGGCTGACCCACAGCCACATGCAGGGACACGTCCCAGAAAGAGGTGGGCCCTTCCCTTACCTCTGGAGATGTCCCCACAGGGCTGGGGCAGGCTGGAAAGGCCCCTGAGCAGCTGTGCCCATCAATTCCCCAGAGAGATAAACCCCAAAACAACCCCAAAACCTTCAGGCCTCTCCAGCCCCGAGAGCTGCAGGGCCCCAAAGGCCACGGGGGCGCCTGGAACCTCCCGGAGCCTTCCTGCATTCCAGCCTTCATTTTGGGGCTGTAAATAACCCTGCAGCCTCCCCTGGGACGGGGTGTTCCTCATTCCTGCCCGAATCAGGCCCCTGTGCCAGCGGGTGGCACCGGGCAGGGTGGCAGTGCCAGCGGCGCCTTTAAGGTGGCACCACAAGCCACCAGGCCAGCCCTGCCAGAGGGATGTGGCAGCCAGCCCGGGCTCTGCATTCCTGGGAGAGCAGGAAAATGGTGAGAACCACCCTGGGAATGTCAGGTGTGGAAAAATGCGCGTATTTTTATGTGTGTGCTTTTTGCAAAATATTCAATATGAATATTATGTGTGTTGTGTTAGAGAGTGATGCTGTATTAATTCTCTTAAGTAGTGTGTTAAATATAGTTTTAGATGTGAAAAATTTGTATTTTATGATTGGCTTTTGCAAATATTCAAATGAATATTATATGTGTTTGTGTTGGAAAGAATGAGTATTAATTCTCTTAAGTAGTGTGTTAAATATAGTTTTAGGTTATAAACATAATGTTAAAATAGAACTGTGTTCTAATGTAGGATACTTTTTTTTCTAAAGAAAGGACTCCACTGAGATAGCAGCCACAGGACACCTAACTCTTCAGAGAAAGAGAATTTATTGCCCATTATCAGGAGAAATACTTCTTCCTGCCTCATCTCGGCAGGATGACACTGTAGGATTTAGAGGAAGAAGCTGACACTGCCAGACAGAATCCTTGTGTTTGAATGGAATTTATGCATCATGGATGAGGTGTATGAATATGCAACAGGTGTTGCTTTTAAGGGTTAATCCTCTTGTTAACGTGGCTCCTTTTTTGGGCTTGTGCTGCCCAGAAAAGGACCTGGACTGTCCATAACTCTTTGTTCTTTGTCTCATATTGTCCTGATTCAAATTGTCCAAATTATTATTACTCTAATTGTATTACTATTTTTTATAACCATTTTATTACTATTAAATTTTTAAAATTTTAAAACCAAGTGATGGCGTTTTTCACATCAGAGCTCTGTTGGTTGCCCGTGTGGGCTGGACCCGGCAGTGGCCAACTCGTGCCACCCTCCCGCAGCTCTGGGCATCCATCCCTGCTCCAGGAATGGCCACCCCATTCCTGTGGGAATTTGGCAGCTCAGATCTCTGCTTTCCCACCTGGCTGAGGGATCAGACAGACAGACAGACAGGGAGCAGGCACCCCACCTGTCACAGCCTGAGCAGCACATCAGCCATGAGGAACAGCCTCCCAGCATCTCCCAACCTGTTCAGCACCTCCCAGATCCTCGTGGAAGCCCACAGATTCAATCTTCAGAAGCTGCCGCTCCACCTGCAGCATCTCCTCCCAAACTGCTCCCTCCCACACTGCGCCTGCACAAACCCATTTCCTCAGCAAAACCCCCCAAAAGGGAGGAGCAGCTCTGCGCAGGTGGATGGAAATGGGATGGGATGGGATGGGAATGGGATGGGATGGGATTGGATTCCATGATGGAATGGGGATGGGATCATGGGATGGGAATTGGGATGGTGATGGAGGATGGGATGGGATGGGATGGGATGGGATGGGATGGAGTGGGATGGGATGGATGGATGGGATGGGAATGGGATGGGATGGATGGAGAGGAAGGATGTCGGGAGAAGGCTCCCTTCAGGTCCCATCATAACCTGAGCACCAGCCCCTCTGCCCCAGGGCATGGCTGCCTGTCCCTGCTGCCCCCAGCCTCAGCCTCTCACAGAATTATTACCACTAAATTATTACCACTAAATTATTACCACTGAATTATCACCACTGAATTATCACCACTGAATTATCACCACTGAATTACTGCCCCGTTAAGTGCAACATATCTGCTAAAATTAATCATCTGCAAACAAATCCACACATTCCAGCAAGTGGAATGCTGCTATCAGCCCAGCAGATAACCAGCTCAGCACTCTGTGCAGCCCAGGCTGACCTGGGGAGTCCCTGGGTTCCATGTCCCAGTGCTCCCCAGCTTCCCTGTGCTCCCCAGACACTCACCCATGCCTTGCACACCAGCCTGGATGCTCTGGTGGTGGTCACATCCTCAGGCCACACGTGGGGAGAGCAGAAAGAGGCAGAATGTGTTGTATTTATAATTACTGAAAATGGAATTTGACCAGGACCGTGCCTCCCACACCAGAAAGGCCCCAGGACCATTGGTGGCTGCACAGGGCTGGGTTCTCTGCAGGGCAAGACCTCGTTTTATCCTGATCACACCCAGCAGGACTTTGGAATAGCAGCTCCTGCCACAGGCAGCAGGAAACAAAAGGGGATCCATCTGTGCAGGAGGGACACCAGGGCTGGGAAGGGACAGGGAGAGCCTGGTGTAAATCATTCCCTGTGGAAAAACCACCTCACACATGGGTGAGAGCTTCAYTGGSTTTTGTGAGTGCTGGGGGGACAAAAATCCCACCAGCTGGACTCCAGCCCTGCCAGCATCCCAGTCCAAACCCCAGCAAGTGAAACAATAAAAAAAATAAAGCTAATTTTTTTAACTAATGCAACTGTGAAGAAGCAAAGCCTTATAAATGTAAATATGACAAGAGGTTGATATAAACGACATCAGCAGATCAAAAAGATCTGATCACTGAGCCACTTTGGGGTGGTTTTGTGTCCCAGTGTGCCCAGAGAGCCCTTTCCTGCCTGTGCCAGGGGTCGGTGGCATTCCATGGACCTGGCATGGGCCTTGCTGGGCCCTCCCTGTGCCTGGTGGATGAGCAGCACCAGCTGGGAGCCAGCTCTGGAATTTCACCTTTTGTCTTTCTCCAGTGGAGCCTCTCTAAGAAAAATGCCCTTTGCTGCTGGCAAAATTCCCTTTTGGCATGAACGCTCCAGCTAATTAACCCTGCACATTAGCCCTGGAAGTTAATTAGCACCATCTAGGATGCTGTTCCCCCTCTTTCCGTGGTGCAGGATCCCTGTGGATGCTGGAGCTCTGTGTTCCTGGGATTTGCTGTTGTGAAAAATGTCTATTTTATGATTGGTTTTTCACAAATATTAAAATGAATATTATATGTGTTKTGTTAGAAAGTTATGCTGTATTAATTTTCTTAAGTAGTGTGTTAAATATATTGGAATATTTACCAATGTGAAAAATGCAATATTGGAATATTTACCAATGTGTATTACACTAATACTATATATTAAAACTATACTATATGTGAAAAATGTGTATTTTGTGATTGGTTTTTCACAAATATTAAAATGAATATTATATGTGTTGTGTTGGAAAGTAATGCTGTATTAATTCTCTTAAGTAGTGTGTTAAATATAGTTTTAGGTTATAAAAAATGTTAAAATAGAAACTGTGCTATGTAGGATACTTTTTTTTACTAAAGAAAGGACTCACACTGAGATAGCAGCCACAGGACATCTAAATCCTTCCGAGAAAGAGAATTTATTGCCCCATTATCAGGAGAAATGAACTTCTTTCTGCCTTGCCCAGGTAGATGATGCCGTCAGGATTCAGAGGAAGAAGCTGACACTGCCCAGACAGAATCCTGTGTTTGAATGGAATTTATGCATCATGGATGAGGTGTATGAATATGCAACAGGCTGTTGCTTTTAAGGGTTAATCCTCTGTTAACGTGGGGCCTTTTTCGGGCTTATTTTGCACAGAAAAGGTACCCGGACCATTTGTAACTCTGTTTCTGTTATCTCATATTGTCCTAATCAAAATTGTCCAAATTATTATTACTCTAATTATATTACTATTTTTATAACCATTTTATTACTATTACATTTTTAAAATTTAAAAACCAAGCGATTGGTGTTTTTCACACTGTGATAGAAGCCTCTGGGACACCCGTGGGCTGCTCCTGCTGCTGTGCCATGTTCCTGTCCCACAGAGCTSTGCTCATATCAGCCTGTCCTGTAAAAATACCCCACTGGATATGAGTTACTAATGATATTTACAGGATAACTGCTCGGCAATGATTACCTGTGCGGGTCAGATGGCGATGAATCAGCCCCTTCCCCGGGCACCCCGGGCAGGGTGTTCCTCTGAGTGCTGATGATTGATTTCCATACCATGAGCTTTCCTGGCAGCAGCTGCCCATGCCTCGAGCGTGCACAAATATTTCTTTTCAAATGAAATTTAAAATGTAAGTCATAACTATAAAACAGATAGAGCTACACATACTAAAACGTTCCCAGAGATAACTGCTGTGGCCTAAGTCTGTTTAAAAGTCCAGAGTTGCTGGTGAAAAACTTGTACACAACTGAGGTACCTAAATGATATTCTCTTTTCAGATTAATTATACTTATTTTTATATATATATATATATATAAATATATATATATATAAATAAATATTTTAAAATATATAAATATATAAAAATATTTATAATAAATATATATAAATATATAAAAATATATAAATATATAAAAATATATAAATAAATATAAAAAATTTATATATAATATATATTATATGTATAAAATATATATTAATATATAATATATTTATTAATTATACTTCAGTCTCCTAATTTTACTTCAGTCTCACCACCTCTACCAACTGATTTCCATAAGTCCTTAGAAAACTTAGGAAAGTTAAAAGTCATTGAACACTTTTGGTTGTATAAAAAAAAAAAATTACAGTGACAAGAGTTATTTGCACTCCCTATTTTCTGAAAAGCCTGAACATCAAACTTGATCTTGAATTTTATTTCATATCAAACTAAAGGAGAATTTTTAGGAGAATTGARAGGAGAATTTAGGAATTTAAAGGAGAATTTTTACCCTGGGAGCGAGCCCAGCCCGCACCGCTGCCTTCCCCCCTCCCCTCGCCCCAGCCGTGCATTCCCCGCCCGTCTGTCCCTCTGTCCGCTCCCTTTTCCCGTCGTTCTGTCGTTCTGCAGCGCTCGGAGGTGGCAGCACATCCCGGTGACRCCAGAGCCACCCTACGGAGGGGTTTGACAGCTGGCCTGCAAGCAAAGCTGAGTCCATAGTTAGTTGATTGATAGTTAATTGATGATTTTCGAGTGTATCCATAGCAAAGAAAAAGACAAGGCTGTCAGCATGGAAACAGATTAGAAAAGATCCATGAAAATTTTTGTGAGCTAGACTCTGTGCATAAGTAGGTGTGTATACATGCCTTATTAAATTTCAGTAAAACTTTTGCCAATTATATTGATGTTAATTGCTTTGCACCAATGAATATAATAAGTTATTGTGGTGTAGTTAATGCCTTAAGATCACACTATATTGAGAGTATATAAGCTGGAGAACACACAGAATAAAAACTGGTTTTTTCTTAGACCCTGACCACGTGTGTGTGTCATGTCTGATATCACAGTGACATCATCCCCGTGAACACCTCGTGCCAAGCTGCCCTTGGGGACAACGGGAACGCGAGGGATCAATTCCTTCACAGCAAATCACCCCCTGCAGCTCCCTTCTGTGGCCAATTCCCCTGGGGACATGTCCCTGCTGATGTCCCTGTCCATCTCATCACCTGCAGCAGCCTGGCTGGGACCTGGCTGGGACCTGGCTGGGACCTGGCTCCTGCACTCTCAAATCCCTCTAGGAGGAGAGGAGTCCAGGAGCCTGGAGAAGAAAGAGAGGAAAACAGGATCCTGGAGAAAAGAGGAGTCTGGGAGCCTGGAGAGGAGATCAGGATCCTGGAGAGATCAGGATCCTGGAGAAGAGAAATTAGGATCCTGGAGAAGAGAAATTAGGATCCTAGAGAAGAGAGGAGATCACGATCCTAGAGAAAAGAGGAGTCTGGGAGCCTGGAGAGGAGATCAGCATCCTGGAGAGCAGATCAGGATCCTGGAGAAGAGAGATTTGGATCCTAGAGAAGACAGGAGTCCAAAAGCCCAAAGAAGTGATTTCAGGATCCTGGAAAGAAGAGGAGGTCAGGATCCTGGAGAAGAGAGATCAGGATTCTGGACACGAGAGGAGTCCAGGAACCTGAAGAAGAGATGAGGATCCTGGAGAGGAAAGGAGTCCAGGATCCTGAGAAGAGAGGAGATCAGGATCCTGGATGTGAAAGGAGATCAGGATCCTGGAGAAGAGAGATTAGGATCCTGGACATGAGAGGAGTCTGGGAGCCTGGAGAAGAGAGGATTCCAGGACCCTGGAGAAGAGAGATCAGGATCTTGGAAAGGAGTCCAGGATCCTGGAGAACAGATCAGGAGCCTGGAGAGGAAAGGAGTCCAGGAACCTGGAGAAGAGAGATCAGGATCCTGGAGAAGAGCATCAGGGTCCTGGCCCCAGCTCTGCACAGTGATGCTGCCACGGTTGGACACGATGGCAGCACGGGACGGGTYTCATCCCCTGCTCTGAGCTGCCTGCTCCCTGGCCTGTCCCAGGAGCTTTTCCACTTTCAAACGCCGCCTCTCCCAAACCCCTGGCGGCTCCCACGCCAGGAGACCGAGCAGCACCTCAGGGGTGGCTCCGGAGCTGCGGCTCCGGCCCCTCCCTGCCCAGCGCTGTCCCCGCCAGGGGCGTCACACGAACCTGTCACACCCCGAGCGCGGCCAGGTGCCCGCCAGGCTGATGGCAAGATATCTCCTGCACATCCCCGAGAGCTCCCAGGAGCCTCAATCCCGAGTTTCCCCGCTGTTCCCATTCCTTTAAACCCGGCAATGACGGAGTTCCGCTCCGCGCTGCCCATCGCCAGGGGCATCACACGAACCTGTCACACACCCCGACGCGGCCAGGTGCCCGCCAGGCTGATGGCAGATAGCGCAGCTCCCGCACATCCCTGAGAGCTCCCATAATCCCGAGTTTCCCCTCTGTTCCCCGCTGTTCCCATCCCTTTGAACCGGGCAGTGACGAGCTCTCCGCTCCCCGCTGCCCATCGCTGTCCCCGCCGGCGGCATCACACGAACCTGTCACACCCGAGCGCGGCCAGGTGCCCGCCAGGCTGATGGCAGATATCTCCTGCACATCCCCGAGAGCTCCAGGAGCCTCAATCCCGAGTTTCCCCTCTGTTCCCCTCTGTTCCCATCCCTTTGAACCCGGCAATGACGGCGGCTCCGCTCCCCGCTGCCCAGCGCTCCCCGCCGGGCACAAAGCGCCCCATTGTCCATCCCCAGAGCTCAAAGGCCGGCCAGACGCTGCCCACAGCCCCCACCAAAGCATCTCCTGCTGCCCCGCCCGTGTCAGCCGAGGGAGGGGGCCGGGGGAGGTGAATATGGGTTATTGTCACCCAGAGCACCGAGGGACCCGCAGCGGGGATCAAACAAGCCAGGCCGGAGAGGGAAGGGGTGGGTGAGGGGGGCATCAAAAAAGCTCTCTCCCCTTTCAGATCTCCCTTATCTCCCCTGGCTATCTCCTGAGCTTAGCCTGGGTGTACCTGCTCGCAATTACCTCCTCAAGCCAATCAGGCGCCGAGCACAGCCCTCGGTCCCCTTGACTGAGGTGATTTATAAATGACTCACGGGCTGCTCGGAGCGCAGACCTCTGCTCGGCTCCTGCGGCACTCTCTCCTGCCACATCTGCGCCATCGGCCGCCCTCCCGAGGCGCAGGTAACGCCAACAATCCGCTCTTTGTCTGGGTGGGCGTGGGGGATTTACACTCCGCTTGCACAGCCACAGGGTGTGAGAAGCACTATTTGGAGAACTGGTACTTCTATTTTTTTTCTCTTTTTATTTTTTTTTCCTTTCCTTTTCCCCCCTTCTTTTCTTCCCTTCTCTTTTCCTCCCTTCTTTCGCCAAGGGATTTACAGCAGCAGATTTACTCAGGAATTACAACACCAACCTCCAGCAGCTTGATTTATTAGGAAGAGAGAGGCTGGAAGAGCCAAATATGTGAATTAATTATTGCTAGAATAAATCCTGCCATCTTATCCTGCCGAGATGTGTGGAGGGATTTGCTGATATAGGACAGGCAACCCTGATGAGAAACGTTCACTTTCTGCACCCTTGTTGTGACCAAAACTTTCTGTGCATGGCACGTGGAAAGTGAGGATTCGCAGCCCAAATTGGGTGTTGCACATCCCGGGATAGAGGGAGGGATTGGAGCCAGAGCCTGCAGCAGGGGGGAAGCCAGGAATCCAGCCCAGGAAAGGGAATTTGGCTGCACAGGGCATCCTGTGCTCGCAGTCAGTGTGAGGAGGGAATCAAAGCTGGGAATGAGAGTGCTCCAGACTGAGACCTGTCACAGGTGTGACCCCTGCAGGGTCCCAGCTCTCCCAGTGCCCTCTCAAGGGATGTTTAGCTCCAGTTTGGGCAGGATCTCTTTGTATAGAAACAAGAGAAATATCCCCTCAGTCTTGCTCCACGGTGGAAAACTGCAGCTCCCACAGCTGGGATGCTTTCTGCTCTGCCCTGATTAAGTTTGTCCACACTTATTTGTAAGCAGGCTGAAACCTGGAGCTGGGGACTGTCCTCCTTTCCCTCAGAGATAAGTCCTGCAGTGACATTTGTCCTGGTCACGCCGTGTTTCTGCCTTGGGTCAGAGATTCCCAGCACAGAAATTCTGTCCCAGCTCTCCACCTCCAGGACAGGACGGACAGGCTGACCCCAGGGGTGTTTTTCCTTCCTCCAGAGTGATCCACAGGGGAGGGAGCACGTGGAGGAGTGGCTCTCAGCCAGGCATCCCAGATCAGTGCTGGCAGGAGCTGCAGGAACGCTTGCAACTTTGTAATCCTTCAGATTTGCATTGCCTGCCTGCTCTTCAAGGGTCTGTGTCAGAAACAGGTGAAGAACAGAGACGTGTGGCACTGAGGGACAACAAAGTCTCACTCCTCCTTCCTCTAAATGCCCTTTGCGAGTTCACTCCTGCCCATCCCAGCTGCCTTTTCCATGGAAGGGGATGGACACAGCACTTCCAGGGACTGGGCTGAGACGCTGTTGGGGTCAGGCACTGCTCCTCACTCTCACCAAGGTGGGACAGCAGGCAGGGAAGCTTTTGGGAAGTCCAGACAGACATACAGTCTTTGGGATGGACATCCCAAAGCAGCACCCCAGGCCTGACCCCAGCCCATCCCTTCCTCACAGAGCCACGGAGCTGATGTGACTCTGACAGCAACCAAGAGCTGGGGTGGGGTTGGAACAAGTGGGCAAATCAAACAAATCCCAGGGAAAGTGGGTCCAACCTGGGCTTTGCTGCTCTGCTGTCAGTGCAGGGCAGATCCCCCATGCCCACAGTTTGCTCCCTGACACCAAGCACAGGAGCCGAGCTCCTGTGTGTAAACATTTCACTTAATAAACACCTGCGAGCCAAACACCTTGGCTTCACCCTCAGGAGCTGGCAGATGCCTGCAGATTTGATTATTCGGTTACCAGGCACAGAGCTAGTTTGGTTAGAAACTCGTGTGAAGTGGGACATCAAACATGGCACCGGCCCAGCAGCAAAGAGCTCTGCCCTCTGCCTGAGCTGGGCTGGGTCACTCCAACCAGAAAAGCGCCATCTGCTCATGGAAATCACCTCGGGATACCCAGTTATTGCATCTGAAAGGAAAGAAAGCGGTGGGGAATGCCTGCTGTTCCGTGGTGGAGGTGCAGGAGTGGGGAATGGGCTGGGGATGCTGGGGGGCACTGGGATGGGAGGTGGGAGCTGGAGGAACAGAGATTTCTCCTCCTGGCCCTGCTCTGTGGCACGGGACCCGTTCCCTGCCTGCCCAGGATCCATCAGAGCCCTTCAGCCCCTCCTTGCACCCCTTTCCCCTCTGGCTCTTCTTGCACCCACAGCCATCACTGTGGTTCCTCCTGGAAAATGGACTGGAACAGCAAAGTTTTGACTGAACTTTATGGATTCTGGCATTCTGCCTTTTCTGAGGCATGGATATTTTTCATAACTGATTTATAGGCTCTCCTGGTTTTTACTTTTCTATTTCTAATGGGTAAAGGTTAAGAAAAGGTTAAACCCAGTGTGTGCCCAGTGCATGGCATCAACCCCCTGAATACAACCCCTGCTTCTTCCCCCTCCCCAGATTACTGGAATGATTTCTTTCCCCAAAATACTATGCCACAAATGTGGGACTGTAGATGTGTTCTTTATCACTGCCAGATTTTCTTCTGAATCAGTTCTGTTATAGTGAAGCCTGGTCCATCCAGACCCAAAGGAAAACAAAACTAAATCAACCAAATTCTAAGTGTGAAAAAGAATGTGCCCAAGTGGCCCAGCTGCAGACTCTGGGTCCTTTGGTGGTCAGATCCTGGTGAGGTCCATCAGCTGGACTCAGTCCTGAATACAACCCCTGCTTCCCTGCTTCCTGCTTCCTCCCCTCCCCAGGTTACTGGAATGATTTTTTTCCCCAAAATACTCATGCCACAAATGTGGGACTGTAGATGTGTCCTTTATCACTGCCAGCTTTTCTTCCTGAATCAGTTCTGTTTGTAGGTGAACGCTCTGTGGCATCCAGAAGCCAAAGGTAAAACAGAACTAAATCAACCAAATTCTAAATGTGAAAAAGAATTTGTGCCAAATGGCCCAGCTGCAGACTCTGGGGTCCCTGGGGTCAGTTCCTGGTGAGGTCCATCAGCTGGACTCAGTCCTGAATACACCCCCTGCTTCCCTGCTCCTGCTTCCTCCCCTCCCAGGTTACTGGGAACGATTTTTTTCCCCAAAATACTCATGCCAGAATTGTGGACTGTAGATCACTGCCAGCTTTTTCTTCCTGAATCAGTTCTGTTTAGGTGAAGCCTGTGGCCATCCAGAGCTGAAGGTAAAACAGAACTAAATCAACCAAATTCTAAGTGTGAAAAGAATTTGTGCCCAAGTGGCCCAGCTGCAGACTCTGGGGCCTTTGGTGGTCAGATCCTGGTGAGGTCCATCAGCTGGGCTGGGCTCTGGCACATTTCCCAGTGCCAGGAGGTTGCAGGGAGGACCAGGGAGGGCGGGGGTGGGTCTGCCAGTGCCCATGGCAGAGGTGAATATTACAACATCTCCTAAAATACCTGAGCTGAGTGAGTGACAGCAGGCAGGCCTGCTTCCCTCAGGCACAGGGGAGCTGGTGTGGGGCAGGAGGGTGGGGGAGACTTCAGTCTGGGGGAGCCTGACCTTGGCTGCTGCGTGGTTGGCACGAGCCTGGGCACTGCCACACTCTGTGCAACGTCCGGCCGCCACTGCGGACACCAGCCCACAGTGCGTGAGAAGCTTTGAGCGCACAGACTGGCTGTATCTGCAGTTAGCAGTCTCAGAGACGTGCTGCCGCAAATAGCTGTGGTGGGCTTCAGGCATGATTAACAGGCAGGAACTTGCCTACAGTGGTGGGTGCGGGACACACTGTGCCAGTTCCGCACAGCTGGAATGGGCATACATCGGAACGCCACAGCTGCACGCCACACTTGGCCACCAAAACCGCAAGCCCCTGTGCAGGCAGGTCTCAGGAGGACGAGGCCTCCCTGCTGACCCTGCAGGGCCTGGGGGCCCTTTCACCGTGCTGCCCCAGGGCTCCTGTGGCACCTGAAGGCTCCAGACCAGGGCCACAGGAGTCAAGACCTTGTCCTGGTGTTGCAACCAAACCCTTGCACCTGTGCCTGTGTTCTGCTGGTCTGGGGGACAGGGGGGAGCTGCTTTTATGGCCCYTTCTTGGGCAATGGGGCCGGGAAGGGGTGTTTTGGATGGAGATTCACACGGGCTTGGGAAGAGGTTGGACCTCTGAACCCAGTCCTGAAGCAAACAGCACAGAGGGCTGGGTGTGCCTCGTGCAAGGAGAGGGGGGATGGAGAGGGGGCAGGCAAAGGAGGAAGTGTTATTTCAACAGCACTGATTTTTAATCCCTGAAGTTCAGAAGCAGCTGGYTGAATGGGACATTTGTCCATGTCCAGCACTGGGATCAGTTTGGGCCCTTGTGTCACGCCTAAGGCAGGGATCAGATGGATCTCTCACCAAATTTTGACTCATTCCTTGGACTGGAGCTGCAGCTCTGTGCCTACGTCAGTGCAGGAAAGTGGCTTTGTGCCAGCAGCTCCTATCAACACCAGCCAGGAACCTCAATGTGACTTTCCTCTTCCCAAGCACAGCTATCACCAGCACGGGGCAGCAGATAAGAGCCCAGAGAGTGTTTGCAGAATGAACTCTGGGAGAAAAGGTCTGTGCCTGGCATGCACGGCCTGGCCTGGGCCTGGCAGGGCTGGGATCAGCCAGGGCTGGACTGAGGGGACACCCATGTCATGTTGGTCACCCACACCACGTTGCTGGAGCAGACCAGCTCTGCTCTCATGTGTTGTTTGCTCTGAAATCACATCCCATTTGTGTACTCAGTGAGGTCAAATCTTACATTTCTGAGCATCACTCACTGCAGGGATGGGCAGCCTGTACAAGAGCTCTTGGAGCTCTTCTCCCAGCCCTTGTCCTTTATTTCCAYGCTCAAACTGGATGAGAGATCTTGAAAAACCTGGTCCCTGCAATGCAGCAGCTGTCTGGCACTCCGCTCTCCCCTCCACACTCATGGAATTGCTCCGGGGTCCTGCCCCAGCCCCAGGCTTTAAACCAGCTCTGCAGCTTGCCTTGGGCTCATCCCAGCAGCACCAGGCCCAGCTGGATTTGCCTTTTGTTCAAGGAGCAGCCACGCAGCTCCTCGTGCTCTTTACTGCCCAGACCTCTGAGGTTTCAGCTGCTGTTTGATCTGGGCAAGGCTGTGATAAGCCAAGTCAAGAACTTGACTCTGTCCGGGACGCTGACATCACGAGCCTGTTTGTTTAAGATGGAATTTAATCATGGGGATATTTTCCCCTCTATACCTGCTCTGTTGATTATTTTTTTCCTGATTGCCAAAACTTTCACTCAGCGGKGGAAGTTCATTAAAGAGCTGGGATTTAATTGGCTGCTTGGGTCTGYCTGGTGGCAGAAGGGATGGAGACCAGAGAGACCACCAGGGATTATCAGCTTAAGAAGGCTTTGCTGGAGTATGGACCTACAAAATATTCACCTAGTGAGAAACTGGAAATTCCCAGCAGAGCTGTGGGCTGGGAGGAAGCTGGGAACAGCCACAGGAACCGCCGGGAAATGTGGGAAAAGCATGATTATTTTATTTATCAGGCAGGCTTTTTGGCATGAGGACGGGAAGAGCCCAGGACGCTGGGTAGAGCTGTTATCGAAGGCGAGCTTGTCCTTGCTCTGGAGGGAATCTCCACTGGGGTGGGATTGTCAGCCCTCAGAAACTATTGCAGAATCTGGACCTACAAAATATTCACCAGGAGAACTGGAAATTCCCAGCAGAGCTGTGGGGCTGGGGAGGAAAGCTGGGAACAGCCACAGGATCCTGGGAAATGTGAGAAAACCAAGATTATTTATCAGGCAGGCTTTTGGCATGAGAGACTGGGAAGACCCAGGACGCTGGGTAGAGCTATTATCCAAAGGGAAAGCTTGTCCTTGCATTGCGAGGGGAATCTCCCTGGGGTGGGATTATAGCCCTCAGAAACATTGCTGAGTCTGGACTACAAAATATTCACCAAGGAGAACTGAAATTTCGAGCAGAGCTGTGCGGGCTGGAGGAAAGCTGGGAACAGCTACAGGATCCGGGAAATGTGGGAAAACAAGATTATTTATCAGGCAGGCTTTGGCATGAGGGACTGGGAAGAGCCGGACACTGGTTAGAGCTGTATCCGAAGGCAGAACTTGTCCTTGCTCTGGGAGGGGAATCTCCCACTGGGGTGGGATTGTCGCCTCAGAAACTATTGCTGAGTCTGGACCTACAAAATATTCCAAGGATAACTGGAAATTCCCAGCAAGAGCTGTGGGGCTGTGGGAAGTAAAGGGAACAGCCACAGGATCACTCCACTGATTGTATCATGGTATTAACGGTCAGGGGAAAGCATGATTATTTTTTATTTATCAGGCAGGCTTTTGGCATGAGGGGACTGGGAAGGAGCCAGGCGCTGGTTAGAGCTGTTATCCTGAAGGCAGATTGTCCTTGCTCTGGGAGGGGAATCTCCCACTGGGGTGGGATTGTCAGCCCTCAGAAAAACTATTGCCGATCTGTGACCTACAAAATATTCACCAAGGATAACTGGAAATTCCGAGCAGAGCTGTGGGCTGGAGGAAAGCTGGGAACAGCCACAGGATCCCGGGAAATGTGGGGAAAACCATAGACTGTCATTATCAGACGGCGGCATGAGGGACTGGGAAGAGCCCAGGACGCTGGTTAGAGCTGTTATCGTAAGGCAGAAGCTTGTCCTTGCTCTGGGAGGGGAATCTCCCGGGAAAAGGAGCAGCAGGGATGCCCTGCAGAGGGCACTGGATCAGGCTCTGGGACGGGTTTCCTTTCTCCAAAGCCGTGGGCTGGGGTCCTCCCGAGCGCCGTGGGTGCAGCTCGGAGCTGGAATCTCAAACACCCACGGGCCGGGGCAGTGTTTACAGCAGAGTGCTCTTGATGGCCTGTGATCTCTCAAAGGGTTGATGACCTCCCTTTCTAGACCCATTAACTGCTATTTGCATAATGATTCTGCTGACCTAAATTCTCCCAAAGTTTCGGCTCCCTGCATCATTCCTTTCTTCCTGCCCGCTCTCCTACAATCCCCTCCTGTCCCCGCTCCGAGGCACAGCCAGGGCTCTCTGCCATCCTGTGAAAGATATTTTGCTCATCCCTGACTTTCAGCAGCGCCCGAGGAGGGGAGGGAGGCTCTGGCACATCCAGATCGCTCTGTAACTCTCAACAACCTGGATGTTGCTTCTCGATGCATTCCTCCTGGCCTGAATCACACAGCTTTTCCCACCCCCTCTCCTCCTCCTGTGTTGGGCAATGCCCCATTTAGATGTCACACCAAACACAAATAATTACCCAGAGATGCTGGCTTTATATCTGACCACTTTCTCCCCCTCCAGCCCGGCCACTCCGGGGTGATTCCCCCTCTCCTCAGGCATCTCTGGGACAGGTGAAATCAGGGATGTCTGGAGTTCATCATCCCAGACCCAGATACCGGCAGGACTGGTCTGCCGGATGTTTGGGCATCTTCATCACTGCTCGCCATGAGTTAGCAACAGTTATATTCCCCCGAGCATCACTTCCTAGAGGAACCCGGGCACTCACCCACGGCCGGGAGCCTGGGGAAGGTTCTGGAATGCTGGGCAGCGTGCAGGAACACCTCGGAAGGGATCCAGCCCTCAAGCACCCCTGTGCCAGTATCAACCAGCCTGGCAACAGCCGTCGCGCGGGATTGAAACCGAGCCATGGGGAAGGTCAAGTGCCTCGCCCCAGGCAAAATTTACACCCCTAACCCTAACTGCGGATTACCCTAACCTCGGATTAACCCTGACCCTGCCCGCCTGCCGGCGATCCAGGTCCCTGCGAGCACGGCACCGCTCAGTTTAACGCCCCTGCCTCGTTAGCATCGCTCATTAGCATCACCTCCGAGGGAAGCTGCGGGGCGGGGAGCAGCAGCAGCCCCTGGAGCCGGGAGGAGCCACTCCCAGGACCTGCCTCCCTGCACGGGGAAACTATTTAGGTGGAGGAGCTCGGGGAGGGCTCCAGACGCTGGAGGTGTCCGCTCTGGGCCAACTCCAGCCGCGTTCTTGGCTTTTGCTCTTTCTATTTATTTAATTATTTTTTTTTTTTCCTTTTTAATCCAAATGATGCAGAGATGAGCCAGGCCAGGCCTCGCTATGCCATCGAACGTCCTGCTACTCTGTCAGCCTCTTGCGACGGGAGTTTGAGAAGAAAACCAAGAGCTTACCCCGTCGGGGAGAAACTGAGAAACCTTTTCAAGGTAACAGGGAGTGCTATATTATTATTATACCACTCCAATTCCAGATTTAGTCAGGAATTAGGGGTATAATTCAGACCTGGAATCCAGATGACATTTTTATCCGGGAGGAATAAAAATTGCTCTTCAGGGGTTTGATGATGAAAGGTATGGGAGAATGCAAATTGGGCTGAAGAAATGAAATTGGTGGCTCTTTTCTCAGCAGAACAGTTTGCCTGAGGTGCATTTGGGTTTGGGGTTTCCCTGTTTTTTCAATAGTGGGAAAGCACAATTGGTGATGTAGGGATGTGTGGATTATTTTTTTATGCTTTCCAGCTGAGATTTCCTTTCTCAGCTTTCTGATTGAACCCAATACCACCTGAAAGAAAGGCTAATTTTATATAAGCAAACGTTAATAACCCTGTGCTGATCAGTTCCTTGGAAATCTATCTCCATTCCTCAGAAAGGAAGGTAATAACAGAGAAAGGAGAGGGCTCAGGATCTGGTGAGGGAGAAAGGCTGAGACATTCCTGGAAGATCTCCTTACCCCCAGCTCATTTTGCTCCCTCTCTTCTTGAAAGGTGGAGTTTGAATTCCCACCTTTCAAATTTTGCTTTCATTTTTTATTTCCCTTCTAGATGTTCAGCTTCCAGGTTCAAGCTCACCCTCCTCCGCCTGTTCCCCATTCTGGGCTGGCTCCCCAAGTACAAAATCAAGGACTACATCCTGCCTGATGTCCTCGGGGGCTCAGTGCAGGGACAATCCAAGTGCCACCAGAGTGGAGCAGCTCCCTCTCTCGGGTGTCAAGAGGGAATAACACCTTGCCAGCTCCAGCAAAGCTCTGCAGGCGATGCTGGTGCCCAGTGGGGATTTGTGTTTTATTGGTGACATCAAGCTCTCCCTCCAGCCTGGAGCTCCCTGTATTTTCCTTGTGTTTTGCAGGCATGGCCTTTGCCCTCCTGGCAATCTGCCTCCTGTCAAGGGCTCTACTCCTACCTTCTTCCCCCTGCTCCCTACTTCTTCCTCGGGGCATCCATTCAGATGGGTGCCAGGAGGAATGCCTGCACGGGACAGGAGAATGCTGCCTGGGATGCTGGTGTGTCCAAGCCGGGCTGTTTGCTCTGCCAGGGGTTTGTGGCGTCGCTGACTTTGTCACCCAATGACCTGTGCCATCTCCCACACGGGGCTGGGGACGGGATGATGGGCTCTGCACCAGAGCCTTCCAGGCATCAGGCTGTGCCCAGAGGAGCTTCCTGACCTCCCGTGCTGCCTGCAGGGACCTTTGCTGGTCATCAGCATCATCGTTTGGCAACATCTGCAACGAGCTGGTCCGGAGTCGGTACTTCCTGCCATTAGTACTTCTTTAACCACACAGCAACGAAGAGCAGAGTATACACCACGGCTCCTGTGAGGCAGCCAGGCTGGAGATCTCTGGCACGCTGGCCTGCCTGACAGCCATTCAATAACAGTGTGAGGCGCCTCTGCTGGTGTCCCCAGGAGCCAGGCTCTTCCCTGGAGCAGAGATGGTGGTGCAGGTGCTCAAGAGGAACACTTCTGGGTGGGTGAATGCTTCAAAATAGAGATTTTTTGCGGGCATTTTTGGTCTTGGGATGGAATTGTTCATGTGGGCAATCAAGAAGGACGCTCAGCCCTTGATCAGGTGGATTAATGGCTCAAAATAGAGATTTTGGGGGATTTTTGGTCTTGGGGTGAATTCTCCCTGTGACACACTCAAGAATGACACTCTTAGCCCTGAGTGGGGGTGGACATGCCTCAAAGTAGAGATTTTGGTCTTGGGGGTTGGCATTCTTTATTTGCTGGACGATCCAGAATGTCACTCTTAGCCGAGTGGGGGCAGATGATGCCTAAAAAATAGAGATTTTTAGTGGACTTGGGGTGGAATTCTTTAGGTAGATGATCCAAGAATGGCACTCAACCCTGAATTGGGGGTGGATGATGGCTCAAATAGCAGATATTTTTGGTTTGGGGTGGAATTCTGCATGTGGAACAACCCCAAGAATGGACCCTTAGCCTGCTGTGCCCCACCCGTGCTCGGGACTTCCCTGGTGTGTGTGAGAAGCTCTGAGCTCTGTGTGCTCTCCCAGATGATCCCCCTGCCCCACACAGGCTCTGACCAGAACTCCTCTGCCTCTCYAGCTGTGCCTGGGCTTCCTGCAGTTTGGCTTCGTGGCCATCTACCTGTCAGAGTCCTTCATCAGGGGCTTCATGACGGCGGCGGGGCTGCAGATCCTCATCTCCGTGCTCAAGTACGTCTTCGGCTTGACGGTCCCGTCTTACACCGGGCCCTTAGCTATCGTCTACGTAAGTGGGGGCTCTGCACAGCCACCTTCCCCCCCACCCCGGCAGCACCACCACCCCTGCCTGGGAAACGGGGCCCAGGAGATCAGGAAAGSCTGGGGGGAAAGGGGAATCCCTGCCCCAGCAGCGTAGGTTGGACGTTAGGGGAAAGTTTTTTACAGAAAGGGTGATAAAGTTCTGGAATGGTTCTGGAGTCACCATCCCTGGGGGTGTTTAAAACAAGCCTGGGTGCCAGGGTTTAGCTGAGGTGTTGGGGATGGGTTGGACTGGATGATCATGAAGGTGTCTTCCAACCTGGTGATTCTGTGTTCCCTAGCCAGCATTATCTGAGCTTGGATGTGTTTAAAACAGACTGGATGTGGCACTGGGTGCCRGGGTTTAGTTGAGGTGCTGGGGATGGGTTGGACTGGATGATCATRAARGTSTCTTCCAACCTKGTGATTCTGKGTTMCCTAGYCAGCTTTATCCAAGTTTGGATGTGTTTAACAAAGCCTRGATGTGGCACKGGGTGCCAGGGTTTAGTTGAGGTGTCAGGGAATGTGCTGGACTCAATGATCTTGAAGGTGTCTTCCARCCTGGTGGTTCTGTSATTCTGTGTTCCCTAGCCAGCATTATCTGAGCTTGGATGTGTTTAAAACAGACTGGATATGACACTGGGTGCCAGGGTTTAGCTGAGGTGTAGGGGCTGGGATGATTGTGAAGGTCTCTTCCAACCTTGTGATTCTGTGATTAACAAAGCCTGGATGTGGCACTGGGTGCCAGGGTTTAGTTGAGGTGCTGGGGATGGGTTGGACTGGATGATCATGAAAGTCTCTTCCAACCTTGTGATTCTGTGTTCCCTAGCCAGCTTTATCCAAGTTTGGCTGTGTTTAACAAAGCCTGGATGTGGCACTGGGTGCCAGGGTTTAGCTGAGGTGTAGGGGCTGGGTTGGACTTGATCTTTAAGGTCTCTTCCAACTTGGTGGTTCTGTGATTCTGTGTTCCCTACTCAGCATTATCTGAGCTTGGATGTGTTTAAAACAGACTGGATGTGGCAGTGGGTGCCAGGGTTTAGCTGAGGTGTAGGGGCTGGGATGATCGTGAAGCTCTCTTCCAACCTGTTCATTCAGTGATTCTGTGAATTCTGTGTTCCCCAGCCAGCATTATCTGAGCCCTGCCTGTGGTTTTAGTGAGGAATAATGGAATGAGACTGGGATTTGGGGGGGTATGAGCTGTGTTGATTTGCAGCAGGAGTCTTGCAGAGTTATTAGCAGCACAAACGTTTCCTCTGAGCAGGTTTGGCCATTCCTGGGATTTCCTGTGTCTTCCATGGGTTCATCCTGTGCTGATGCAGCCAGAACTGCATTAAATCASCAGCCCAGGCCCAGGGCTGGGGGCTGACCCCTCAGCAGAGGCTTTTTAGCACAGCTCACATCTCAGGGTGTTGATTGTGGTAACAAGTGCTGTCCGTTGTTCTGTCCATGTTGTCCAGAGTGTCTGGCTCGCCGTGACCCCTYCTCCTGTTCTCTCCCCTTCAGACATTCATTGACATTTGTAAAGGTCTGCCCCAAACCAACCTGGCCTCCCTGGTCTATGCCCTGGTCAGCTCTGTGCTCCTGATCGTTGTCAAGGAGCTCAACCTGAAGTACATGAAGAAGATCCGGATGCCCATCCCGATGGAGATCATCATTGTAAGTGACACCTGGGCTGTCCCTGGAGCCTTTCCTGGCCTCACAGCCCCTGCTCTCAGCAGGGCCACCATGTAGAACATCTACACAGTGAGTGTGATACAGCCCCCACATGGTTTAGGGTCAGAAAGTGGGCCAGCCCCATGCTCATCCCTGCACTGCATCCTGGTGATGCTGAGGGTGAAGAAAATAACCCTGCTGAGACTGTCCTCGCCTTCCTCAGCCCAAACTTGGTGCTGGTTTTATTCTGTCAGCTCTGGGAGCRTGGCAGGGTGAATGCCCTGAGCCAGCCCAGCTCTTCCTGCTCACAGCTCTTTGTTCCCTGTCCCTGCAGGTGATCGTGGCCACCGCAATCTCCGGCAGCTTCAACATGCCCGACAAGTACGGGATGCCAATTGTGGGGAAAATCAGCATGGGGTAAGAGCTTGTGCAGCTCTGATTCACCTTCCAGACAGTTTTCCTTCCTCCTCCTCCTCCTCCTCCTCCAGCCTGGAAAACACCTCACTCTTCCCTGCAACCCCAGAGTCCTTTCCAGGAGTGTCAGCATGCCCTGTGACACAACCGCCCCCATCCTCKGCAGGGATTGTGCCATCCCTGAACCCTCCAGCCAGCACTGCCACAACTCCTCCCCTGTGCTCTGAGTGCAGGTTCCCAGAGCCCACCCTGCCCCTGGTGAGCAAGTGGAAGGACATGGTGGGCACGGCTTTCTCTCTGGCCATCGTGGGCTACGTGATCAACCTGGCCATGGGGAGGACCCTGGCAGCCAAGCATGGCTACAACGTGGACCCCAACCAGGTATGGCTGGGGCTGGGGCAGCCAGGGGCCGCTGCCTTTGCTCTCAGGCGTGAAGGGAAGAGCTCACAGCGTGGAGGGAGGACGTTCAGACGTGCCGGGCTYGGAGCAGACGTGCTGCTCCCGAGGAGGCTCCGTGGCTTTGTGCCATGTACGGGGCAAAAGGACACGGCAGAGCCCCGTCCCGTGGGCTGGAGAGAGGCTGGAAGAGGGAAAGGAGCTTTAGGCTGGGCTCTGTGCCTTGCTCCCCCTCCAGACTCAGTGTTTTGGCAGCTTGAGGTGCGTGCACTGCTCAGGGAGCAGAGAAAGACCTGGATTCCTGGTGTGTCACCTAGATACTCTGAGAGGCAGGACATTAAATAATCCTCTTTTGTCATCCCTGGCACAGTGGCAGCTTTCAGCAACAGCCACACATACCACATGGAGCCCTGCCCTGAGTGTGTCAACAGATGACAACGTGTTTATGTGGAATTGTGCTTCCAGGTTTCCCTGCTGCACCAGGGCCTAGCCCAGATCTTACTGGAAGGAAAGAGTCTGGGATGCACTGCAGGGAAMCCAGAGCCTGCCCTGGCCACATAAAGCAGCCTCAGGCCCCTGCTCTCTTGCCATGTGGGCAGCTGTCCTTTCTGATGGGCATTCTCCACATCTCCACAGGAAATGCTGGCCCTGGGCTGCAGCAACTTCTTTGGATCCTTCTTCAAAATCCACGTGATCTGCTGTGCCCTCTCTGTCACCCTCGCTGTGGATGGGGCAGGAGCAAAATCCCAAGTTAGTTCCTCTTCCTCCTCTTCCTCCTCCTCTCCCCTTCCATTCCCTCTGGATCACAAAGTGCTGTAGCTGCCAGCCTGGCYGTGCAGCTCTGGAGAAGTTTCACACACAAGTGCTTCAGGCTGCTGCTGTTAAAGCAGAATTCYCTCCCTCCCCAAGCCCATTGTGATCCCTGATTTGGTTCTCTGGGTTGGGCACAGAAGGAGGGATCTCAATCTGCAGTCCCACTCTGGACTGGGCAGYGAGGGAAGTTTGGGGTTATCTGTGAGATCTGCAAACCCCCTGCCTSTTTCAGAGGCAAACATCCTCTCCCATAAAATGCTGCAGTGCCCAGTTGTGCCCCTGACTACACACCCAGGGGAGCTTTGAGAAGCCCTGATGTTTGCAGAAGTGATTTTCTTCCCTCTTTCAGGTGGCAAGTTTCTTTGTGGCTCTGGTGGTCATGGTGACAATGCTGTCCCTGGGAATCTACCTCGAGCCTCTTCCAAAGGTAACACAAACATCTGTGCAGGCAGAGCCATTGCAACACCCACTCTCCACACCCAAACACGGGCACAGCCTGGCTCCAAAAAAACCCTGATGCAAACAGAAGCACGGGACAGTTTGTTCCTGGCCTGGGGACCTGTCTGCAGGGCTGGCTGGAATCACACAATCACACAGTCACACAATTCCAGGCTGGTKTGGGTTGGAAGGCACCTTAAACCTCATCCCTGCCACGGGCAGTGACACCTTTCACTGTCCCAGGCTGCTCCAAGCCCTGACCAAGCTGGCCTTGGGCAGGGATGGGGCAGCCACAGCTTCTCTGAGCAAATTATAAGTGTAAATTATGGTGAAATAATCATTCCAAACTGACCCTGTCAGTCTAAGTGAGAGCTTTGTGAGCATCACCCTTGTGATGGGTAAATATAAGTGACAAATAAGTGTAATTTAATATATATAATAATATAATAATGTAAATTATAGTGAAAGAATCCAATCAAATGACCTGCTCAGATCCCAGTGACGATCTTTGTGAGGCATCAGCCTTGTGATAGGGCAAATATAAGTGAGAAATTGTTAAATTATAGTGAAATAATAATCCAAATGACGCCTGCTCAGATCCAGGTGAGATCTTGTCAGCATCACCCTTGTGATTGGGCAAATATAAGTGAGCAAATGTAAGTGTAAATTATGCTGAAATCATCCAAATTACCCTGCTCAGATGCAAGTGAGATCTTTGTCAGCCATTATCCTGTGTGATGGGGCAATATAAGTGAGCAATATATAAGTGATAAATTATGGAGAAATAATCATCCACATTTACCTGCTTAGATTCATCTTTGTGAGCATCACCCTTGTGATGGGGCAAACATAGTGAGCCAATTTGTAAACTTATAGTGAAAGAATTCATCCAAATGACCCTGCTCAGATCCAAGTGGGAGCTTTGTCAGCATCACCCTTGTGATGGGGCTGGCCCAAGGCAGGCAGATGCTGCAGGAAAGCATCCACTGCCAAACGTGGCACATGCAGGTGTGGCTGACCCCATTCCCTGTCCTCCACAGTCCGTGCTGGGAGCCCTCATTGCTGTGAACCTGAAGAACTCCCTCAAGCAGCTGGCTGACCCCTTCTACCTGTGGAAGAAGAGCAAGCTGGACTGTGTGAGTGCCTGGGCTGCTGGGAGGCATCACCTGGCCGGGGCTGGATGAGCAGGACAGACCCCAAACCAGTCTTCAGTGGGGTTTTGGGGGTGTGAGTCCCTTGCACGAGGTGGGTTTGGCTCTCTTGGTGAGATGGTGCTGCCTGTCCTGCCCAGCTGAGCACGCTGCTGCCCAGAGCACATATCAGAGAGGCCTGAACTCTTACCTGCTGTGTTTAAATGCCAATCAAGAGCGGAGCCTGTTTGCCCAGAACTAGCCAAACCGGCCCTGCTCAATATCTGGGAGTCATGACTTAAAAACTCACACAATGGCCCTCCAGGGTGAGGAGAGCCCTTCAGAGTGATAAGGACTCCAGGCACTGGTTGATGTATAAACCCAGGCAGGGGGTGGCGGGGGAGTGAGAACGGAATTTGGAAATGTCTGACATAAAAAGAGAGTGTTTGAACAGGACTCCCACGGCTGAGTGCCGTGTGTGGACACGGAGCCAATATCCTGTCAGGGCCCAACAAAACCCCTTATCAGGGCAATCAGGAGGAGTCCAGAGGGGCTGGCCCGAGCCAGGAAGAGCTTTCCCAAAATCCTGCTCAAACAAGTGCTGGGGAAGAGCTGGGTTATCAATTTGGGCACATCTCTGAACAGGTTCTGCTGCTGTGGGGTGAGAGGGGAGCTCTGTGGGCTCTGGCAGCTCAGCTGCTGCCCCTTTACCRGAGCACAGATGGACCCCACAGGGTTCACAGACCCCAAAACCTGGGCAGAGCCCTGAGCATGGACTGAGAGGAGATGGATGGTGCTGCCTGRGGAACATCCTGGCAGATGCCAATGGAGTGAACAGGATTCCCCTGACCTTAATCTCCTTGGAGTTTGAACTAGATTCAGTGTCCTGGCCCAAAATGGGGAGCACCATTCCTGGGTGATGTCAGAGCATTGGTGTTCATCACCTTAATGCTGGTTGTATTTCAGGAGAGCTAATTCCAACTAATTCTAATGATGGATGCATGGATGGATGCATGGATGGATGCATGGATGGATGCATGGATGGATGGATGGATGGATGGATGGATGGATGGAGGAAAGCTCTTCCTTGCCATTTATGCACAAAATTAACATAAATTAAGATAGTGAAGTCATCAAAGTTACCCTTATTCATCCAAGGTCAAAGTTAGTTTTTATTCATTTTGAGGATGGGTTTAAAACAAGCTGATAATGATTTTCAGAGGGGATGTTTAAATGCAGGGCAGGACTGATSTCATATGGAGCAAGATGCTTGAGTGCTAACACATAAAAATGACAAATGGCAGAGCTCTGAGCTGGAGTGGGGCAGGTTTTGGTCTCCTCTGTCACACCTGGCCATCAAATCCTCTCTGTGTTCAKATCATTTCTAGCAGGTGCTCAGGCAGTTTTCAGAGAGATGATTTCTGACTTTTTCTGAACTGCTCTGGCTGACAGCAGGAGCTGCTCAGGGCTGGAGCAGGGAGCAGCAGATGGTGGGATCTGCAGGAGCCCCTTCCTGACGAGCCAGGCCGATCCTTTTTGGGTGGAAGGAGTGGAGTGGGTGCTCGAGCAGCCGTGGAGAAACACCCTGGCTGCTTTTATGGCTGAAAAGGAACTGGGGCTCCTGGCAAACTGCCCAGCAAGGATGGCTCACTCTACAACATGCAGCAACTGCAGCGTTAGAACAGCTGCAGAATTCAGGGTTTGGCCTATTCATGTTGAGCTGGGAGGGTTTGAGAGCCCAAAATAGCAGCACAGAGCCATTTCCCCATCCATTTTTTCCCATCCATTTTTCCCCATCCATTTTTTTTCCATCCATTTTTTCCCATCCAGTTTTCCCATGCATTTTTCCACCTATTTTTCCCATCCATTTTCCCCATCCATTTTCCCATCCAGTCTTCCCATGTATTTTTCCACCTATTTTTTTATCCATTTTTCCCATCCAGTTTTTCCACCCACTTTTCCCCCTCCATTTTTTCCCCCTCCTTTTTTTCCCCCTCCATTTTTTCCCCCTCCACTTTTCCCCTCCACTTTCCCCTCCACTTTCCCCTCCATTTCCCACCCATTTTCCATCCATTTCCCACCCATTTCCCACCCATTTTCCATCCATTTCCCATCCCTTTTCCCATCCATCTCCCTCCACATCCCCATGGTTCATCTCCTCTCTCCCTCCTCTCCCTGCAGCTGGTCTGGCTCGTGAGTTTCCTCTCCGCTTTCTTCCTGAGCCTGCCCTACGGAGTGGCGGTGGGCGTGGGATTCTCCGTGCTCGTGGTGGTTTTCCACACCCAGTTGTGAGTACCTCGTGGCCCCCAGAACCACGGCAGATCTGCCAGGGGCAGGAGGAGGGACAGGTGATTTTTTAGGAGCGACCTCTGGCCCGCGGAACGCGCGGCAGGAGCCCCGGGGAGTGCAGGTGTCCTGCCCGGAATGTGCAAACAGGAATGGCAGGCGCCAATTTACTGCCTGCATTCCCGCTCCCGTGCACATCCCAGGGCARGGGGAAGCCTCAAGGGATTTGCTTCAGCCCACACGGTTCCCAGCTCACAAAAAGAGTGAGTCCTTGTGGGAACCCAGAACATYCCTCTGGCTKTCCAGAATGGCCAARACCCCTGCCAGGGGGCTCAGAGACCCTGGCACAGAGCCCAGAACACCTGTGGGTTTGATTATGACCCATGGAGCAAATTACCAACCTTGTATGAAGATCAGCAAGCCACAACAGTTTAGGTAGAATAATAGTGAAGTTATCACGGGGTGGAACTGTMGATTTTGGGGTTTTTGGTATGGGGGTTCAGGAGGCAAGATGGARGGAWCWGKGCRTGTCCAGCCTTTCTTCTTCTTCTTGGCCTCCATCTTCTGCTGTGATGGTGGCACTTTTAGATTGGTTTAGAGCAGAAGCTCACTGTCTAACATAGGTGATAGGTATTGGGAAGTTATTGTAAATAATGTACATGTAGTTTTTAGTACAAAGACATAACACCCCCCCAAGGGCTGGAAACAATTGCCAGCTTTGTGTGAGGAGTTACAAGCCACAAGAGTTTGAGTAAAATGATAGTGAATTAATCACAGGGTGAAAATGTAGAATTTTGGGGATTTATAATGGGGGTTCATGAGGCAAGGCAGAGGAATCTGGGCATGTCCTGTCCTTCTTCTCTTTCTTCTTGGCCTCCATCTTCTGCTGTGATGGTGGCACTTTGAGATTGGTTTAGAGTAGAAGCTCACTGTCTAACACAGGTGATAGGTATTGGAAAGTAATTGTAAATATTGTACACATAGTTTTTAGTATAAAGACATAACACTGCCCTGGGGGCAGGCAGAGTGCCTGGAACTGTCCTGCTGCATGGACCTGGGCAGGGCAGGAGAAAATTTTTTATAGATAAGATACAATAAACAACCCTGAGACTGAGAACTGAAGAGCCCTGACTCCTTTGAGCACTGGGCTGGGAAAAGAGACTTTCTAACTTTTCTCGGAGTCACTCTGACAAACGAGAGATCCCGACAAGTCCTGTCTGTGTGCAGGGCCCTGGTGTGAGGTGTTGTCACCACTTTTAATCCATCAAAGCCCTTTCTTAATAGTTCCCAGTCTGGCATCTCAAAATACTGATCTTTTTTTGCCCTGTAGACTCTGCAGGGGTGAAATGTAAGAGTTTTCACAGAGCAAATGTTCAAATCCTGGGGTGGAATGTGAAGCAGAAGCAGTTTTCTTTCCCCTAATGCTGCTCCCTTCTTTCCTGCAGCCGCAACGGCTCTGCCCTGGGCCAGGTGACTTCCACTGACATCTACAAGAACCCCAAAACCTACAACAAGGTGAGCTGCAGATAAAACACCCTCAGAGAAAATGCTGCTCTTTGCCACTGGTGCCCAGGCTTGTCTGAGCTCCTGTCTCTGGTGCAGGTCCATGAAGTTAATGGGATTAAAATCATCACCTACTGCTCACCGCTGTATTTCGCCAACTCAGAGATATTCCGGGAGAAAATCATAGCCAAGGTGAGCAATTCCTCAACAAATCCCTCCCTGAAGCCAATCCCAAACTTCCCTTGCTCTCTCCTGTGTTGCTACACAGAGGTAATTAAGCTGTGGATAATCATGGACAATGGTCACATCCACTCTCCACTCCTCAGTCCTCCTCTCCCTGACCCTCAGGGCTGTTTGCAGAGCTCATTTTAGAGGTTGCGCCCAAATCCTGGCAGATTCCTCCTCCAAGCACGGCCAAAACCTCCTCCAAGCACGGCCAAAACAGGGGCATCCTGCTATTCCAAGTCTTTCCCTGCATGTGCAGGTTCCCTGAGTTCCAGGAGATGTTTGGATGCCTTCAGGATCACCCCACTCCAGTGCCCAGCTGGTGCCCCAGGCTGGGAAATGCCAGGGAAGGAACWGCAGCTCCTGACTCTTGGAACAGACTTTTTAGGGGAAAAAAATCTCTCTTTCCCACAGACAGGGGTGGATCCTGGCAAGGTGTACTTGGCCAGGAGGAAATATGTGAAACAGCAGGGGAAGAGCTCAGCACAAGCACCAGCAAAGCTCCCAAAATTCCTGCTGAAGGAGAACAAGGTAACTCAGCTCTGAGCTCCCAAAAAGGTCCCTGTGTCCCTGAGYATGGCCCCAAATCCCCATCAGACAGCTCCTCTTGACATGGGATTTCCTGCACTGTTTTCCTGGCCACATTTCCCACCTCTCATCCCCTTTCCTCCCCACCTACATTCCTCCCGTCTCCATTCCTCCCCAAACCTGAAGGTGCAGGAGAACTGAGAATGGCTGTGAGGCTGGAGAGGAGGCTAGAATGGGAACATGGGGARCAATCTGCAGAAACCAGGCAGCTTTGGCCTCTTTCTCTGGGGCTGTGTCAGCAGTTCAGCCCTTTCAAACCCCATGTCTCAGTCATCCCAGCCCCATTTGCTTTGCAATGCTGAGCAGTTTTGAAATAAATGAATCATGGAAATTATCCAAGTCCAGCTCCAAGGGACAGCCAGGCTGGAGTTAGTCCAGATTAAACCCCTTCATATCAGTGGGTAGAGGTGCAGTCACCTGCYAGAACCCCACCTGTGCCCTGCCCTGACTCTGCACCTCTGCTCTGCCTCAGACCTTGTCTTTGCAAGAGCTCCAGAAGGACTTTGAGAGCGCCTCTCCAACAGACACCAACAACAACCAGACCACTGCCAACGGTGCCAGCATCTCCTACGTCACATTCCGCCCTCCTGCCCCCGGGGCTGGGCCAGGGCAGAGCCCTGGGGAGCTGGGCAGCAGCACCCCCACCCTGCAGGGCAGCACCCCCACCCTGCAGGGCAGCACCCTCAGCGTGCTGCCCACGCCAGACACCGACCCTGTGCTGGCAGCACCACCCTACATCAGCTTCCACACCATCATCCTGGACATGAGTGGGGTGTGCTTTGTGGACCTGATGGGCACAAAGGCTCTGAGCAAGGTGAGCTCTGTGCAGGGACCTTCTGCTCTCTCACACGAAGGTGTTTATGTGCCTCGATTCACAGAATTCACAGAATGAACAGGTTGGAAGAGACCTTAAAGATCATGGAGTCCAACCCAGCCCCAACACTTCAGCTAAACCCTGGCACCCAGTGCCACATCCAGGCTTTGTTAAACACAAAGGGATGGTGACTCCAGCACCTCCCCAGGCAGCCATTCCAGAACGTTATCACCCTTCCTGTGAAAAACTTTTTCCTAATATCCAACCTGTATTTCTCTTGGCATAGCTTGAGGCTGTGTGCTCTGGTTGTGTCAGTTCCTGGAGACAGAGCCCAGCCCCAGCTGAGCACAGGCACCTTTCAGGAGCTGCAGAGTGATGAGGGCACCCCTGAGTCTCCTTTTCTCCCTCAGTTGCTCCCCCACAGGCCTTGTGTTGCAATTGTGTGGCTTTTCCACTTCTGCCCCTCTGATTTTCTCCTTCAGCCCCAGCGCTGATAAAAGTCTTTATGCATAAACACAAAGCTGGAGCAGCAGTGTTTTTAATCCTCTCTCTCCCATCTCATCCCTTCCAGTTGTGTTCCAGTTACCAGAAGATTGGGATCAAAGTGTTCTTGGCAAACGTGCATGGTAAGAATTCCCAAAGAACACATTTCCATGGCATCTCCCCCCATTTCTGAGCTGCTGACAAACAGCAAACCCTTTTCTGTTCTTTATTCAAACTGTGACATGTCAGTCCTTTGCTGGACCAGGCCAGAACAGATAAAAGGAAAAAACAGAAGAAAGGAAAGAGAATCACTGTTCTCTGTGTGTGAAATCAATGCTTTCATTTGGGAAGTGATAAAGCTGGAACATCTCCACACTCAGCATGCAGGAAAACAGATCCCCACACTCATTTCTGCTGCAAAGCTGCTTCTTCTGAGCCTTGCCTTAGCTCAGAGGACCCAGCAGCCACACAGACCTCCAGAATTCCTCCTGTGCTTTCCTCCTCGTTCAGCTGTCTCCTTTCTCCAGCCCAGGTGTACGATGACATCAGCACAGGGGGAGTCTTTGAGGAAGGAGGCCTGGACCCAAGTCACATCTTCCTGACCATCCACGATGCTGTTTTGTTTGCACTGGCCAGTATCAGAGAGTTTGTCCACCCACCCATCTTGGAAGAGGTAAATTTGCTCCCCAGCCCACAGGGTTCTCCTGTTTGGCTTCCAGGCTGCGTCAGCACAATGAAAAAAATAACATTTTATTACCTATAATAACATTTTATTACCGAAAGAAGCTTCATGTTTATCTTACGTGGTAAAGGCCTAAATCAGCAAAATATTTAATATTCCAGTTGTGTATGGGCTGAGCACCTTGTGATGGAATGGATTTCCATGGGAATTCAGAASTGTCMATTTTTTTAGTGTCAATTTGTTTTACACAAACCCTTGGCTGAGAGATGAGTGCTGTGCCAGCCTGGAGGARCCAGAAGAGCTGTTCCAGCACTGTGCCCTCAGTTTGGTGCTGGTTGGAACAGGCAAAAGCAGAATTTGACCCCCAGTGATGAAGAAATGAAGGCAAAGCTTGTGCAGCTGGAATAGTSCTGGCATCCATGAGTGCTCCACTGGTGGGAGGAGAGCAGGAGGAATTCTGAGGCAGGAATGTGGCCCATGCTGGTGGCACAGCATCAGACAGGCTCTGTCCCCAAACAGGGGTTGGTTTAYTGTGTGCCAGCTGGAGTTGGCACCAGTAGCACCAGTTATCTCCCCAGGAGGAGTTAAGGTATCTCCTGTCAAAGCAGAGCAATAGGAAATGCAGMTAAACACCTGGAGCAGGTCTCCTCCTGGGCTCCTTCTCCTGGGCATTTCCCTCAGAGCATGGGTCACCTTCTAGGCCTGGCTTAATCACTCTTTTCACTCCTTTTGACCCTGAACTCTGCTAATTTGTGGAATCAACTCTTCCCTGCACAGAGGCCGACCCAGACAGAGCTCTCCATCTATGATGAGTCTGTGGATGAGGGCAGTGCAGAGTACAAGAACCTGGAGGAGGTGAGTTGTAGTGCCAGGGGTCACTGCAGCCATGGGTATGAGGCAGAAATCAGAACTTCTAAGTGGGATTGATTAGATGGGAAATCATCTGGAAGTACTGCAGTGCTTTGGAAAGTTAATTGCAAATAGAATTTTAAATCTCTTTCTTGAGGAGCTCTGGAAAGCAGCAGGATGAGGAGCAGGTAGGTCACCCCACAGAGGAGTCCTTCAATCATTCTGGGCCACACAGCTCAGGTTCAGTAGGAYCTGTGGTCTCCACACACTGGGGGGAACTCAGAGAACCAGGTTTGGTTCACACCCAAAAGAAGTGAAGATTTTCAGCACAGGCTTWGTAAATGCTGCAGCATTTTCACCCATATGTGGGCCTTGGGAGGAGCTCCCCTCCCTTCCCCGTGCTGTCCATGCCCAGCTGGAAGCTGGAGAAGGACTGGAGCTCCTGGGGGTGTTTGTGTGACAATGACACCGAGCTGTGTCACCAGCCCTGACCCTGCTCATCCTCTGTGCCCTTTAGGAGATGTTTGGGAGCATGTTCCACTCAGAGACCCAGACAGCTCTGTGAGCACAGTGAGCACCGGGCAGACCCTCCAGAGGAGACCCCTCCAGACCCTCCAGAGGAGACTCCCCTCTCTCACCCCTCTGTGGAGAGCTGTGCTTCTACCTGGGGTTACAACAGGTTTGCAACGAGGCCATCACCCTCCAGATGAGATTCAGATCATCATCATCAACTGCCAGATCCTCTCTTCCCTGCTCTGCTCGTGGCAAGACCTCCAGAGAAGACTCCTCCAGAGAAGAATCCTCCAGAGAAGAATCCTCTCTCTCACCCCTCTGTGGAGAGCTGTGCTTCTACCTGGGGATACAACAGGTTTGCAATGAGGCCATCACCCTCCAGATGAGATTCAGATCATCATCATCAACTGCCAGATCCTCTTTTCCCTGCTCTGCTCGTGGCAGACCCTCCAGAGGAGATTCCTCTCTCCCACCTCTCCATGGAGAGCTGTGCTTCTACCTGGGGTTACAACAGGTTTGCAACGAGGCCATCATCCTGCAGATGAGATTCAGGTCATCATCATCAACTGCCAGATCCTCTCTTCCCTGCTCTGCTTGTGGCAAACCCTCCAGAGGAGACTCCTCCAGAGAAGAATCCTCTCTCCCACCTCTCCATGGAGTGGTGTGCTTCTGCCTGGGGTTACAACAGGTTTGCAACGAGGCCATCACCCTCCAGACCTGCCAAATCCTCTCTCCTCCCTGCTCTGCTCGTGGCAGACCCTCCAGAGGGGATTCCTCTCTCCCACCTCTCCATGGAGAGCTGTGCTTCTGCCTGGGGATACAACAGGTTTGCAACGAGGCCATCACCCTCCAGATGAGATTCAGGTCATCATCATCAACTTCCAGATCCTCTCTCTTCCCTGCTCTGCTTGTGGCAAGACCTCCAGAGAAGACTCCTCCAGAGAAGAATCCTCTCTCTCACACCTCTGTGGAGAGCTGTGCTTCTACCTGGGGATACAACAGGTTTGCAATGAGGCCATCACCCTCCAGACCTGCCAGATCCTCTCTCCTCCCTGCTCTGCTCGTGGCAGACCCTCCAGAGAAGAATCCTCTCTCCCACCTCTCCATGGAGAGCTGTGCTTCTGCCTGGGGATACAAAGGTTTGCAACGAGGCCATCACCGTCCAGATGAGATTCAGATCATCATCATCAACTTCCAGATCCTCTCTCCTCCCTGCTCTGCTCGTGGCAAACCCTCCAGAGGAGACTTCTCCAGAGGAGGCTCCTCTCTCCCACCTCTCCATGGAGAGCTGTGCTTCTACCTGGGGTTACAAGAGGTTTTCAATGATGCCATCACCCTCCAGAACTGTGAAATACTCTCTCCTCCATGCTCTGCTCGTGGCAAACCCTCCAGAGAAGACTCCTCCAGAGACGAATCCTCTCTTCCACCCCTCTGTGGAGATCTGTGCTTCTGCCTGGGGTTACAACAGGTTTGCAATGAGGCCATCACCCTCCAGACCTGCCAGATCCTCTCTCCTCCCTGCTCTGCTCGTGGCAGACCCTCCAGAGAAGACTCCTCCAGACCCTCCAGAGAAGAATCCTCTCTCCCAGCTCTCCATGGAGCGCTGTGCTTCTGCCTGGGGTTACAACAGGTTTGCAATGAGGCCATCACCCTCCAGAACTGCCAAATCCTCCCTGCTCTGCTCGTGGCACTCAGAGCAGAGGACTSTGAGCAGGCAGAGCCAGCTGGGGCAGCAGGAGCTCAGCAGATGCCATCTGATGGATTCTCAGCTGGAGGCAGGAGCCTGAGCTCAGGGGATGTCCCTCACCATCCTTCTGCCCCACTGGAATTGCATCCCCTGGCCRTCCTGCTCCTTGCCTTTCCCTCCTCCCTGTTTCCCCCACCGAGTGAAACACAAGCAAACACTGAAAGCCTTTCAGGAGGTGTGGCAGGGCAGCTGTGCCAGCTGCTGCTGCTCTCTGATGAGCACTGACCCCGGGGGGGGCTGGCACTGCAGCCCCCCGAATTTCCCTGCATGTCTCTGCAGCCTCTGCCTCTCCTCTTCTGTGTCCCAGCATCCCAAAAAACACTGCCTCGGACCAGTGACACCCCAAAGACCTCAGGACTCTCTCAGCAGGGCTAAATTCTGAAATATATATATTTTTTTCTTACTAATAGGACAAGTTTGTACTCAGAAATAAGAATTATGTGCACGTTATCCTGCCTGCCCAGTGGGTTGAGTACATCTGAAAACAGATTCTATTTTAAAATRCTGTTTCTATTTTAACACTCTAAAATATTACAAATATAAGCAAGCTTTAGTGTRTGGTTTTGAAGTACACAGACGTTATTGAGCTGATTGCTGAAGGCTTCCTGGGGCTTTCCTGCAGCTCCCAGATGTCTCATTTTTAAGGAAAATAGAGTTTCCTGAACCATCCTTGCTAGATAGTCACTGAAGGAAACAACAGCAGCAGCCTGCCAGTTTGGTTTTGTGTAACATCTCAATAACCARGTCACCATTTCTCTACCTCAATTTCTGATTATGTGGTGCAGGAGAGTAATAAAACCAAAGGAGGGCAGAAAACCCCATTAGCTGATGGTTATTACTTATTTTAATCTTAGACAACAGTGGTTTCTCCAGAAATCTCCATGAATAACTTATTTTACAAGGTAAAAGCAAGAGATTAGGTCTCTTAAATTATCTTTGAGGGTGATTCCTCATGGCCTTTTTTACTGCCTGAGTGCTCTTTTTAAAAAGTGTTAATTTGGAAAGAAAGGCAACGAAGAAATTGGTGCAGAGCAACAAGAAACTGTCCTGATCAATATTTTGGGGTCTCTGAGGTGGCATCAAATTAAAAGAGGGAAGTTCCAGTTCCCAGCTCTACATTCAGGATTCCTTACAGGAGGTTGATTTTCCAGCCTGGGGTCTGACAGGAAAATGCAGGAATCCTCAGAGCAGAGGCATAAATCAGATTGTATTTCCTGAACTTCCTACAAAAATGGGATGGGATGTCACAAGAAATGGCTCGGAAAGAGAAACAGTGGCTGTCCTGCAAATCATGACCCAGGCAGAAGGAAATCCCATTTTTGTAGCCAAATTCTGGGTCAGTTCTGGCAATAAATGTCACACCAGCAGGTAAATSGCACTGCTGGAGGCACAATGTGGCCAAAGTCATAATTCCCAAGTGCCTGGGCAGAGAATTAGGGGAGCTCAAAGTCACACTGGTGAAATATTTTCACTTCCAGTARAATATTCTTTTTATTGCTCTTAAGTAACAGTGAGGTTGATATGTTTTGGCTCTGAAGCCTTACTTGGTAAATGCATGATGTATAACCAACTCAGAAATGTTTGTAATTTATTTAATTTAATGTTGGTATGTTGGTTTCGTTCTTCTTTTTTTTTTTTTTTTGATAATAAAGAATGTGTGAACAATCACTGTCATCTTCTGCTGACTCAGGGGCAGGATTACCATGGCTGCTCCCATCTAGTCTTTGGCATCCTGGGACAGTTCATGCCATGGGAAGCTGGGATAAATCTTCACATTCTGTTCAGAATAGCTGTAAAGAAGGGAATAAGAAGTGTTCCATCGTGCTAGCTGGTGGAATCAAGGAAAGAAGTGAGATATTTTGAAAAGCAGGYGGATTTAAAGTTTGTCAGAAGTGGGGCTGCACAACACAGAGATTCCCTGGCATCCTTCTGCCTCCCWTGTGGCCCYAATGAGCCTGGGGGTGGTTATTCCCCACAGGAATTCCTTTTATTCCCATCCTTTGGTAGCAGCATCCCAAGATATTGGGAAGAAATATCTGTGAGGGTGGGCAGGCCCTGGCACAGGGTGCCCAGAGCAGCTGYGGCTTCCCCACCCCTGGAATTGTCCAAGGCCAGGTTGGAACGGGCTTGAAGCACCCAGGGACAGTGGAAGRTGTCTCTGACACGGCAGGGGTGGAATGAGATGGGATTTAAGATCCTTTCCAACGCAAACCATTCCCTAACCCGCACTCCCCCCGGCCGCCCCCACATACACTGCAAACTACATCTCCCAGCAGCCCCCGCGAGAGCAGAGTGTTAATCCCGCCCCTGCTCCGCTCCCATTGGTTGCCATGCTGACGAGTCGGGTGGCGATTGGCTCCCGGTCACGCCCATCAGCCGCGGGGGCGCGGCGCTCAGTGATGGCGGGCGGGCGGCGGGCGGTGACGGTGGCGCTGCTGGCGCTGGGCTCGGTGGTGCTGGCGCTGGCGGCCGCCGTCCTGCTCCGCGCCTTCGTCCTGCGAGCCCCGGCCGGGGTGCCGCGGCTCTGGGCACGGAGCGCCGGCACCGCCGCCCTCAGCGCCGGCGAGCGGCGGGAGCTCAAGGAGGCGCTGCGAGGTGAGGGGGCCCGAGCGCTGTGAGCCCCCCTCGCCCCTCCTGAGGGGGGACCCAGGGCACGGGGGGTGGATGTGGAGGCGGCCGCTCCCSGGGTGCTTTCCCTCGAAGGAACCGGGTGTTGGCTGCCAGCAGTACTAAGGAAGTGATTGAAAAATCTGTGCTGGGCACTGCTCAGGCCACGCCTCGAGCGCCCTGCCCAGTACTGGGCGCTGCAATTCAGGAAGGGCTGGAGCGAGTCCAGGGAGGGGAATGGAGAGTCCTGAGGGAGCTGGGGAAGGGTTTGGAGAGTCCTGAGGGAGCTGGGGAAGGGTTTGGAGAGTGCTGCAGGAGCTGGGAAGGGTTTGGAGAAATCCGGAAAGGGTTTGGAGAATCCTGAGGGAGCTAGGAAGGGTTTGGAGAATCCTGAGGGAGCTGTGAAAGGTTTGGAGAGTGCTGAGGGAGCTGGGAAGGGTTTGGAGAGTCCTGAGGGAGCTGGGCAGGGTCTGGAGAGTCCTGAGGGAGCTGGGCAGGGGCTCAGCCTGGAGCAAAGGAGGCTCAGGGGGAATTTCTGGCTCTGCACAACTCCCTGCCAGGAGGGGACAGCCGGGGGGATTTGGGATCTTATCCCAGGGAACAGGGACAGGAGGAGAGGGAAYGGCCTCAGGCTGGGCTGGGGAGGCTCAGGTTGGACATCAGCAGGAATTTCCTCATGGAAAGGGCTGGAAGGGGCTGCCCAGGGGGTTTGGAGTGCCCATCCCTGGAGGTGGCACCTGGAGGTGGCACTGAGTGCTCAGGGTGGGGATCGGGCACAGCTTGGACTYGATGATCCCACAGGGATTTTCCAGCCTCAGCGATCCTKTGCTTCTCCTGAGCCAAGTCTTGCCCTRTGTTGATTTTCTCCACYGTTTCCTGCTTGTACACACAGAATTTTGCCAGACACCCGTGAAGGCATTTCCAGACATCCCTTTGTCCACTGGATAAGTCACCGTCGGGATTTTCTCCCTTTCTTGTTCTTGCTCCCCACTGCTGTGCCCAGTCCTGGGCTGTTTGTGCTGTCTGACGTAGAAGATTTGAGGGGTTTAGCTCTCAGTAGGGCTGGCACTGTGTAGGAAACCACAATCTGGCACCAAGTGATAAAACCCTGTGTGTAAACCTCATACCTTGCTGGTTTGTAGGATTTATTGCCTAGCAAATTGTGTTTGCATTCTTCTTTAATGGGAAAATGAAGGCTCACAATAGATTTTTGTGTTAATTCATGAATCACACGACCTCAAAAGAATCCATAACCTCTGCTGGCAGCTGCTCTTTGGAAAGGCAGCTGGGGCTGAGTTRCTCCCATGTTCTGCAGGACAGGGACTGGATGTTGGAGAGCCTGTTTAAATGACAGGGCAGACCAAAAGGGCCAACAAAAGCCCTGTCTGTTTATGTAGGTTAATTTATAAAGCAATATGGAGGTGTAATAACCATCACAACCTTCTTAATTCTTGAGAAAGAGCCTTGGACTGCCAACTCAGCTGCCTGTTCAGCTGCCAGAGGAGCCTGTGGCTCTGGGGAATCCGATCACCCAAGCAAATTGCAGCTGCTCCTGGACAGYAGCATTTCTAAGGATATCATTCAACACTTCAGCGTGAAAAGTGGAGTCAAATTGTCTGGAGAGATGCCTTGGCTGAGCTGTTAGGAAGTGCTGGTGGCTGCATGTGCACGGCCCAGCTGAAGCACATCAGTCTCCTTTTGATCATGGCAGCTCGTGCTGTGCTSTGAAATAAAGTTTAAAGCCTGGAAAAACACTCAGGAACATAAATGTGCTTCCACTTTKGAAGTGCAGTTGGAGCTTTGTTTGGTTTTGGTGCTGAGTGATTTCTGTTCTGTGTTTCTTTGAAGGGGCCATTCAAATCCCAACTGTGTCCTGGTCTCCAGAGGATTTGAATACAACTGCCATGGCAGAATTTGGGAGTTACATTCAGAAAGGTATTGAACTTCCAGTCTTGGCAATTTCTGCTGCTCTATTTTCATTTTTATAAACAAATTGAAGACAGCATGTATCATTCCTGAATAGAAGAGATTTTTATATTTTTCCTGAAGAAAGACCTGTCAGAAATGTGACATGTGTGTCTCCTCTGTAGCAGTGGTATCAATGGCCCCAAAAGGTTCAATGATGGTTTTTGGTCCTTGAGATGGTTAAATGCCATAAAAAAATTAAAAGAGGATGACTGCTGCTGCTTCAACCTATTTTTTTGGCAGTTCCATCATTGCTCCCTGCAAAAGAGCTGCAGCACTGCTGAACAAGAATTCTGGTTTTGTTTAGGAGACTTTCAAATCCCAAGTGAGATGGATTGGTAGAAGTGTGAGAACTTCTAATGTCTGCTGTGCCCATTATTTACAGTTCCTGATGATTTACAGTTCCTCATTTACATCCCCCCTGATGCTACCTAGCTGACAACTCTATGCARTAATGCTAAAATCAGCCGTTATTGTTAATTTTTTCTTTCACATGTGTCTTTAATTTTTTTTTTTTAACAGTCTTCCCGGCTGTATTTTCTTCAAAGTTCATCCAACATGAAATTGTTGGCAAATACAGCCACCTGTTTACAGTGCAGGGCTCTGCCCCTGGCCTGCTGCCCTATATGCTGCTGGCACACATGGATGTGGTGCCTGCTCCCCCCGAGGGCTGGGATTTCCCTCCTTTCTCAGCTGCAGAGCACGAAGGTTTCATCTACGGACGAGGAACGCTGGATAACAAAAACTCTGCCATTGTACGTGTGCCTGGTAATGTCCTTCCACACAGCTACAGCCTGGCAAAGGCAGAGGGGAGCAGCCCATCCTCTTGCAATTCACTGTGGTGTCTCTTTCTCACCCCTTTTTCTGCCAGGGTTAAATTCCTAGTTTGGATAAATTCCAAGTTTTTCCTAAAGATGGAGTGTTTTCACTCATTCTTCACTGTTACTGGAGAAAATAGGGTTAAAACTCACAAAGAATCAGGAGAATCATATTSACAGATGCAGATGTATTTGGTTAAATGCCAGGTTAAAGTTTTAGGCCAGAGAATCTGTGGCTGCCCCATCCCTGGGAGTGTCCAAGGCCRGGCTGGAGCAGCCTGGGATAGTGGAAGTTTCCCTKCCTGTGGCACTGGATGAGCTAYAAAATCCCTTCCAACCCAAATCATTCCCTAATTCTCTGTCAAATGCTGTGTTTGAAACCTTGTCCTTTTTCCCAGGTGTCACAGAGGCACTCCAAGCCAAAACTGGCCCTTTGAAAAGGCTTGAGTTTCAAATKAAACATTTTTATTTATTAAGATAGACAATCAACCCTGCATCTTTTATCCAGCCTGTGGCAGAACAAAGAGCTGTTGTACTGAACACATCTGGGAGGAATGGATTCAGAAAAGATTGATCTGGGAAAGATTTCTCATGGGGAAAAGATTGATGAAAAAATTAAAAAGGAAAATGTCCCTTTGTGACTTTGATGATGACTTCCATGGCAGCCCTGTATTTAAATTTGAACAGATGTTTAGTGTCACACAGGACACACTCCTAGAAAGTTTCAGGATGTTTAATCATCAATTTCAGAGCCTTGAAACTTAAAAGTTTAGGTTGGTGCTTCATTCTGCTGTGAATTGCACAAGTAACTCCACAAATAGCCAAAAAAAAAAATCAAATCAACAATTTCAGTAACATGGCAAAAAATGGGTGCTGACAATATCGAGGTGATRTGTGAAAAATTAAGTAATTTGAATTGAAAAAGAGAGATGGAATAATAGAGCAAATGTATTGTTTTTTATATATATATATTGTGACAGCAAATGGTAGATTTGATTTTTTTATTTCTCTCATTCTTCAGATTAATTTTCTTGTTCTGTTTCTGTCATCGTGGCGCTTCTTGTACAAAACATGCAGCTCCTTAAACTGCCTGGATTTGGTAGCTGCAGAGAGAGCCAGTCTGGCTGTGTGACAGGCACTGGAAGGGAACAGGGAACTTTGGATAATTCTGGGCTCCCTGTGCAGTCTGTCCCTGAACCAGCTGCTCTGTATTTTGTGTCCCTACCCTGGCACCTGTCACWGCATTATTGATCAAAACCCCTGCAGTGACTTTTCCAAGGAATGGGAATATCCTCAGTGGGAGCTGTAGGAATCAAAGCTTAGCTGTGAACAGCACAAGTGTGWCYRTGTTCACAGGGGTCTGAGGATGAGGRAAGAGAYGAGGATCTGACTCCATGTTTCAGAAGGCTGATTTATTATTTTATGATATATATTACATTAAAACTATACTAAAAGAATAGAAGAAAAGGTTTCATCAGAAGGCTAGCTAAGAATAGGAAAAGAAGGAATGATAACAAAGGCTTGTGTCTCAGACAGAGAGTCCAAGCCAGCTGGACTGTGATTGGCCATTAATTAGAAACATCCACATGAGACCAATCACAGATGCACCTGTTGCATCCCACAGCAGCAGACAACTATTGTTTACATTTTGTTCCTGAGGCCTCTCAGCTTCTCAGGAGAAAAAGTCCTAAGGAAAGGATTTTCCATAAAAGATGTCTGTTATGCACAAAGGCTGTGAAAACATCCCAATTCTCTTCCAGCACCCTGTATTCTGTTGATTTATTCTCCTGGTTTCCCCCCAGGGATGGTTCAGCAGTTCTGCTTTTCCTGCAGGGCATTCTGCAAGCTCTGGAATTCCTGCTGAGGAGGAATTACCGACCCCGCCGCTCCTTCTACGTTGGCATTGGCCACGATGAGGAGGTATTTCCTTTCCTTTCCTTGCAACAACACACTCCTGTGGGTTTTTCCTTAGAAAGCCCTAAGGAAATTTTGAGCTGAGGCTGTTTYCCACTCCCTTTCYTGTGTCTTCCTTCCCTGTTGAAGGGCTGAAGGTCCTTGACTGWAACATTTTCCYCTCTCCCTGTGATGGGTCAGTGCAGTCTTCCCTCTTTGCAGCCCCTCATTCTGGGGGCAGGACCCAGCATCTCCTCATTTCATTTTATTATGGGCTGTTGCACTTGGAGCCTGCTTTGGGAGGGGTGGCTCTGCTTTCTCCAATGGATCTCCATTTTCATTCTACTGCCAAAGCTTGCAGCCAAAGCTGACAACATTTCAGTGCAGGCCTAAATTGCAAACTATTAGTGCTCTACACAAATMATTTGGCTATTTAGGGGCATGATTCTCTGCCCTCTCTGGAATTCCAGACCCCACCACTCCTTCTATGTTGGCATTGGCCACGGTGAGGAGGTRTTTTCTTTCCTTTCCTTGCAACAACAAGCTGTTTGCATTGTTCCTCTAGGTAACAGGGCTTAATTTTGAAACATTGTTTAGCTGGAAGGTCTTTCCTGTTTTTCTTGGTTCTGTGGGGAGATACTGTGTCAGRCCCCAGGTCACAGTTATGGATTGATTGTTTGGCTTGGAGTGACATGCATAAAGGGTTTGGTGTGATGAGCAAAGGGAAAAGAACACTGGAGGGTGTCACTTCAAATTCTTTTCTGCAAGGGAGGTGCAGCAGGAATCCCATTTTGGAGACAGGAAAAGCTGGGTTGAGATTCACATGGTTGTGCCAAATGTTCAGGAAGAACTGGCAAATGTGTTCCASTGGTACAGAGAGACAGGGGAGGTGGGTTTGGTTAGGCACTGTCAAAATATAAAGACAAAGAATTATTAATAGTTGAAGTAAATAGATCTGCAGTTGCTAATCTGTGAGTTTACAGCTCAGATATCAAAATGAAAGCAGCAGTCAGTGACTCATCAATAARAGCACTTCTCATCATGGCTATAAATTCATCTGCTATCAGCCCATTAACAATCTCCAATTAATTTTCCTGGAAGAATCTTTTATGTTGCTCTGGAGCTGTTCCCCAGGGGATTTCATGCATTCTTTGTGCTGTAGCCAACAGCAAGGTGCTTTCCAGTTTTCCTCCCAGTGTTTGGCTGGATCTGATCAGTTCCTCTGCCTGGATTGCACAGGTGTCTGGGCTGAAGGGAGCAAAGAAAATTGCAGCTCTGCTGGAAGCCAGAGGAGTGAAACTCTCCTTCCTGCTGGACGAGGGGAGCGCGGTGCTGGAYGGCATCATTGCAGGGGTGAAGAAGCCAGTGGCTATGTAAGAGTGACCACCAGAATGTGATTCATTTCCAGTCATTAATTAGTGCTAAATGACATTGTTGATATCACTACAGAATGTTTTCAGGACGTGTGGCAGCGTTGGTGCTGCAGGAGCTGCAGCAGTGGCACAGAGTGCAAGGCAGGACCTTCAGCCTCTGCCTGCTGTCCCTCACAGTCATGCTGACAGAGACACAATGTTCCACTGAGCATTTTAATTCAGTGCTGGAGAGCTCTGCTGGCTGCAGAAGCAGCCCAGCCATCAGTCCTGCAGAGATCTAAACACTGTGTTAATGATTTGTTGTTGCTGCTTGAGTGGTTTTTATCATACTAAAACTATGCAGAGTAGTTATTTTTATCTACAGTCTGTGTGTGTGTGTGTGTTTGGAATTACATTAGTCATTTATTTGTTAATTAATTGATTAATTTATCATTGTCCAGGATTGCTGTCACAGAAAAAGGTTCAATGACACTGAACTTCACAGTGGAAAAAGAGCCAGGGCATTCATCCTTTCCCCCTAAGGAGACAAGTATTGGCATTCTGGCAGCAGCCATGTCCAGGTGAGAATTTCCCTGTCACCCAATGCCAAAAACAGTCAAAAAACCTCCTGAATCACTGATATGTGACTTTTTAAATATTTGTGTTTASRGTCTTTTTCAAACTGCTGTTCTATATTTGAAATTGCAGTTTGTAGCTCACTTTGAAGGGCAGAAATGAAACTCCCAGCCAAGGGACAATTGCCAGGTGTCTGCAGAGTCTTTGYACTTCAGCTGTTCCAAGTGTCAGCCAATTCTTTAAAAGCAAGACAAGTGCTGTCTGCCCTAATTTCCTCTGTAGCAACAGAGATTCCTTTGTTTGGCTGGCAGGATTTCTCTGGAATTTGTTCCTACCTCAGCTGGGAATTCTCCAAGCCAATGAACATGGAACAGAGTCATAACGTGACTGCAGAAATCATCTCTCTACATCTCTGTGTAGATACCAAATTGGCTAAGAAATACATATTTTAGAAAAACTGACTTTGTCCAGACCTGGTGGGATTTGTGTGCTATTTTTCTGGATTTCCAGGTATTTATAGCAGCCAGGCTTTGGGATTTTTTTCTTCTGTTTCTCAAAGGAAATCTTTGCACGTGACTGGAATGCCCAGAAATTTGTAGAGCTGTGCTTGCAGTTACTTACCAGGAGAGCAGAGTGTGATTGCATCTCCAATAACAGASATACATTTCACAAATCAAATTCCTGACATCCTTCTGGAGCAACAACAGCCAGAGAGTTGTTTTTTAACCTTTTCAGTGTTGYAAACATTAACAATTTGTTTTGTAGGCTGGAGCAGAATCCCTTGCGCAACCTGTTTGGCCACGGCCCAGAGCTCCTGACCATGGAGCACCTCGCAGCAGAGGTGAGGAGCCAGGCAGGATTTCATTCCCAAATTTCCATAAGAAACCCAGTGAAGAATTTAGTTGTGTAGAAAGGATAAAAAAAGCTGGTTTTTCTCCCAGATTATTGTTGCTGCTGRAATTGTTTTGTCCATATTCAAGTGACTCCACTGTGCTCTTGATAAATGAAAATTTTCTGATTTGTGGTTTTGTTTCTTCCCCTTAGTTCAAGTTTCCTCTCAACATCATCATGAGTAATTTGTGGCTGTTCTCACCTATTGTCAGCAGGTAGGAAGAGAGATCCTTGATAAACATCCCCAGCCTCTCACCCTTAAAAGATGAAGCCATTTCTAATCTTCCCAGGAAATCAGTTATTTTATAGCTTAGATAATTCAGTGGTTTCCTGTTAATAACCACTTTGTTAATTAAATAAGCCATCATTCAGCTTATTGCCTGTGGAATTATGGTTCTTATTTTTTAGCAATATTCAACTTATTTGAAAAATTGTGTGTTTGTTTGTTTCTATTTTTGTAGAGTCCTTGCCTGGAAACCTTCCAGCAACGCCTTGATCCGAACAACCACTGCAGTCACCCTGTTTAATGCAGGAATCAAGGTACTTTCATTTGGGTTTTTCTCCATGTAATTATGATGAGACAATTAGGACATTTAATTTCCATCTATTTAAATCCAGTTCTAAGATCAGTGTGGGCCCTGTGTGGTGCCACATTCTCATTCTTACCTCAGATATGGCTTGGATTTGAAAATCACTGTTGAAAATCTCTTCCAGAAGTATCTGATCTCTGTCCACCACCGTTAAAATTGTTAATRTTTCAGCATAGACCAGAAAATGTTGTTTCTGCATAATCCTGCAAAGTATCAAAGGCAATATTTGAAACTGTCTCAGCCACAAACACTTCCCTGACCCAGACATCTGCAGCACAGGTCTGGGGTTTGCCTGAAGTGTGTTAAATGTGCACCTTGGACTGAGAGATAACAGCCAGATCCTTCCCTGATAAGGAGGTGGAGCTGTCCRAAAATCMTGGAGCCCTGGAAAACAAACAGGCTGTGTTTGGTGTGTCCCTGAAAAATCTGTGACTGAAAAGCATCCCTGGACAGGAGAAGGTGCAGTGGCTGAACAGTGACACGGAGTGGCCAGGAGGGAAGTGACACCCTGATTCTTTGGGATTTTTCCCTAAAGATTACACGTTTTTGTTTAACAAAGTTGTAAATATTCAGTCTGTAGATTAGAAGAGTTGTGTTCGATAAAAATCAGTTGTTAAGCAACTTACATTCACCTAAACATGAAGCATGTAATGTGACAATGAGGTAAAAATATAATTTTAAAAAATCCAGAATGTCTGAATTTCTCAATATAAATTTTCTGAAGGGAGAGAGCTTAGCTCAAGATAAAAACTTCCACAGAAGTAGCAGCTAACTTAATTTCTGTTAAATCACATTTGATTTGGCAAATATTTCTTTGTGTATTTAGCTGCATTTTAGATAAGATTTACAGTGTTTTAACACAGAAAGAGACATTGCACTTGGTGGAAATAGAGGAGCACCTGAGGCCTGCAGTTGTTGGAGCAGTTCTGAGTTTGCAGCTGGCATTTTATTCTGATTTTCACTTCCTTTTAAACTTTGGCCCTTCYTTTTTTCCAGGTGAATGTCATCCCTTCCTCTGCCAGAGCCACGGTGAACTTCAGGATCCACTCAGCTGAGACAGCTGCTGAGGTAGYCCTGGGCAGATCTCCTCAGCCTTTGTGCCCCAGAGCACGTGGATCATCTGGGATATGGAATGGGTTTGTGACCTGGGACAGTTTGGGGATCTTGCACACCTCAGGAGGTCTGACAGGCCTGTCCAGCCCAGAGCAGCCGGGAAACAAAACCTCTTCCTTCCCCTAGCCTTTGCTGGAAGTTTCTTTCTCTGGAAGCTTTTTCTGGAWTATTTGGATGCCATAATTCCCAAGAGCAGCAGGCTGAGCTCCTGCCCTCCAGGGCTGAAGCAGTTCAGGAGTGCCTTGAGACASAGATGTGCATCTGATTTAAAAATTCAGCTGAAGTGTCAGCCATGCACTCAGAAGAGGAACTGACACACACTTKCAGCCTGTGTTTGCAGCCACAACTGACAGTTCACAGACAGATGTTTTCTGGAGAGCTGAACATCTGCTGATGTCTCTAAGGGCTGCTTTCTCATTTCTTGTGCTCCTTTTGTCTCTGTGTTTCACCCACAGGTGCTGGAGACAGTCAGGAACACCATTGCTGATGACAGAGTGAAGATTGATGTGGTGGARGCCTTTGACCCCCTGCCCATCAGTCCCTGGGATGAGCAGACATTTGCAGTCCATATTTTTCAAAGAACCATCCTGGACACTTTCCCAGATGTTGACAGTGTAGTCCCAGGTGACAGCAGGCACATGATGATTATTGTTTCCTCTTCTGCTTTTCCCTCCTCCAGCACTGCCTTGTTTCCATTTGCTGTGTACTCCTCCWCCCCAGCTGTTAACTGCTGGAAACAGCTGKTTTTTCCTCTTTTTATTCCCTTCCCTCTTTATGCTTTAAAAGTTTTAATGTTGTTTTTTAGTAGTGGAAGTAAAAAAGCAAACAGGAAGCTGACAGAAACAATGAGCCTTGAATTGAGCTCTCTGCACATACAAAGGAATCTCTTCAGGGAAGAAAGGGATTGTGAGGGAGAGGAGGAGGTCTTCTTGCTTTAGTTCTTCTTTTTTTGTTTTCATAGCTGCCAAAGCCATTCCTGCTTTTCTGTATTGTTCCTTATGATCCCAGCCCCTTCCCTTTCTTGCAGCTCCTTCCCAGCTCTGCAGTTGTTGGATTGAAGTTTGAAGTTTGCATTTTTGGGGAGGCTGAGTCTCAAAGCTCTTCTTGGGTTGAGTTGTGTGTTCAGCTCCTGAGGGAGAGAATGTTCTCCAGCATGTACCAATCAATGTTTCCAGTGATGCTTTTGGTGCAGGCAGTGCAGGACTGTTATCATTTGATTTTTTCCTCTCTCCTGGGGAAAGGTGGGGCACTTTTTGAAGCTCAGTTGTTCCTCTCCTGCAGAACAAACCTGAGGTTTGTTTTCCAGGCACGTGCATCGGAAACACGGACAGCAGGCACTTCACCAACGTCACCAAGGCCATTTACAGGTTCAACCCTCTGCTCCTGACACAGGATGATCTCCCCAGGTACTGAGCTCTGCACCTGGGCAGCTCTTGGGGTGGGCCCAGGCAAAGAGGAGATCCATGAGCAGAAGGAAACCCAGCCTTGTGTACCTCCCATGCTGTCATGCCACCATTTCCTGCAGATTTGGGGATGGAAATTACCTTGGGACCGTGTCAACTGGCTCTTTATTCCTTCAAATTCAGGCAGGACCCATTTAGGTGTTTGATTCTGTGGTGCTGAGTGCATCCTTTGTGTGCTGCAGCAGTGTGAGAGGTGCTGTTTGGTAGTTGGCCTTGTCCTGCAGATTTATCCACATATTTGGACACTCTGAATTGATTTGAAATTTCCTGAAGTTATGTGATAACAACATCACCATGCAAGGGATTGTTTGCTTATTTAGATTTCTCATTTTATTGAGGTGCAGATGATGCAGGAGTGGAGTGTTCTGGCTGTACAGGAATGGCCAAGAAATGGGCCTTTAGGATTTTTTCAAGATTAGATTTTTTAGATTTTTTTCCAGATTCAGCTGTTGGCTCTGAGCCTTTGAATCAGTACATTGGATTGGTTGCAGTGCAGTTTTTGGGCTATATGCTGTGTTTTCTGTTGGTTACAGTCAGTTTTTGCTATATTGCTGTGTTTTTCTGTTGGTTACAGTGCAGGTTTTGGGCTGTATTGCTGTTTTTTTCTATTGGTTACAGTGCAGTTTTTGGGCTATATTGCTGTGTTTTTCTGTTGGTTTACATGCAGGTTTTGGGCTATATTGCTGTGCTTTTCTGTTGGTTGCAGTGCAGTTTTTGGGCTATATTGCTGTGTTTTTCTGTTGTGCTCTGGTTTATCAAGCCAACAGCCAAGCAGGGTGCTGGGTTTGTACAATTGGGTCAGAAATGCCCCTGGCCTGAAAAATGTCCTTTTTCTTTCAGGATCCATGGGTTGAATGAGAGAATCTCCATTGAGAATTTTGAGAAACAGGTGGAGTTCCTCTTTCAGCTGATCAAGAACTGTGACATTGAGACACTTCCAGAGCCCCATGCCAACTCCCATGAGCTCTGAGGGACTTCTGGAAAAAGCAGCTGCAGGTGGACTCTGGGACAGGGGCTGAAGATGGAATTTTGTCTTGTGTATTGAGCTACAGCTGGAATTTGGGTTTTTTATATTGTGGTTTACATACAGATGGGAAAAGTGCTGGTTGTGTGATAGGAATGTGGCCAAACCCAACAAATAACCCTGATTTCTGCTCTCTGTGGTCTGATGTGCAGCCATTAATCTGGCACTAATTTTTTCAGCACTTTAAACCTCTGAAATTGGTAATCACTAAAAATCTAAGCTGTAATCAGCAGTCACTCACACTAGAAGCTGACTCACCCTGTGTGCTTCTGACAAACTCCTTTTTTATGGTGAATGGATCTTTCTCAGGTGAGGACTCTGCCAGRAGCCCACAGGGAGGGTTTGTGGTGTGGTGAAAGGGTTCCTGTCACTGGTACAGCCACACTGAGAGGGTCTTGCACTGCTGCTGGGCACTGCTGCTTCCCAGGGCATTCTCCCAGGGGGTTCTCCCAGGGGATTTTCCCAGGGGATTCTCCCAAGCTGCTTCCCCAGGGATGATCCTGGCACTCTGAGCCAGTTCAGTGTTCACTCCCATGGCTGCACTGATTTCTGAYTCTGTTTTCAGGTACTCCAGAACTTCCACGTTGTTGTAACTGAGGAGGTGCTGAAAACTTTCCTGTCCATYATTTTAGTGATGATTTTTTCCTTCCCTGGCTCAGGATGTGTTGTGCAGCTGGGTGCCAGAATAAGGGATTGCAGCTTTAAATAAGGAATTAATCTCTCTTGTCTACTCATCTCTTTTCTCACTGAATCACTTTGTGCTTCTTTGCTCTTCTGAGAACTTGATTGTGAAAGATGTGAAACCTTGCAGTTTCTCCCAGTTCAGAGGGCTCACAGGTTTGTTCCTTCACTGCCAGTGCAAGCAATTTCCACTTTCCTGCTGTTTTTTGGGAATCCTGGGGAAGGCAGGCCATGGATGTTGACTCTGCTTCATCTTGTACTTCTATGACAGCACTGAAGGGTTCAGCATTCTTTTGGCCTTGGCAGTTGGGGTTACCAGTATTAATTAGACAAATAATTTATTTAATGAGTTTATTAAATTAATTCTATCAATAAATAGTTAACAAAGTGTTGTTAGCCAAAGAAAAGCTTGAATCCTGGGGAAGGCAGGCCATGGATGTTGACTCTGCTTCATCTTGCACTTCTATGACAGCACTGAAAGGTTCAGCATTCTTTTGGCCTTGGCAGTTGGGGTTACCAGTATTAATTAGACAAATAATTTATTTAATGAGTTAATTAAATTAATTCTATCAATAAATAGTTAACAAAGTGTTGTTAGCCCAATAGAACTAAGCTTGAATTCCTGGGAAGGCAGGCCATGGGTGTGCCTCTGCTTCATTCTGTGCACTTGCTTGCCTTAACCATGTGACAGCCATCTGAGAGGGTTAGCATTCTTTGGCCTTGGCATTGGGGTTACCAGTATAATTTAGACAAATACCCAGTAATTTAGACAATACCATATTAATTAAGACAAATAAATTATTTAATGAGTTTAATTAAATTAATTCATCAATAAATAGCTACCAAAGTGTGTTAGCCAAAGAAAGCCTGAACAGTGTGGCAGTGCAGTGCCGTACTGCAGGGACCAGTGCAGCACCTCCTGCTGCACAGATGTGTCTGTTTTTCAGAGCTTAAATAATGCACTGGAATGGGTGGATGTTCTGCTCTAAATTCATACTGTGAAATGTGCTGGAATGTACAGGAAATACCCTGAAATGTATCCTGAAAAACACTGATGGAACTGTGATTCCAATTCTTTCCGTTCTCTTATTTATTTGTAGTCTGATCTTATCACCGTGGCCAGAGGGCTCCAACTGTATCACTGAATAATTGAAACAAAACTGACAGTTTCATCTAATAAAATGAAGAATGTGAATTCTTTTCTGATGATTATTTCTTCTTTTTATGTAGCTGTGTAATTGCAGTGAAGTCATTTCCACACCTGAGCAAWCTATAAAGTTTCCATCAAAACAAACCCACCTATTTTCCAGCCAGCTTTAATCTTTGCTGCCTTTTCTACACAAAATCAGCTCACCCTGGCCAGGCATTGTTGAGCAGTAAATAGTTTGCATCTTTTCTGGTTTGCTGCACTTTGTGATTTGTTCAGGCACGTGTCTGKGGCTCTTTTGTGGAGGTGTCACTGCTCCTGTGTGCAGGCACAGCAAAAGTGATGTGTCAGGGCACAGCACTGAATGGAGCACAGCCCTGGCAGTGGGAGGTGCACAGAGGGATTTGTTGTTGTTTTTTCTCTGGCAAATCTCTGTAAAACTGAGTTTAAAGCCTTTGCTTTGGCTGTGGCTGTAGGGGGGCAATACTGTTTTAACAGCTGATGGTTGTGCTGTCAGTCAGAGGGAAAACAGGGAGAAAATGAGAAAAAATCCCATGAGAGAGCACAGGTTGTGAAAATCCTGACCTGGGTCATGCTGTTGAGGTGTGGAAGGAGGGATTTCTTGCCTGTTGTACATACAAATATGTCCTAAAGACATAAAGCATCTTTATATTCTGCAATCTTCCCCCAGCCAGAACCCCCTCACCTCTGCTCTGGTGAGGATTGTTTCTTTAAAGGAAGAAAATTCATTTTGCTGCTGGAGGARCAGTGAAGGGCAGAGGGTGCTGGGAAGGCAGGGCTGGGTTTGGCAGCTCCTGTGTGAATGTGTGCCATGAGATTTGGCTGGGGCAGCTCCTTGCAGAGCTCATTAAGTGCAGCTCATCAGCCAGGCCTGGGATCTGGCAGTGCCTCTGCACTGGGGACGTGCTCAGCACAGCTTTGCTGCAACCTCAGGGGCCACTGAAGTGCTTCAAACAGAGCCTGTCCTGCAGGATCCACTGGGGAAACAGCACATTCCCATCTTTACCCATTTTCCCATCCCTTCTGATGATTATCCCTGCTTTTTCCATGGGGCAGCTTTGCCTTTGTGCTCTTAAGCCTCTTTATTTTATCACATTTGCTGCCAGGTCGTGGCTGTGTGACACAGTTCCAGGGAGTCACTCARTGTTTGGTGTCTGCACAGATCCCTTCCCACCCCATTGCCCTGGCCAGGAGATGCTTCTGAAAATGTCACTTTTCCTAAGTGGAGTGTGAAATTCCCATCCATAACAACAATCATATGAATGATGCCTTTTCTGTRAAGATCATCTCCAAGCTTGCATGGTGTGAAAAAYGYCAATCACTTGTTTTCAAAATTTTAAAAGTTTAATAGTAATMAAATAGTTATAAAAATAGTAATACAATTAGAGTAATAATAATTTGGACAAATTGAATTAGGACAATATGAGACAATAAATACAAAGAGTTACTGACAGTCCAGGTACCTCTTTCTGGGCAGCACAAGCCCCTGAAAAAGGACCCACATTAACAAAGGATTAACCCCTTAAAAACAACAGCCTGTTGCATATTCATACACTTCATACATGATGCATAAATTCCATTCAAACACAGGATTCTGTCTGGTCATCATCAACTTCTTCCCTCTAATCCCAACAGYGCCAGAGAGGTGGAAAGAAGTTCGTTTCTTCTGATAAGAAGGCAATACATTCTTTTCTCTGAAAGATTTAGGTGTCCTGTGGCTGCTATCTCACTGCAAGTTCTTTCTTTTAAACAAAGCATCTTACATAGCACAGTTTCTATTTTAACATTTTTTATAACCTAAAACTATATTTAACACAGTACTTAAGAGAATTAATACAGCATYACTYTCTAACACAACACATAYAATATTCATTTTAATGTTTGCGAAAAGCCAATCATAAAATACATGCATTTTTCACACATGGTGTGAGCAGTTACTGGAGGGTGCCAAGCACATGATGAAAACACAGAGAATGACTCCAGGAGCTATTCTTTTTGTGTTGCAGTGAGTCACTGTGCCTGGAGCAGGGAGAGCAATTACCTCTGACTCAGAGAAGGAAGGAAGAGCCTGATTTTCTGCTCTGAATTCAGGTAACTCAGTCATACTGACAGATGTGATTGGAGCACTGTGTTAGCCCAATTCCAGCGTGTGGTACATCCAGAACAACTTCATTTTTGCCCTGTTTTATCCCAAATCTGCACAGCTGATGTTCTTGTGCCAGCACTGACTCCAAGTGAGCTGTGTGCAGTTGTCAGGCTGCTGAGGGCCAGCTGAGCTGCACCCTGGGGAAAAGSTCACATCCCACACCTGCATTTTCTAAAGAAAGCTCTGTTGCTGGGCTCTCTTTGACAGAACTTGGTTTATTTTCAGCCCCAAGTGGCCGTGGGGAGTTCAGGCTCAGAGCTGCAGGAACAAGGTGTTTACAGAGTTGTTTCCTCCAGCTTTGCATTTGACACTTGCATTCTTGGCTCCTCCTTTGCTGTTTCATTTGCTATTCCATGGAGCTGCTGAAATCCATTTTCTCCAGCAGGTGCAGTGAAAATTTCCCTGTTTCAGTGCTGTGGAGTGAGACATGCACTGAGAACCTGGAGGCTGCTCAGCCACACCCTGTGCTGTTAGGGAGGAGCATTCCTGACCTGCAACTCAACCTGTGACCCTGAATTCTCTAATTTTCAGTGCTCTTCACGCTGCTGCTTGAACCCTGCACAAACTCTTGCCAATCTCTTCACTCCTTGCTGGTGCTCTGGAATTTTTACAGAATTTTTGTCCCTTCAGTCCTGAATTCAGGCTCTTGAAATGAACCCTTTGCAGATGTGCTGCTGTGAGGTCTCTGCAGCACTGGCAGCTCTGTGCCACCATCTCAGGGCCTGCAGTGGTGCAGAAATGCTGCCCAGGGGRTGATTTTCCTGGCTGGGCAGCTCAGGGAGGGCTGTGTGACACTGGAGCAGGGGCTTGGCTCAGCTTCCCGCTCCCACTGAGATAAAGGGCTCGGGCTGCCGGGGAAGGGAGGGCCCTGCTCCCTGCAGATCCCTCTGCTGATTGCAGAGCTGAGCTCAGAGCTGTGCTGGGGGGCCCAGAGGAAGCTGCAGTCACTTCTCAGCAGGAAGGAAAATGACCACATGGAAGGGTGGTTAGAGCAAGGGGGCAGGGGACAAAGGGAAAATGCTCTCTGGCACTCAGGGGTTGCTCACAGGGCAGGGGRTCTTACAAGTGACATTCAAGCCATGCAGCTTTTCCCAGGGTGCTTGTMATGCCTCTTTTAATTGATGTTTTTAACCCAGCACAATGGTGTGGGTTTATTGCAGCCCTGTAAATGCTCAGATCACTTGAACACTGTGCCTGGCCTTGCACTACACAGATGATCCCATGGAGAGGCCTGGCTCAGATACTCTGGATCTGATGTCCTTCCACTTGGATTTTTAAATGTTGGTTCTGCAGGACTGCCTTGTTGGATGTAAACATGTTAATCCAAAATCCTCTTTGGGATTTTGGGAAGTGAGAATGTCTTCATGGAGCAGGAAATAGGGGGGAATTAAGAGATTATTGTGGGGGTTTTTTTATCATCAGTCTCTGGCCTGGCCAGCCTTGTGAGTGTTTTCTTCAGCCTAATTCTGACTATAAATGAATTCTGTCCCAGCCCATAAGTGGAACAAAGCTGCCATGTGAGGCACAYCCCAGTGGCTSCAGGACAGGTGTCCCTGTCCCTGCTCCCCCCCGGATCCGCTGACCTTGTGSAACACAGGAAGGCCAGGCCCAGGTGCTCTCACGTGGCCACCAGGGAGGGACCTGCCAGGGGCTGCCCCGTGTTTGTCACAGSAACACAGCTGGGACCTTGGAAAAAAGGATGGAGATGGGTTTGTTTGCTTCCAGGCTGGCAAAACAGGACTTCCTGGAGCTGCATTTCTGCCCCAGCTCAGGGCCAGCTGCTGACGTGCTTCCCTGTCCTCGTGAGCTGCTCGTGCCCTGCAGTGACATCTGAAGGGACAAGTCCTGCTCCATAACCTGCTCAGGTTTGTTTTCCTGCTGAGATTCTTGTTTGCAAGGAATTAAGAAGCCAGTTCCTGTCGCCCTGATTTTTTAAGATTTTCCAAGCTTTCTGATGTTTACATTCTTGCAACAAACCTTCTCACACCCTTTCTGTATGCAAAACTCGTTGTTTTGCATTCTTTTATAGAAGAAGAAAAATTTGATAGACTGTTGGTTTGTCCAGTGTCATTGGAGAGGTGGCACTGTCACCCTCCAATCCACTGTCAGTTTTAGAAAACTATAAATGTTAGAGTCAGGAAATAAACTTCCCTTTTCTTCACCTTGAGAGCAGCGGTGTGWGTGCTCGTGTTGTTTGGTGTCCTACAGTGACAAGTTCCCTCAGGATCCTTGCTGAGGCTCCACAGAGGCTGTGACAGGCAGTGGTGGAGCCAGGACAGGGAGCAAAGACACCTCCCAGGACACTGAAGCAATATCAGGATTTTTTAAGTGATTTTGGCCAAACCTTTTTATCCTGCTGGATTCTCCTGTGAATCCCTGAGGCCATTCCTGAGTGCTGGCCCCAAGCTGGGCAGTTCAGCAGTGCCAGCATCACGAGGCTGCTGTAAAACACATGGGCACCACATTCCAGGAGACATTCCAGGATCCTGCACAGCTCAGTGCTCAACTCCTTCCTTTCCAAACRTTTTTGTTGCCTTTGCTACCTGCTCCCTGCAATTGGAAACCCCATTTCCTGCCCTTTCATCCTCTGCTTTTTTTGATCTCAGCCTCCTCGCTGGGGGAGGTTTTATCTATTTCTGTTTTCTTGTCTCAGGCAGCTTTTGTCCCCACACTTCCACTTCCTGACCTGCAGCTGGGGAGCAGTGAGGTCACATTTGGGTGCACGTTGTTTTTGGGGAGGTGAGGGAAGAATTGGAGGCTCCATCCTGGGGGAGGGATGGATTTTCTGAGTCAGGAAGGAAAGATGAAGGTGGAAGCAGAGCCTTGCAGCCAGGTTTGTTTGGACAAAGGAGAATGGAGGCAGGGCTTGGAGCTGCAGTCCCAGCTGGAACATGCATGTTGGATCTGGCTGGAGTTGTGTCTGTGGGTGTCTCAGGTTTTCCATGAGGTTTCTTTGCTGCTGAGAATGAGTGAAATGACCCCAAAGGCTCCTCAATCCCTTGAAATCCCAGAATCCCAGGATGGTTTGGGTTGGAAGGGACTTTACAATCCTTCCTTTCTAGGGAAGGAGTATTTCTAGACCCCTTTCTGGGGTCTATTCTACCCCTGCCATGGCAAGGACACCTTCCACTGTCCCAGGCTGCTTCAAGTGTCCAGCCTGGCCTTGGGCACTGCCAGGGATCCAGGGGCAGCCACAGCTGCTCTGGGCACCTGTGCCAGGGCCTGCCCACCCTCACAGGGAGGAACTCATTCCCAAATTCCATCTAACCTGCCCTCTGGCAGTGGGAATCCATTCCCCTTGTCCTGTCACTCTCTGCCATACAAAAAGTCCCCTCTCAGTGCTGCTCTCCCTGTGCTGTTCTGCTCCCCAGGTTCCTCTCATCCTCTTCTCCAAAAGCACCAAATCTTGCAGGAGAGCACCTCGCTGTGCCCAGTTTTTGATGGGAGCAGACAGAACTGGAGCAGCAGAGCTTTGGGTCACAATGGATCCCTGCCCAGCACTGCTGCTGTTTCCTTGAGGAATGAGTGAGGTCAGCAGCTCCAGGCAGGCTGAGTCCCTGTGTCCATGTGGGAATGTGCCCTCCCCTTCCCCCACACACTCCCAGTGTCCCAGGCACCCTCATTGGCCCAGAGCGTGTCTCCAAGGCCTGGAGCTGGGCTCACATCATCCCCCTGAGCAATAACTCGCTGCTGCCTGCTTCCTGGGAGGAAAGGAAAGGCAGGAAGGAAAAACAACTGCTCAAAATTTCCACTCATGGCAAGAAAAAAAAAAAAAAAAAAAAAAAGGGAAATAAAAGGAAAGCATGAATCAGAGGAGCTGGTTCATTCAGGAACACAGAACTCTACAGAGCAACAAGGAGCTGACCTCTGTAGCAGGAGTTTTTATGCTCTTYATTTATTTGTTGTGGGACAGTTTGGCATAAATAGAGGCAGAGTACGTGACAATATTGCTGAGCTTCTGTTAGAGCTGCCTCAGCCTGGCACAGACCTGAAATCCAGTGGATTGAGCACCTTGGTGCTCCTTGGCCTGGATMCAGCCGAGTTTCCCTGGAGGGGGGCCCTGGAAGCAGCCCTGGGGTGGCATTGCCAGAGGTGCCACCTGTGAGCTGCCTGTCCCCAGCGGGGCACAACGAGGCTTCCCCAGAGAGGGATCCACGGAGGTGAGAGCAGGGAAACCACGGGGGGATGGATGGAGATGGAGGGATGGATGGATGGATGGATGGATGGATGGATGGATGGATGGATGGACGGACGGACGGACAGATGGATCCATGGATGGATGGATGGATGGATCCATGGATGGAGGGATGGATGGATCCATGGATGGAGGGATGGACAGATGGATGGATGGATGGATGGATGGATGGATGGATGGATGGATGGACGGACGGATGGATGGATCCATGGATGGAGGGATGGATGGATGGACTGATGGACGGATGGACGGACAGCAGGATGGATGGATGGATGGATGGATGGATGGATGGATGGATGGATGGATGGATGGATGGATGATGGGTGGATGGATGGATCCATGGATGGAGGAATGGATGGAGGAATGGACGGATGGACGGACAGCAGGATGGATGGAAGAATGGACGGCAGAGTGGCTGGAGATTGCAGGACGGGACAGGACGGAGGGGACGGACAGACAGAACTGACCGCTCCCCCCCGGTGCGGACTCAGCCGCACGTGACCCACAGGCCCCGCCCCGCGCCGCCAAAAGGGCGTGGCCTATCCGCACCGGGGCGCGCTCCGCTCCGGGGCGGGCCCAGACGTGACGCCACGCGGGTCGGACAATGAGAGCGCGGCGCGGCGGGCGGGCGCGGCGCCATTGGCCGGCGGTGATGTCAGGGCGGCGCGGGGCGGGCCCGGCGGGGCAGAGCGCGGGGCGGCGGAGGAGCGCGGGTGCGCAGCGGAGCGGAGCGAGCGGCAACCGGCGCGGGTAACGGCACCGCGGGACACGGTAGCGGCACGGCGGGGGCGACACGGTACCGGCACCCTGGGGCACGCAGCGGCACCGTGGGACGGCCGCGGCGGCAGCCCCGCTCCGCATCCCCGCGGGGATCCGCTCCGGAGGCTGGCGCCTCGCGGGGCACTGCGGGAGGCGGGAGGAGCCCCGGCCGCTGGGAGCGCCCTGCGGGTCCCTCCCGGCTTCCCGGTGCCCCCGGCTCAGCCGCTGAGGGTGCCCGGGGGTGCGGGAGCGCAGGCGGGGGAGAGCCGGGGGTACGGCGAAGGTTGGAGGAAACGGATGGAGCGGCTGGTGCGGGACCCCCCGCAATATCGGCTTTCCTCCCGTGTGTTTCAGGTGACGGGCGGGTTCTCGGACAAGCGCGTCGGATGCCAGGCTGCCCCGATGCCAGCCCCCACCCTGCAGCCCGGCCAGCTCCGTGAGTAACCCTCGCTGGGAGCTGCTGTTACTGCGAGTAACAGGAACTGGGCTCGCCTCGTGCTGCTGGGGGAGGAATCCTGCTGCGGGAGGAGGAGGAGGAGGAAGAGGGCGGCAGCGGCACTCGGAGCCTGCTGGAATCGCTGGCTGTTCTGGCAGAAAGCCCGCAGGAGCCTTCGGAGGGGRATCCTGCAGAGGGACGGTGCCGCTGGAGGAAGCGGCAGAGCCCTGGCGGCAAGAAGAGCCTGAGTGGGATCATGTCTAAAAGCCAGTCCTCTCCTTCAGTGTTCCTTTAAGCTTCTGCATCCTTTACCTCGTCTGTTTTTCCCTCTGCCCCGTCACATCTGCTGGAAGAAAGCTGGGAGGAGATGCACTAAGGCATCGCACATCTGGGGAGGAGAGCTCGGGTCGCGCCTCGGCGGCTGCAGCGGCACAGGGCGCYGGGGAGGAGCAGAGCCAGGGGGAACTGAGCCATTCCCAGCTCCCGCCGCGTCCCCTGTGCTCCGTGTCCCTGCTTGATGGGGATCTCTGCCGCAGGAGCAGGCTCCGCACTCCCGGGCGGGCGAGCAGCGCTGGCACAGCTCCCTCCTGGATGCTGGCAAGGCCGTGTGGATAAGCTGCTGGCAGAAGATCCCTCCTGGAGCAGCTGCTGGCTGTAGGCCCAGCGAGCCAAGGGTCAGGAGAGAGTGCCCTGCAGCATGACATCCACGCTGGAGCACAAGGATTCCCCCCAGGCCAACGGGGACTGCGGGCAGCCCGAGCATTTCCTGCAGTCCGAGGGCACCAGCGTGGACCTGGTGGTGCTGGAGTCCCGTGCCAACGCCAAAGGGGTGAGGGAGGAGGATGCCCTGCTGGAAAACGGCAGCCAGAGCAACGAGAGCGATGACACCAGCACGGAGCGGGGGCCTGAGCCCCCCTCGCCCCTCAAGGAGACCTCGTTTTCCATCGGGCTGCAGGTGCTGTTCCCCTTCCTGCTGGCTGGCTTTGGCACGGTGGCTGCTGGGATGGTGCTGGACATCGTGCAGGTATGGCTGGGGTGGTGCAGGTAGGGCTGGGGTAGGGCTGGATGTGGTGCAGGTAGGGCTGGGATGGGGCTGGGATGGTGCAGGTGGGGCTGGGATGGTGCAGGTGGGGCTGGGATGGTGCAGGTAGGGCCTGTCTCTTATACACAACTAGATGTGTATAAGAGACAGCCCCTGGCACCCTGCAGGGCTGGGTGGGATAAAGGAATAATAAAGGAATAGCCAARGAATGCCAAGGCTGCMATAAAGGAACGCCAGGGSTGCTTCAGCAAGAGGGAGGTGGGAAAACAGTTTRTCCCTGGTGTGCTGGGTGGGGAGGRGGAGATGGGGGAGCCCTCCAGCCCCTCGTCCCAGCCCTGGCTTTGTAAATTCAGCTCAGKTAATTTAAGGAGATGGAAGAGAAGTGAGGAATGAAGGAAGGAGAGGGCACTCAGAGGAGAAGGTGCAGCCTGGGAGCTGAGACAGCTGGAGCCAAATCCCTTCCCTGCTGCTGCCTGGGGACACCCCAGCCCTGGGACTGGCTCCTTTGTCCCTTTCCCACTCAGGTGCTGGCTGTGCTGGCCCAGGCTGTGCCAGCCAGGTTAATGCTTCCCTCCGTGTGTGCCAGGCTCATTCCAGAGCTTCCTGCACCATTCCTTGTGCCCTGGAGGCACCTAGGGATGACAGGAGAGCTCCCCCTGACAGGCTGTGCTGGTGACTTTTAGGAAAGGCCAGCAGGGAGCTGGCAGCTGCCCCTGGATGAAAACTGAGGTGTTCCCTGTGGGAATGTGCCAGCCTGGCAGTGTTTCCATGTGGGAACGCTGCCTTTGCAGGCTGAGCTGCTCCCGCCGCGTCCCCCAGGCGTGCCTGGCAGCAGATCAGCTTCTCCTGGACAGAGCCTCCCATCCCTGGGGCACAAAACTGGGCTTTGAGATGGGGACACGGCCATTTGGGAGCTGTGGGCAGCCAAGAAATGCTCAGCTTGGAGCTGCTGGGCTGGGTAAACAAGCCCTGGTGGTGTGGGCAGCGAGCGGCTGCGGTGTCAGCCCCTGTGCCAGGAAGTCAGAGGGGTTTTTTTGGGATTTGTGGGTGCTCAGGCAGCCACTCCTCAGTGCTGTCCTGCCCAGAGCAGCAGTTTCCCTGCGTGCCTTTGAGCTCTGCTCATCCTCTCGTGGTGGGACCTGCCGGGACAGCTGGGAAGTGACTCCAAACAGGAAAGGCTGGACGGGGGAAATTAATCCGGGACAGCTTTACTGGAATCGTTTTCTGAAAAAAAATAAGGACATTTCAAGCGTGTTTTCCCTTCACAAGGTCCCTGCCTGGCTCTTCTGGAAGTTCCCCARAGTGATTTGAGCCCAAGCTAAAGTTTTTCCTGGAGCAGGCGCTGCCCTTGTGGGCAGTGTTGACACATGGTGTTGATAATGTCAGTTCTCATCTTTCATACTCCAAACTACACTGAAGTCTTCAGCACTTTCACAGTGTTCTGGACAGTTCTTGTCAACAATTATTTGCAATTCAGTCAATTACACAACTAAATTATTCCTTTATAAAAAGTTCACCTTCAGGATGCCCTTTTAGAAAATCAGGATTTGAAGGAACAACAGAAATTTGAGAGCTACAATAGAAGGGGCTGGGAGGCTYTGGCTCAGCCCTGTGTTCTGATTCCTGTGGCCTTTAGGAGTAAAACTTTGTAATTCCTGTGGAATTCCCACAGCAGCTCAGCCCTGTGTTCTCCTGCCCTGATTCCTGTGGCCTTTAGGAGTAAAACTTTGTAATTCCTGTGGAATTCCCACAGCAGCTCAGACTGTGCTGCCAGCACCTCCAACTCCCTTTAGCCTTGGGATTAAACCATGGCTGGGAAGGGGGATGGAGGATTTTTCCAGAACCTCCCAGGTCCAGCTCACCCCTCCAGAGCTGCATGGGATCCTGGGCAGAGCCTCAAGGATGATGATTATGATTATTATTATTTTATATTTTATATTTAATATTTTGTTTTATTTTAATTTTTATTATTTTTATTATTTTATTATGTTATTATTTATTATATTATTTTTATGTCATTATTTTATAATAAAGGCTATGAGCCTTTGCTGTGTCTTGCAAATATTTATATTACTATATMATTATTGTATTATATTAATATTATATATAATTCTATAATGTATATAATTATATTATGTATTTAAAATTTTATATATAAAAATCTTATATATTTATCAAATTTTATTATATTGTATGATTATTATATCAATATATTATTATTATAATATATATAATTATATAGATACAATTATATATAAAATTTACATATATTTTTTATATTTATAAAATTTTATTATGCTATATAATTATTATATGAATATATTATTTTATTATTATAATATATAATTTTATTAATATAATATATAAACATATAATGTATGTATATATATATACGAATATATATATATATTAAAAATATATATATAAAGTTTATATATATATATTTGCAAGACACATCAAAGGCTCTCAGCTGAGACTGACCAAACTCCAGCACTCAAATCTGCCAAAARCTGCAAGTATTGGGCAAAGCCTCTCCGTCTTTCCCTGTCCTGGCCTCTGTGTGTGTAAACATTTTGTCACTGGGGGCTCTCTGGGGGATTTTCACTGGAAGTTGCTGGCTCAGAGCTGTTTTCTCAGCCCAGCAGGATGCTGTGCTCTCTGCTGCAAATGTCACAGAGGGAAAATCCCCGTGTGGCAGCAGGGAGGGCACTGGGGGTGCTCAGGGCAGTGCCAGAGGGGACAGGGAGGGGGTGGCACTGAGCCCAGAGCCAGCGCTGGCACCAGCCAGGGTGAGATGGGCTGGGTTTATGGAGTGTGCTTTGGTGAGATTTGCTGGATTTATTGAGTGTGGTTTGGTGAGATTTGCTGGGTTTATTGGGTGTGCTTTGGTGAGATGGGCTGGGTTTATTGAGTGGGCTTTGGTGAGATGGGCTGGGTTTATTGGGTGTGCTTTGGTGAGGTGGGCTGGGTTTACTGAGTGTGGTTTGGTGAGATTTGCTGGGTTTATTGAGTGTGCTTTGGTGAGATTTGCTGGGTTTATTGGGTGTGCTTTGGTGAGATGGGCTGGGTTTATTGAGTGTGCTTGGGTGAGATTGGCTGCATTTATGGAATGTGCTTTGGTGAGATTTGCTGGATTTATTGAGTGTGCTTTGGTGAGATTTGCTGGGTTTATAGAGTGTGCTTTGGTGAGGTGGGCTGGGTTTATTGAGTGTGCTTTGGTGAGATTTCCTGGTTTTGGTGAGATTGGCTGGTTTTAGTGAGTGTGCTTGGGTGAGATTGGCTGGATTTATTGAGTGTGCTTTGGTGAGATTTCCTGGTTTTATTGAGTGTGCTTGGATGAGATGTGCTGGTTTTACTGAGTGTGCTTTAATGTGAGATGGGCTGGTTTTATTGAATGTGTTTGGTGAGATTTCCTGGTTTTATTGAATATGCTTTGGTGGGATGTGCTGGTTTTATTGAATGTGCTTTGGTCAGAGATGGGCTGAGTTTATTGAATGTGCTTTGGTGGCATTTCCTGGTTTTATTGAAAGTGCTTTGGTCAGAGATTTTCTGGTTTTATTGAGTGTACTTTGGTGAGATTTCCTGGTTTTATTGAGTGTACTTTGGTGAGATTTCCTGGTTTTATTGAGTGTACTTTGGTGAGATTTCCTGGTTTTATGAAATGTGCTTTGGTGAGATGTGCTGGTTTTATTGAATGTCCTTTGCTGGTTTTATTCAGTGTGCTTGGATGAGATTGGCTGGATTTATTGAATGTGCTTTGGTCAKAGATGTGCTGGTTTCATTGAATGTACTTGGGTGAGATTTGCTGGTTTTGGTGAGATGTGCTGGTTTTGGTGAGATTTGGTGGATCTATGGAATGTGCTTTGGTGAGAGATTTGCTGGATTTATGGAATGTGCTTTGGTGAGATTTGCTGGATTTATGGAGTGTGCTTTGGTGAGAGATTTGCTGGTTTTATTGAATTGCTTTGGTGAGATTTGCTGCTTTCATTGAATGTCCTTTGCTGGTTTTATTGAATGTGCTTGGGTGAGATTTGCTTGAATGTGCTTTGGTGAGATGTACTGATTTTATTGAATGTGCTTTGGTGAGATGTACTGATTTTATTGAATGTGCTTTGGTGAGATTTTCTGGTTTTATTGAATGTGCTTTGGTGAGATTTCCTGGTTTTATTGAATGTGCTTTGGTGAGATTGGCTGCTTTCATTGAATGTCCTTTGCTGGTTTTATTGAATGTGCTTTGGTGAGGTTTTCTGGTTTTATTGAATGTCCTTTGGTGAGATATGCTGGTTTTATTGAATGTTCTTTAACCTTGCAGCACTGGGACGTCTTCAAACAGGTCACTGAGGTGTTCATCTTGGTYCCTGCTCTGCTGGGGCTGAAGGGGAACCTGGAGATGACCCTGGCATCCCGCCTGTCCACAGCTGTGAGTGCCCAGGAGCTTGGGGAGGGGTTGTGTGTGTGCTGGGGGGTGCCTGGGCAGCTAAAATCCCCAAATTTCCYCATSTGRGTGACCCCAGGCACCAGAGCCCRGGGTTCAGCTGTGCTGGGGAGGTGYTCACACCCTGCTGGCTGATGGGATTTGAAGGGTTAATGGTGCTGGGGCTTTGCTGCCAGCTCAGGTGCTGTGCTGGGATCCAGCTGTTCCAGCAGGAGCTGGGCACAGGAGTGTCCCCAGGGCAGGAGGGGGCATGGGGACAAATGGGGAGCTGGCAGGGGTGACAAGGGATGGAGGCCACAGCTGGGCTTCTGTCCTGCTGGGATTCACTCTGGCCATGGAGATTAATCAAATGTGGGGTTGAATCAAATATAGAATTGAATAAAATACAGGGTTTAATCAAATATAGAGTTGAATCAAATAGAGTTGAATCCAATGATCTATTAGCACTTGTTGGTTTTATTTACTTCCTTCTGCCATGCAGATGTGCCTGTAGATCAACCAAAAATCAATGTTTGGGTTGCTTTAGCCAAGTCAACAGGCTCCAACACCATAAGTTGAACAATTTGTAGCCCAGACAGCCCTTTGTGACCTGTCTGGTGGGCAAGCAGTGGCCAAAACCCAGGTGTGACAATTATTGGTGTGAGGCTGCCAGATCCCATAGCCAAATTCTGCTGGGCTCGTTCCCTTCCCCTGGGCCTGCCCTTGCTGCAGGAGAAGGCACAGCAGAGCTGCACRGGGTGATCTCTGCATCCTCTCCCTCTCCTCTTTGCTTTTTCTGCGTTTTCCTCCTTTGGAATGTGTTTGGAGATTGTTTACCAACAGGTGATTGTTTAATTAATTTCATGTGAATTGTTTTGACTTATTGGCCAATCAGGGCCGAGCTGTGTCAGACTCTTTCCAGAGTTACAAGTTTTTATTATTATCTTTTTAACCTTCTGTAAATATCTTTTTTGTATTCTTTAGGATAGTTTAGTATAGTATTCTTTAATATAATATAAAAAAATAATAAATTAGCCTTCTGAAAACACACAGATTTATCATTCCTTCCCTCATCTGGGCACCCACAAATACAAGACAAGTGTTACATTCATATTTTCCAAAAAAATCTCTTTAAGATTTTTCTTCTAAGAAGCTGAGAAGCTTCGGAGAAAAAGGAAAACAGTAATTATTTCATTGTTTTTTCTGTGTTTTACCGCTTTGGAATGTGTTTGGAGATTGTTTACCCACAGGTGATTGTTTAATTAATTTCATGTGAATTGTTTTGACTTATTGGCCAATCAAGGCCAAGCTGTGTCAGACTCTTTCCAGAGTTACAAGTTTTTATTATTATCTTTTTAACCTTCTGTAAATATCTTTTTTTGTATTCTTTAGTATAGTTTAGTATAGTGTTCTTTAATATAATATAAAAAAATAATAAATTAGCCTTCTGAAAACACAGAGTCAGATTTATCATTCCTTCCCTTATCTGGGCACCCCACAAATACAATACAAGTGTTACATTCATATTTTCCAAAAAAATCTCTTTGTTAAAGATTTTTCTTCTAAGAAGCTTCAGAGAAAAAGGAAAACAATAATTATTTCATTGCTTTTTCTGTGTTTTACTGCTTTGCAATGTGTTTGAAGATTGTTTATCTAACAGGTGATTGCTTAATTAGTTTAATGTGAATTGTTTTGACTTATTGGCCAGTCAGGGCCAAGCTGTGTTGGACTCCGGAAAGAGAGTCACGAGTTTTTATTATTATTTTTTAACCTTCTGTAAATATGTTTTTTGTATTCTTTAGGATAGTTTAGTATAGCGTTCTTTAATATAATATAAAAAAATAATAGATTAGCCTTCTGAAAACACAGAGTCAGATTTATCATTCCTTCCCTTATCTGGGCACCCACAAATACAATACAAGTGTTACATTCATATTTTCCAAAAAAATCTCTTTGTTTAAAATTTTTCTTCTAAGAAGCTGAGAAGCTTCAGAGAAAAAGGAAAACAATAATTATTTCATTGTTTTTTCTGTGTTTTGCTGCTTTGCAATGTGTTTGAAGATTGTTTATCTGACAGGTGATTGTTTAATTAGTTTCATGTGAATTGTTTTGACTCTTTGGCCAATTAGTGCCAAGCTGTGTCAGACTCTGGAAAGAGAGTCACAAGTTTTTATTATTCTCTTTTTTGTATTCTTTAGTATAGTTTAGTATAGCATTCTTTAATATAATATATTAAAATAATAAATTAGCCTTCTGAAAAGAGTCAGATTTATCATTCTTTCCTTCATCTGGGCACCCACAAATACAATCCCAAGCTCTCTCCACAGCCTGGAGTCCTTTCTCAGGCTTTGGGTTCCTAATTAGTGCTGCCTTAAGGCACCTCAGAAATTCCTTTCACAATTAAGAGGCAAAACTCCCCCATTAGTTAAAGGATTAAGGGAGGTTATGCTAATCCAGGCCTAATTGCCATGGGGCTGGAATTTAAAGGTCAGGCTTCTTATGGAGCACAAATTCCTGTGCTGGAYGTGCTGCTCCACTCAGCTTTTTGTTGGTTTTCCCCCATTCCTTCCTCCTCTGTGCCCAGAATTTGCCCCAGAGRTGGGAGCATCTCAGCAAAGCACATCCAGCAAGGAGAGCAGGGGGGTTAATTAATCAATTAATTAATCAAATTAATCAAGTTCTKGATTTCTTGTTTTATTTTCCAACTGAGAGGAGGAAATTGCTGCTGTTGTGCACAAGTTTGAGGAAATTTAGGATGCAGTTCTGTAGGTTTTTGTGTCATAATATGATTAATTAAGAAAGCTCACACTGTAGCATGAGTCCATAAGGTGAAATATTTAAAGATTGGGTCAAAACCATAAATATCCTTGTTGGCAGTGTTTTATTGGCCAATAAATCCTTAAAAAGTCTGGCAACTAGAGGTCTTGAGACCTTCTGAGCCAGGCAGTGAAGATGTGAGCTGAACTCCCCCTTCCTTCTGTGTAAAAAATAAGAAAAATAATTCCCATCATCTAAAAAAGTCAGAGTTCCCTTCTCTAACTCCTTCAAAATTCAAAATGCACCTCCAGTGTGCATTTCCCACTCCAGTGATTGAGCCTCTCCCTTGTTTCCTGACTTCACCAGCTTCTAATGATGCAAATTGGGTATAAATTTACCCAATTGTKTATAAATTTACCCATTCTTCCCACAAAGACCCTGGAGGTGGCAGGGAGGAGCAGAGCTCGTGCCCTGCAGCGATTCCTCTGCCTTATTTTGGATCCTACACCAGGAATTAAACCCATTTCCACCTCCTGGTCCTGGTTGGTCTCCCCCACAGTGATGTTTACTGGGTTATTTTTTAATCCTGGTCATCCTGCTCAGGTGCCCCCTGTGCCAGGTGCCCCCTGTGCCAGGGCTGCCCGTTCCTCTCTGTGTCCCCGCGTGTCCCCAGCCTTGTTTGCTCAGCTTTTCCCAGGAGCTTTCCCTGGCTCTGCTGCTGCTCTGGGGGCTGACCTGGGGCAGCCTGACCCAGCCAGGGCCAGCWGAGTGAAATGCAGTTTGTGGCTGCAGGGGTGTCACGGATATATTTTATGAAAAATCCTTTCATTAGCATCTTTTCTCCTGAGAAGCCTCAGAAATTCAATATACACAATAATTATCTGCTGCCTGCCGTGGAATGCAACAGGTGGATCTTTGATTGGTTTCATGGGGTTGTTTTTAATTAAAAATGTTTTTAATTCATGGCCAGTCACAGTCCAGCTGTCTCGGACTCTCTGGTCAGTCACAAGATTTTATTATTATTCCTTTTCTATTCCTTTCAAGCCTTCTGATGAAATCCTTTCTTCTATTCTTTTAGTATAGTTTTAGTATTTAATTTTCATATAATATAACATAATATAACATAATATAACATAATATAACATAATATAACATAATATAACATAATATAACATAATATAACATAATATAACATAATGTAACATAATGTAACATAATGTAACATAATATAACATAATATAACATAATATAACATAATATAATATAATATAATATCAGCCTTCTGAAACATGGAGTCAAGGTTCTCATCTCTTCCCTTCTCCTGGGACCCACAAACATCACCACACAGGGGCACAGAGAGATCTTGTTGATTTTGCAGCATTCCCATCAGATTTTTGGTTGGTGACACCAAAATTTTTGGATTTTTGGTTGGTGTTGATTCCCCTTCACGCTCCCTTTTCTGCTGAATTGTTCTCCTGAGGGTTTGAGTCCCCTGGCAGGCAGGAATTTGGCTGTTGGCAGCTGTGAAGGGCTGCCAGGCTGTAATGGTGTCTGGTTTTCTCTTACAGGCTAATATTGGCCAAATGGATTCACACAAAGAGCTCTGGAAGATGATTACAGGGAACATGGCTCTGATACAGGTAAGCAGAGGGAAGGGGAAYATTCACAGCTGGGGCAAGCCCAATTTGGCAGGTGTGGGAGCTTTAAATGCCTGGGATTTGCTGTTTGTGYCTGATGGTGGCCCTGCAGGTTGACTGGGTGTTGCCATGCTGGATTCTGATCCCCCTGGGTGGAGTTTCCCTCTTGGAATCATGGAATGAAGTCATGGAATGGTTTGGGTTGGAAGGGACCTTAAATCTCATCCATTTCCCATGGGCAGTGACACCTTCCACACTCCCAGGCTGCTCCAACCTGGCCATGGGCACTTCCAGGGATGAGGCAGCCACAGCTTCTCTGGGCACCCTCTCACACAATTCACAGAATCACCAGGTTGGGAGAGACCTTCAAGATCATTGAATCCAGCCCAGCCCCAACACCTCAACTGAACCCTGGCACCCAGTGCCACATCCAGGCTTTGTTAAACACCCCCAGGGATGGGGACTCCAGCACCTCCCTGGGCAGAACATTCCAGAACTTTATCACCCTTTCTGTAAAAAACTTTTTCCTGATATCCAACCTAAACTCCCCTTGGTGCAGCTGGAGGCTGTGTGCTCTGGTTGTGTCAGTTCCTGCAGACAGAGCCCAGCCCCAGCTGAGCACAGGCACCTTTCAGGAGCTGCAGAGTGATGAGGGCAGCCCTGAGTCTCCTTTTCTCCAGGCTGAGCACCCCCAGCTCCCTCAGGGGTTCCTCACAGGGTTTTTGTGTTCCAAACCCATCACCAGCCTCGTTGCCCCCTCTGGACATGCTCAAGCTCTCCCCACCCCCTGGGACTGTCCTGGTGTCTTGGTGACCCTGTGCTTCCATTTCCAGGTCCAGGCCACCATGGTGGGACTGTTTTGGTGTCCTGGTGACCCTGTGCTTTCCATTTCCAGGTCCAGGCTACCATGGTGGGACTGTTTTGGTGACCCTGTGCTTTCCATTTCCAGGTCCAGTCCATGGTGGGACTGTTTTGGTGACCCTGTGCTTTCCATTTCCAGGTCCAGGCCACTGTGGTTGGCTTCCTGGCCTCGATTGCAGCCGTGGTGTTTGGGTGGATCCCAGACGGCCATTTCAGCATGGACCACGCTGTCCTGCTGTGTGCCAGCAGCGTGGCCACTGCCTTCATTGCTTCCCTAGTCCTGGGTGAGAGTCCCCCCTCTGCTGTGCCCCTCCTCCTGAATTATTAACCTCCCCTTGGCCTAATTTTGGGTTTTTTGGCTCTTTCTGGCTGCAGGCATGATTATGATTGGGGTGATCATTGGCTCCAAGAAGATGGGGATCAATCCTGACAACGTGGCCACGCCGATCGCTGCCAGCCTGGGGGACCTCATCACCCTGGCCCTGCTCTCAGGGATCAGCTGGGGCCTGTACAAGGAGCTGGGTGAGRGGCAGCAAAAGGCTCAGGCTCTGCCTGCTCCTTGCTGTGTCCCCCTCTCATTTCTTCACYCTGTTCCTCTGGAATCTTCCTTGGGGTGTGTGGGGTTCCTGCTCTGGAGCTCGCTCAGTTGGGCCTGGTTCAGGTTAGGGGAGGGGATGGAGCCTCTMACTGCCTTGTACTCCTCCTCCTCCTCTCCTTCCAGGGGCTTGGCTGGGACTGGAGCAGTGGGAGAAGGCAGATTTGGATTCCATCTGCTGAGCTGTCAGCTCTAGCTGGGGATGCTCAGGGCAGGGCTGCAGCTGGAGACTCCCAATTTCTTCCTTCCCTCCTTCCTCCTCCTCCCTCCTTCTTCCTCCTCCTCCTCCTTCCTTCCCTGGGACATGGGGCTGGGACTCAGCCAGGTTCATCCAGAGGTGAAGGAAGCAGCACTGGGAGATGCTGCCCAGGAGTGGGCAGTGGGGATGAGAGCTGGAATTGCAGAGATCTCACTCAGATCTGCTGGTGAACACATCCAAGTGTTTCACAGGGGACAGCTGTGACAAGGAACCACCACATCCTGCAGACTCCAGGCTGCCCTGGACTTTCCCTGCTCCTCCTGGAGCTCCTGAGGGACATGGCCTTGATTTTTCTGCTTCTTTTTCTCCTTCTCCCCCTGCCCAGAGAGCAGAGCCTACGTGAACCCCTTGGTGTGCGCCTTCTTCCTGTCCCTGCTGCCCATCTGGATCATCATTGCCAGGAGGAATTCTGCCACCAGGGAGGTGCTCTACTCGGGCTGGGAGCCTGTCATCATTGCCATGGCCATCAGCAGGTGAGCCTGGCCCCGTCCCTGTGCCCAGAGCCCCCCAGGTGAGCCCAGCACTGACTCCCCCTCTCCCTGCAGCGTCGGGGGGCTCATTTTGGACAGGACGGTGTCGGACCCCAACTTTGCTGGCATGGCAGTGTTCACCCCAGTCATCAATGGTGAGTCCTGCCCGCCCTGGGCTGCAGCTCTTGGCAAACTGGGCTGGGCTGGGGCTTCAGGACACTCATTCTCTCTTGGGGCACACCCTGTGCCACCCTGTCACACTTTGCTCTTGGCAAACTGGGCTGGTCTGGGACTTCAGGACACTTGTTCTCCTCTGGGGTGCCTCCTTTTGCCCCCCTTCCTCCTTTTGCCCCCCTTCCTCCTTTTGCCCCCCTTCCTCCTTTTGCCCCCTTCTTTTCTTTTTCCCCTATTCTTTCTTTCTTGGTTTCTATGTCAACAACCTTGGTAGGAAATTCTTTCAGGGGTAAACATGGATCCTTTCCCTCCCTTCCTTTTTTTCCCCCTCCCTTCCTTTTTTCCCCCTCCCTTCCTTTTTTTCCCCCTCCCTTCCTTTTTTTCCCCCTCCCTTCCTTTTTTTTCCCCTCCCTCCCTTTTTTTTCCCTCCCTTCCTTTTTTTTTTTCCCTCCCTTCCTTCTTTTCCCCCCTTCTTTTCTTTTTCCCCTATTCTTTCTTTCTTGGTTTCTATGCCAACAACCTTGCTGGGAAATTCTTCCAGGGCTAAACACTGGRAGAATTCCTCTTCTCAAACTTCTCTCTGGCTCACAGAAATTCACCTCTCCCACAGGTGTGGGTGGCAACCTGGTGGCAGTGCAGGCCAGCCGAATTTCCACCTACCTGCACATGAGTGGGGAGCCAGGAGAAGGCCCTGGCACGGCCCCTCGGAAGTGCCCCAGCCCCTGCAGCACCTTCTGCAGCTCAGGTACAGCCCTGGAGGGCAGGGCTGGGTGCCAGCTGGGCTCCCTGGGCACAGCAAAGGGGGCACAGCCCTGCTCATGTCAGGCTGGGGCTGCCCTGCCCTATCCAGGGCTCTGCTGGGGGGGAATAAGTGGGTGTTACAATAATWTACAATTATTTACAATGAGTTATTTTCGCTACAAGAACGTAAACATCAGAAGGCTTAGAAAATCTGAAAAAATCAGGGCAACACTTGGGCACTTCCAGGGTCTGAATCTGTCCTTCTGTCCCCTTTGCAGACGTGAACTCCCGCTCTGCCCGCGTGCTCTTCCTGCTGGTGGTGCCCGGGCACCTGGTGTTCCTCTACACCATCCACTCCATGCAGGGGGGACACACCACGCTCACCCTCATCTTCATCGTCTTCTACATGACAGCAGCACTGCTCCAGGTGAGCTGGGAGCCCTGGGGGCTGGGCTGGCTCAGGGCACACGGGTGGCACCTGCTCAGGTGTCCCTGTCCCTGCCCAGAGATCCTGTGCTGGGCAGAGAGATCCCTCAGGGGCTCCTTCCTGAGCACACAATTCTTCCATCCTGCCTTTCTTGGGAAGTTTAAAATCTGCCTTTTGTCTGTTTTTAAAGCCTTTTTGATAGCCAAAGTGTCCTAATCTGTCCTGGGGGGTGATTTGGCAATTTGGAAAGGCCTGGTGATGAAAAGAGGGTGTGGAATTTTGCAGGAATGTGTGCCCTGTGCTGCCCTTTGCCCTGGCATTCCCTGGAGCTGGGGGAGCCACAGGGCTGTGAGGGACACACAGAACCAAAGGCTTGAGAGGATGCAGTGCAGATTTTTTTGTGGCACATGGGGTTGGATTGTTGGCCATGGGGTTGATTGTCCATGGGGTTAATTGTGGCCATGGGTTTAATTATGACCAGGGGGTTAATTATGGCCATGGGGTTAACTGTGGCCATGGGGTTTGTTGTGGCCCGTGGGGTAATTGTACCCATGGAGTTGTTTGGCCACGGGGTTGTTTGTGGCCCATAGGGTTGTTGTGGGGTTGTTGTGCCTGTGGGTTATTGTGGCCACAGGGTTGTTGTGGCTTATAGGTTAATTGTTCCCATGGAGTGGTTGTGGCCATGGGGTTGTTGTGCCCATGGGATTGTTGTGCCATGTGGGTTGATTGTGGCTGTGGAGTTCTTGTGGGGTTATGTGTGGCATGGGGTTAATTGTGGCCATGGGGCGGTTGTTGTGGCCATGGGGTTGTTATGGGGTTAATTGTGGCCCACAGGGTGGTTGTGCCCATGGGTTGTTGTGGCCCATGCGGGAATTGGGCTTATTGGGTTAATTGTGGCCACGGGGTACTTGCAGGGGTTGTTGTTCCCATGGGGGTGGTTGTGGCCCTGGGAAGTTATATACTTATTCTATATAACATATATCCTATAACTGACAGATGGGGTTATTGTGGCCCATGAGGTTGTTGTGCCCATGGGGTTATTGTGGCCTGTGGGATTAATTGTGCCCATGGGGTTATTGGGCCTATGAGGTGGTTGTTTCCCATGGGGTTGTGCTCCCCTGGGCCAGGCAGGGCCTCAGCGGGGTTTGGAGGCCTCAGTGGATTGCAGGGCCTCAGTGGGGTTTGCGGCCTCAGCGGTTTGCAAGGCCTCAGTTGATTTGCAGGGCCTCAGTGGGGTTTGCGGCGGGCCTCACGGGGTTTGCAAGGCCTCAGTGTGTTTGCAGGGGCCCAGTGGGGTTTGCGGGCCTCAGTGGGGTTTGCGGGCCTCAGTTGGTGTTTGCGGGGCCTCAGTGGTGTTTGCGGGGCCTCAGTGGGGTTTGCAGGGCCTCAGTGGGGTTTGCAGGGCTGCAGTGGCGGCCAGGGCCTCAGTGTGGTTTTGCAGGGCCGCAGCGGGTTTGCAGGGCTGCAGCTGGGTGCAGGCCTCGGTGGCGTTTGCGGGCCGCAGTGGGGCCGCAGGGCTTGCCGTTGGGGTTGCACAGGAGCTCAGGGTGTGCCTGCCGTGGCTCTTGCAGGTGCTGATCCTGCTCTACATCGCTGACTGGATGGTGCACTGGATGTGGGGCAGGCACCTGGACCCCGACAACTTCTCCATCCCGTACCTGACAGCCCTGGGGGACCTGATTGGGACAGGGCTGCTGGCCCTCAGCTTCCACGTGCTCTGGCTCATCGGGGACAGGGACTCCGATGTTGGGGATTAAACCTCCCTGCTCCTCCCTTCCCACAGCTCTCCTCCTTCCATTTGTTGTTTCTTTGCTTCTCCCCCTCCTGCCACCACCCCACCCTCCGGAAGATTTCACCTTTGATACTGGATTCTCATTATTTTCAATGGGAATTTTACCTGGTTTATATTTCAAGATGAGTTTGTAAAAAAWGAAAAATCTTATCTAGTTTTGGGAAGRACAGACAAACAAACAAACAAAAAGTGTAACGAGACAATCACTAAGTGCAATTTTTGTAGCAGTTGTGTCTGAACCGAGGTTCCAGAGAAGTTCCTGCTCTGTCAGGTCATGCAGGGAGCCCCYCCTGCCCCCTCCCTCGAGGTGCAGGGCTGCTTTTTTTCGCTTCATAAGCGTTTTTTAAACCCTGCAGGTGGAGCTCAGGTGTGTTCAGCTGAGCTGGCACCTTCCRGCCAAGCACAACCTCATGGCCCAGGGCACGGGGTACCCCTGCCTTGGCTCCCTGAAGCTCCAGCCTGGGCCCACACCCAAAAATGGGGAGTGTCTGTGAAGGGGGATGAGGAGGATGGTGAGGAAGGCTCCTGTGTTCACACCAGGAATGTGAGTGAGCTCGTTTGGGACCCCCAGCTCCTGGCTGGGCTCTGCTGGCAGCTTCAGGCTCCCTTCTGCCACCCRCCCCAGAGTGCAGCACACTGCTCCAGCCTTGGTGAGCCGAGCCCAGAGGGGCTGGGGACCCTCCCCACCCATCACCCATCAGCATCCCCCTGCCAGGGATCCCTCCTGGAACCCTCCTGGTGCTGCTCCATTTCCCTGAGGGGTGGATGGACAAACAGCTCCTGGGTTTTGTGCCCAGGTTTCCTTTTGGGCTGCTGAAGGAGCTCCTTGCAGGCAGGAAAAGCCAGCCAGCAGCTCCCCCAGCTGAGCCTGGGCTGCTCCCAGCTTGGCAGGAGCGTTTTGCTGCTGGTGTCTGTCAGGGAAGGACRTCCATGGGATTATTCTGCCAGCTGGAAATGCAGGATCACACACAGGGGCCTGGCCCTTGGAGCAGGAACAGGAACCAACCCCCTGCCCCTGTGTACAATCTGGGATTATTGCCCTGGCAGGGCAGGGTTCCCTCCTCTGCTGCTTCCCCTCCTGCTTTTTGTGGAATTCCTGCTCTTCCCCTTAGGCCATGCTGGGAGGGCAGGAAAAACCCACAGCAAGTGCACCCAGAGGGGCAAAACCAAGACCAAAGTTAGGCCAGGCTCAATGTCCCAGGCCAGAGCTGGGCCTGGCTCCAGATGATGCTGGTGGAAAGGAGGGTCAGGATGAAGGAGTTCTGGATTTTTGGAAAGGAGGGTCAGGATGAAGGAGTTCTGGATTTTTGGAAATGAGGGTCAGGATGAAGGAGTTCTGGATTTTTGGAAAACAGGGTCAGGATGGAATTCTGGAAATCCACGGAGCAGATGGAGCCAAACCAGAGCTCCTGGCTGCTCCAGGCCCTCTCTGGAGCTCTGCAAACCCTTCCCTGCTGCTGGAGGTGAGCAGGAGGCAGGGCTGGGCTCCAGGCTGCTCCTCCTGAGCAGGTCTTGTATTTTTGAGGTGATTTCCCCCTTTTTTCCCTTGCTAATCCAGCATCAGGCTCAGTTTCCCTCCTCYTGTGCTCCGTGTCCCGTGTGGGAGCAGCTCTGATCCTCCTCTCTCCCCTCTGGTGACATTTCTCAGCTCTCCTTTGGCCAAAGCTGTGCTCAAAGGAAAAAAACCCAACCACAAAACAAACCCTGCTGTGCTGAGCTCTCAGCCCAGGGAATCCTGGAATGTTATTTTTCTGGAATATTATTTTTCTGGAATAATACTGTTTTTCTGGAATATTATTTTCTGGAATATTCTCAGCTGCTCACCTGATTTCTCTGCCTTGATGTTGAGGAATTAAATGCAAGATTTCCTTCCATTAACACTTCAGCTTTTATGGATMTAAAGAGAAGCTCTGCTGGCCTTTTTTGGTGTCACATCACCACTTAATCCCCCAGGAAAAAATTCCCTAGAGGAGGAATCTGCCTCTCATGGTGGGGCTGGGGGGGTCTGTACATTAAATATGGTCAAAGGTGTGCTTGGGGAATGGTCAGGGAAGAATTTAATTTAAAACTGAGGAATGTTGATGGAAAAAGAAAACAAAAACAAACCTCTTCCCACTGGTTGCACTCCAATGCATGCCTACTCTACAGCTGCCTGCAGATGAAAATCCTGGTTTACTCTTTTATTAAAGGAAAAAAAGACTCTCTTAATTATTTATAGTTCCTATAACTGACAGATGTCGACTTAATGGATAAATTATATTTGGTTAAATAAAGATGACATTTATTTATGTGGACTCTGGTGGGTTTTTTTTTTTCCATCAGGTTGAAGGCCCCACTCAGGTTTTGAGGCTTATTTGAGCTCAGGCTGCTGAATTTGAGGCTTATTTGAGCTCTCTTTTGATAGGAGAGTTACGAAAATCAAATAAAGTGCTGGGCATGAGGCAAGCTGGGATTAGTGAGAGTGCCAGGTGACCTTGGGCAGGTCCTGGCAGCTCCTGGGGTCTCCCAGCAGGAATTCAGGTGTTTGTTCAGCATCCAGGCCCTGCTGCCACATGGCCTTTGCCTTTCCCTGGTGATTTTGTGGAATAAAAGGGAATATAAAAGGGTAAATAAGGGTTCTGCTCCTTCTGGGGTGCAGAAAAACCCCTGGAGTTGCAGAAATTGGTGTTTCCCTGCAGGGCTGTGCCTCCAGAGTGCGGGGTCTTGGTGCAGAATTCTGTGGTGTTGTGAGGTTTTTAGGATGAGGTGAGAGAGGAGAATTTGATTTTAAGTTTTCAGAAGACTGATTTATATTTTATGATATTTTATAATTTTTATTTTATGATATATTTATATTTTATGATATAATATTAAAAGAAATTATATACTAAAACTATACTAAAGAAAGGATACATCAGAAGGCTAGAAAAGAATGAATAATAAAAACCTGTGACAGGCTCAGAGAGTTTGACACAGCTAGCTGTGTTTGGTCATTAAAACAATTCACATGCTGGGTAAGCAATTTTCTAAATCACATTCTAAAGCAGCAAAACGTGGAGAAGCTGAGGCTTCTCATCTTGCCAGGAGAAGAAATCMTGGAGAAGAGATTTTTCATAAAATATCACAGTGACAAATCCCAAACCACAGCCTTGGGTTTGGGGAGCAGCCCCCCAGACCCTGCTGGCTTCACCCATTGGGGTGAATTTTGGGGTGAATTTTGGGSTGCTGGGGCACATCTGCTCTCTGGGGCTGGGGGGTTCTGTTGGCATTTCCTCACTGGGGAAAGGAGAAACAAACAGCTGGGCTTTCCGACCTTGGAGAAACACCAGCAAGAAGGGAACTTTGTTTAAAAATTACAATCAGTTAGGAGAGGTGTTTGAGCACATTGTGGGGTGCAGGGAGCATGGCCTGGGGTTCAGGGGTGCAGGGGCCAGGGGAGAATGGGGCTGGGGATGCAGGGGTGCACAGGGCTGGAACTTGGGGTGTACAGGGCTGGCTCTGGGGATTCAGAGGATGTGCAGGGCAGAGTTTGGGGGTGTATGGGGCAGGATTGGGGGATGCAGGGCTGSATCTAGGGGTGCACAGGGCTGGGGGTGCAGGAGCAGGATCTGGGGTAACAGGGGTGCGTGAGGCTGGGTCTGGGGGTGCACAGAGCAAGGTCTGGGGACACAGGGGATGTGCAGGGCTGGATCTGGGGGTGCTGGGGATGTGCAGGGCAGAGTTTGGGGGTGTATGGGGTTGAATCTGGGGGCGCACAGGGCTGGGGGTGCAGGGGGCTGGGTCTGGAGATACAGGGGATGTGCAGGGCTGGGTCTGGGGGCACACAGAGCAGGATCTAGGGGTGCACAGAGCAGGATCTGGGGGCGCACAGGGCTGGGGTTGCAGGGGGCTGGATCTGGAGATACAGGGGATGTGCAGGGCTGGGTCTGGGGGCACACAGAGCAGGATCTAGGGGTGCACAGAGCAGGATCTGGGGGAACAGGGATGCATGGGGCTGGATCTGGGGACACGGGATGTGCAGGGCTGGGTCTGGGGGTGCACAGAGCAGGATCTGCTGCCACNGGATCTGGGGGAACAGGGATGCATGGGGCTGGATCTGGGGACACGGGATGTGCAGGGCTGGGTCTGGGGGTGCACAGAGCAGGATCTGCTGCCACAGGGGGAGCACAGTGCAGATCTGGGGGCACACACAGCAGGGTCTGGGGATGCACAGAGCAGATTTGGGGGTGCACAGAGCAGGATCTGCTGCCACAGAATGTGCAGGGCTGGGTCTGGGGGTGCACAGAGCAGGATCTGCTGCCACAGGGGTGCACAGAGCAGATTTGGGGGTGCACAGAGCAGGATCCGCTGCCACAGGGGGTGCACAGAGCAGATTTGGGGGTGCACAGAGCAGGATCTGCTGCCACAGGGGGTGCACAGAGCAGATTTGGGGGTGCACAGAGCAGGATCCGCTGCCACAGGGGGTGCACAGAGCAGATTTGGGGGTGCACAGAGCAGATCTGGGGGCACACACAGCAGGATCTAGGGGTGCACAGAGCAGGATCTGGGGGAACAGGGATGCATGGGGCTGGATCTGGGGACACGGGATGTGCAGGGCTGGGTCTGGGGGTGCACAGAGCAGGATCTGCTGCCACNAGGGCTGGGTTTGGGGGCACACAGAGCAGGATATGGGGGTGCACAGAGCAGGATCTGGGGGAACAGGGGTGCATGAGGCTGGATCTGGGGACACGGGATGTGCAGGGCTGGGTCTGGGGGCGCACAGAGCAGGATCTGCTGCCACAGGGGTGCACAGAGCAGATCTGGGGGCACACACAGCAGTGTCTGGGGATGCACAGAGCAGATCTGGGGATGCACAGAGCAGATCTGGGGGCGCACAGAGCAGGCTCTGCTGCCACAGGGGGTGCACAGAGCAGATTTGGGGGCGCACAGAGCAGGCTCTGCTGCCACGGAGGGTGCACAGAGCAAATTTGGGGGTGCACAGAGCAGGATCTGCTGCCACAGAATGTGCAGGGCTGGGTCTGGGGGCGCACAGAGCAGGATCTGCTGCCACAGGGGGTGCACAGCGCAGATCTGGGGGTGCACAGTGCAGATCTGGGGGCACACACAGCAGGGTCTGGGGATGCACGGAGCAGATTTGGGGGCGCACAGAGCAGGATCTGCTGCCACAGGGGGTGCACAGAGCAAATTTGGGGGCGCGCAGAGCAGGATCGGCCGCCACGGGGGACGTTCCGGGCTCCATCCGGCGCTGGCCCCGGCGGAAGGCACCGAACTACAGATCCCGGCAGCCCCGGGCGGGCGCGGCGCTGCCCCAGCTGAGCCTCACATGAGCGAGCGGGGCCGGGCCGTGCCGGGCCGGGCCGGGATGGGGCAGCGCGATCGGATGTTCAAGGTGCTGGTGGTGGGCGACGCCACGGTGGGCAAGACCTCGCTGGTGCAGCGCTACGCCAACGACAGCTTCAACCGGCACTACAAATCCACCGTGGGCGGTGAGCCCGCCGGGGGTACCGGCTTAACGGGGATACCGGGGGGGTTACCGGGGGTTCTCTGGGTGTTCTCGGAGTTACCGGGGGTTCTCGGGGGTTACTGGGGGGTTGCCGGAGCGCTACCGGGGGGTTCCCTGAGGGGTTCTCGGGGGTTACTGGGGGTGCCCTGGGTTTTACCTCGGGTTCTCGGGGGTTACCGGGGCGCTACCGGGGGGTTCCCTGGGGGTCCTTGGGGGTTACCGGAGGGTTACCGATTGGTTACCGAGGGGTTCCCTGGGGTTATCGGGGATTCTCGGAGGGTTACCGAGTGGTTATCGGGGGTTACCGGGGGGTTCCCTGGGGTTATCGGAGGGTCCTTGGGGGTTACCGGGTGGTTATTGGGGGTTACCGGGGGGTTCCCTGGGGTTATCGGGGGTTACCGGGGGGTTACCGGGGGTGCCCTGGCGATTCTCGGGGGTTACCGGGGTGTTATCGGGGGTTCCGGGGGGTTCTCGGGGGGTTCCCTGGTGTTACTGGGGGTTCTCGGGAGGTTTCCGGGTGGTTATCGGGGGTGCACTGGGGGTTCTCGGCGGTTACCGGGGCGCTACCGGAGGGTTCTCGGGGGGTTACCGGGAATTATCGGGAGCTCTCGGGGGGTTACCGAGTGGTTACCGGGGGGTCCTTGGGGGTTACCGGGGGGTTATCAGGGGCTACCACAGGTTCTTGGGGGGTTTCCGGGTGGTTATTGGGGTTCTCGGGGGTACCGGGCCGTTACTGGAGGGTTCCCGGGAGTTCTTGGGGGTTCCCGGGGGGGTTCCCTGGAGGTTCCCTGGGGATTCCCGGGGTCCGGCACCGCCCCCGTCCCGCTGCGCATCCCCTGCCCGCACCGCGCCCCTCGGCCCGGCGGAGCTCTCCCCTCTCTCCCCGTCCTCCCCGGGCGCTGGGGTTGGGAGTTTGGGGTGGGAACAGCCGCGTATCATCGGTGATTTATGGGGTAGTAACTCCCAGACCCTCTTCCCTGAGCCCCCCGGGGATTCTGTCCCTCTGCCCGGTTCATTTGGGGTKCCTTGGAATAACCACCCCAGGAGCTGTAGGATGGACAGGCTGAGGTTCCAGGCTCATCTGATCCCAGTAAAACCAGTAGCAGTGCTGATTTGGTGTTAATTGAACAGCCCTGAGCCCTCAGGAGCTTCTGCCTGGCTTTTTTGGGGTGCCCCATCCTTCTCCCAGCCCTTGGCATAACCACCGCAGGAGCTGTAAGATGGATAGTCTGAGTTTATGGCCTCAGCTTATCCCAGTTAAACCATCAGCATTGCTGGTTTGGCATTAATTGAACAGCCCTGAGCCCCCAGGAGCTTCTGCCTGGCTCATTTGGGGTGCCCCATCCTTCTCYCAGCCCTTGGMATAACCACCCYAGGAGCTATAAACTGGGTAGTCTGAGGTTATAGGCTCAGTTCACCCCAGTAAAACCAGCAGCATTGCTGGTTTGGCATTAATTGTACAGCCCTGAGCCCCCAGGAGCTTCTGTCCTCCTGCCWGGCTCATTTGGGGTGCCCCTACCCCTTGGAATAACCACCCCAGGAGCTGTAAGATGGACAGGCTGAGGYTMYAGGCTCAGCTYATCCCAGTAAAACCAGCAGCAGCACTGGTCTGGCTTTGGTTAAACAGCCTGGCCTGGCTGCTGAGGGGTCAGCAGCTCTTGGGAAGCTCTGGGAGGAGGGAATGGGGCTGAGCAGGATTTGGGATCTTTGTGTGAATGAATAACCTGGAAGGAGCAGGAGCTGCCAAGGGTTTACCCAGGAAACCTACCCAAGGAGCCAAAATTGAGCACAGCTGTTTAAATCTTCTTATTCCTGAGCTGAGAGGGGATGGATTAGAGRTGCAAACTGCAGAGAGACACAGAGCTCTGGGCTGGGCCCTGCTCTTTCCCAGCAGGAAATGCTGCAGGCTGCTTCCTGGGACTTTTCTTTTTGTGCTTTCTTCCTGGTTTTGGTCAGTTCCAGCCCAGCTAGGTCTGGCTGCCAGGTTGAAACCCTGACACATCATGATGTGAGAACAGCACAGGGCTTCCTCTTTTGACTCACTGGTGACAGCARAGATGGGGTGATTCAGCTTGGAAAGGACCTCACAGCACCTCTGACCCCATGGGCAGGGACACCTTTCCCTGTCCCAGGTTATTATGGGCTGATTCAGCTCAAAAGGGACCTCACAGCTCCTCTGACCCCATAAACAGGGATACCTTTGCCTGTCCCAGGTTATTATGGGGTGATTCAGCTTGGAAAGGACCTTACAGCTCCTCTGACCCCATAAACAAGGACACCTTTCCCTGTCCCAGGTTATTATGGGCTGATTCAGCTCAAAAGGGACCTCACATCTCCTCTGACCCCATAAACAGGGACACCTTTCCCTGTCCCAGGTTATTATGGAGTGATTCAGCTCAAAAGGGACCTTCACCATCTCCTCTGAACCCATAAAACAGGACAACCATTCAGCTGTCACCCAGGTTAATTATGATGATTCAGCTCAAAAGGGACCTCACACTAACTCCTCTGACCCAATAAAACAGGGACACCTTTCCGTATCCCAGCGTTAATTATGGGGCTGATTCAGCTCAAAAGGGACCTCACAGCTCCTCTGACACCTTTCCCTGCTCCGTTATTATGGGGCAATTCAGCCTTCAAAAAAGAGGACCTCACAGGCTCTCTGACCCCATAAACATGGATCAACCCTTTCCCTCCCAGCTGTCCAAGCCCCATTCCAAGCGCCTGGAATTGTGCATTGGGCTGCGTGACCCCTGGTGCAGGATTTATTGGGAGAGCCTCTCGGAGCTGGGCGTGGCAGAGGCTGTGCAGGGGCAGCCATGGTGCAAGAAATTGGCCCTGAGCAGCTTGTCTTTCCTTCCCCTGCCTTTTTTTGGGATCATCCAGTGGATTCTTGCTACTGAAGGTGTTCAAGTGGTCGGAGTCGGAGACGGTCGGCTGCAGCTCTGGACAAAAATATACAGACAGTAATTGCAAGGTTTATTTCAGTACTCAATAGTTTTGGCCCTTTTATGGCCTTCTTTTTCGTCTTCCTCCTATTACCTTCTTTCTTTCATTTCCTTTTCCTTTCCTTTCCTTTCCTTTCCTTTCTTTTATACTTTCCTTTCCTTTCGCTTTCCTTTCTTTTCCTTTCTTTCCTTTCCTCTTTCTTTCCTTTCCTTTTTCCACTTTCCTTTCCTTATCCTTTCCTTTCCTTTGCCTTTCCTTTCCTTTTTTCCTTCCTTTCCTTTCATTTCCTTTCTTTCCCTTTCCTTTCTTTCCTTTCCTTTTCTTCCTTTCCTTTCTTTCTTTCTTTACCTTTCCTTTCCTTTCCCTTTCCTTTCCTTTACTTTCCTTCCTTCCTTTCCTATTCCTTTCCTTTCTTTCCTTCCTCCTTTCCTTTCTTCCTTTTCCTTTCCTTTCCTTCCTTTCTTTTTCCTTTTCCTTTCCTTTTTCATTTTCCTTTCCTTTCCTTTCTTTTCCTTTTTCCTTCCTTTCCTACCTGTTCCCTCTTTCCGTCCTTTATCCTTTCCCTTCTCCTCTTCTCCGTTTCTTTCCCTCACCTCCTTCTTTTTTTCTTGAGATCCTTTTCCTTTTCTCACTCTCCAAAATAAAAATCTCAGCTGCTGTGGGATTCCAGGGCCAGTAGGCTGCCTCTGGACTCTTGCACTATGCAAATCCAGCCTGCTTGTGAGTAAATTTTAATATTTAAATTAAAAACTCCACCTCAAGGAATGCCCACAGTAATCTCCTGCGGAGCCTTTCCTTCCTGCTTCCATTGAGCCAGAGCAAGCGGGGAGTGTGGAAATGGGACTGGACATATGAGACTAGCCTCAAGGCTCTAAAAACAATGTTTGGGGTTAAAAAACACAAATTTCTGTGGCTAACAAGCCAACAATCTCAAACAAAAAAATTTGAGGACAGAAATATTTATAAAAAGACTGGAAAGTGGACAGGAAGCTGGAAGAGGGGCAGAGAAATTGAAAATTTCCCCAGGCGAATTCCCTGGACACACACTAAAGGAAAAGGGCTCGGGCAAGCAGCATTCGTAAAAGTGGCCCTGTGGATGTGGAGCCAGGGAGGAGAACAGGGCTGTGGTTTCCATCTGCTGGCGCTGCCTGGGATCCTTAAAATGGCATCAGGAAGGAGAACAGTTGGGCAGAGCTTCTCAGCATATGCAGCAAGAAAACTTTGGTTTTGGCCCCAAATAAAGGAGGTTGGAGGTGGGGGAAGGCAGAGCTTTGGCACGCTAGTGCCCCTGTGGGTGCCCCAGGGACACCCCAGGTGGCCCTCAGAGAGAACGTCTTGGTTTACATGGGAATAATGCATGAATATTGGGGCTGCCCCATCCTGATACACCGGGAATAGATGCAAATATTGGGGTGCCCCATTCTAAGGGCATTGGTTACATGGGAATAAAATGCAAATATGGGGGTGCCCCTCCCTGGGTTAACAATGGAATATAAAATGGAAAATAATGGGGCCACTGGGTTACAGGGGGAATATAATAATTGCAATATTGGGGGTGTATCCCATCCCTCATGGGGCACGGGGAATAATGCAATATTGAGCACTAGGTTCAGGGGAATATTGGGAAATTTGGGGTGTCCCATCCTGGGGCAACTGGGTTACAGGGAAATCAATGCAATATTGAGGTGCCCATCCCTGGGGGTGTCCCCAGTCCACCTGCCCATCAGTGGGTGAATTCTTGTGGGTTCTTTTTAACCCAACCAAACCTGGGTTATTTTTTGTGTGTTTCTTTCTTCTCCGGGGTTGTATGGGTTTTTTGTGTGTTTTTTGTGTGTTTCTGGTGTGAAGGTTTCTGTGTGTATTTTGGTGTGTTTCCTCTGTTTGATGGTTTTTTTGTGATTGTGTTTTTTTGTGGTTTCATCTCCTGTGTTATTGTGTGTGTTCCTGTGTGGAGGGTTTGTGTTATTTTC
>NDFG01000221.1:95478-109077 GCA_002167245.1 Sporophila hypoxantha
TCTGTGGGTTTGTATGATTTTCGTGTTTCTCTGTGGGTTTCTATGATTTTTGTGTGTTTCCCTGTGGGTTTCTATGATTTTTGTGTGTTTCTCTGTGGGTTTCTATGATTTTTGTGTGTTTCCCTGTGGGTTTGTATGATTTTTGTGTGTTTCCCTGTGGGTTTCTATGATTTTTGTGTGTTTCCCTGTGGGTTTCTATGATTTTCTTCCCTGTGGGTTTCTATGTTTTTTGTGTGTTTCCCTGTGGGTTTGTATGATTTTTGTATGTTTCTCTGTGGGTTTGTATGATTTTTGTATGTTTCTCTGTGGGTTTCTATGTTTTTGTGCATTTCCCTGTGGGTTTTTATGATTTCTGTGTGTTTCTCTGTGGGTTTGTATGATTTTTGTATGTTTCTCTGTGGTTTGTATGATTTTTGTATGTTTCTCTGTGGGTTTCTATGTTTTTTGTGCGTTTCTCTGTGGGTTTGTATGTATTTTGTGTGTTTCTCTATGTGGCTGTATGGGTTTTGTGTGTTTCTCTATGGGTTTGTGTGTTTCTGTGTGGGTTTCTATAGTTTTCGTGGTTTTCTCTGTGGGTTTGTATGAGTTTTTGTGTGTTTTTATGTGTTTCCCTGTGGGTTTGTACAGTTTCTGTGTGTTTCTATGTGGGTTTTGGGGTGTTTTTTTGTGTGTGTTTGTATGGTTTTTGTGTGTTTCTATTTGGGATGGGGGACGAGGTTGGGAAGGCAGATTTGGGATGGGGGATGAGGTTGGGGAGGCAGATTTGGGATGGGACAAAGTTGGGGAGGCAGATTTAGGACGAGGGACAAGGTTGGAAGCTCCATTCCAGGCGTGCCTGACTGAGGTGTGTCAGTGCCTGAGATATCAGATAAAGAAATTTCTGCTTGCAACACCCCAGGGAGAGCCTTGCCCTGGGATCTGGCAGGGCTGAGCTGCCTCCCTGAGCCCTCCCAGCTGCAAAATTGGGGAGAAATTCCCCCCTGAGAGGGTGGGGCACTGATGATCCAAAAAATCCATGGGTGTCCCAGACCAGGTTGGAGCAGCCTGGGATGGTGGAAATGTCCCAGGATGATTTTAATGGGGAATTACATTTATTACATTTATAAATTAAATTTATTAATTAAATTCAAATTCCTCCAACCCAACCCRTTGTGGGATTGAGTGCCCCTAAAATGCCCCATTTCTGCCTTCCAGTGTGACCTTTCCCCGTGGGCAGTGACCAGGGAGGAAATCGACCGGTTCAGCAAAGAAAATGGATTTTCAGGGTGGGTGGAGACGTCTGTGAAGGAAAACAAAAACATCAGCGAGTCCATGAGGTAGGAGCAGNGTTTTCCACGATTCTGTGACCTGACCCCTGCCCAGCCCACATCCCTAATCACCTCACAAACCAGAAATCCTCACTGCCAGCTGCAAAACCACCCCACAAACACACAGTCTACCTGCACAACCCCCCAAAATACCAACTCTGGCTGGGTTTTTCTCTGGTTCTGACCCAAGGGCAGGAGCGTTTCACGTCCATGACCCGCCTGTACTACAGGGAGGCCTCGGCCTGTGTCGTCATGTTTGATGTCACCAACAGCAGCACCTTCAGCAACAGCCAGAAGTGGAAGCAGGACCTGGACAGCAARCTGGTGCTGCCAGATGGGAGCCCCGTGCCCTGCCTGCTGCTGGCCAACAAGGTGGGCAGCCTGCCTGGGCTGGGCTTTTGGGGGGGTTTTGTGTGGTTCTCTGTGGGTTTGTGTGTTTTTTGTATGTTTCCGTGTGGGTTTGTATGATTTTCGTGTGTTTCCCTGTGGGTTTGTATGATTTTCGTGTGTTTCTCTGTGGGTTTCTATGTTTTCTGTATGTTTTCTCTGTGGGTTTCTATGTTTTTCATGTATTTCTCTATGGGTTTGTATGATTTTCGTGTGTTTCCCTGTGGGTTTCTATGGTTTTTGTGCGTTTCTCTGTGGGTTTCTATGTTTTTTGTATGTTTCCCTGTGCGTTTGTATGATTTTTGTGTGTTTCCCTGTGGGTTTTTATGATTTTTGTGTGTTTCTCTGTGGGTTTCTATGTTTTTTGTGTATTTCTCTGTGGGTTTCTATGTTTTTTGTATGTTTCCCTGTGCGTTTGTATGATTTTTGTGTGTTTCTCTGTGGGTTTCTATGATTTTTGTGTGTGTTTCTCTGTGGGTCTGTATGATTTTTGTATGTTTCCCTGTGGGTTTGTGTGTATTTTGTATGTTTCCCTGTGGGTTTCTATGTTTTTTGTGTGTTTCTCTGTGGGTTTCTGTTTTTCATGTGTTTCCCTGTGGGTTTGCATGATCTTTGTGTTTCTCTGTGGGTTTGTATGATTTTTGTATGTTTCTCTGTGGGTTTGTATGATTTTTGTGTGTGTTTCTCTGTGGGTTTCTATGTTTTTCATGTATTTCTCTGCGGGTTTGTATGATTTTTGTGTGTTTCCCTGCGGGTTTGTATGATTTTTGTGTGTTTCCCTGTGGGTTTCTATGATTTTTGTGTGTTTCTCTGTGAGTTTGTATGATTTTCGTGTGTTTCTCTGTGGGTTTCTATGTTTTTCATGTATTTCTCTGTGGGTTTGTATGATTTTTGTGTGTTTCTCTGTGGGTTTCTATGATTTTTGTGTGTTTCTCTGTGGATTTCTATGTTTTCTGTGGTGTTTCTCTCGTGGTTTCTATGTTTATGTGTGTTCCTCTTGTGGGATTTCTAATTGTTTTTGTATCTCGTTGGTTGTATGGTTTGGGTTTCTCTGTGTGTCTTTATGGCTTTGTGTGTTGTCTCTGTGGTCTATATGGTCTTGGGTGTGATTCTCTGTGTTTAGTCAGTACTCGGGTTTTGGTGTGGTCTCTGTGTGGGTTTCTATAGTATATTTGTGTTTGTCTCTGGTGGGTTTGATATAGTTTGTGTGATTGTTTTTGTGTGGTTTTGTGTTTTCCTTGTGGGTTTGTACAGTTCTGTGTGTTCTCTTGTGGTTTTGGGGTGTTTCTTTGTTGTGTGTGTTTGTTGGTTTTTGTTGTGTTTCTATTTGGATGAGGTGACGAGGTTGGGAAGACAGATTTTGGGATGGGGGACGAGTTGGGGAGAGATTTGGTGTGGGGGCAAGTTGGAGGCAGATTTGGTGAAAGGGATGAGGTTGGCAAGGAGATTTGGATGGCGATGAGATTGGGAGGCCAGATTTAGGGAATGGGGGGGGCTGGGGAGGAATTTGGAGGGGACGAGGTGTGGACGAGTTCAGTTTGGGATGGGAAGAGCTTGGGAGGCAGATTTGGACGACGGACAGGTTGGAAGCTAGCATTCCGAGGCGTGCTGCTTTGAGGTATCTGTGTCCCAGTGCCTGCAGATATCACGATAAAGAATTGTGCAACACGCCGGGAGAGCCTTGCGTGGGATCTGCAGGGCTGAGCTGCCTCCCTTGGGAAGGCCTTTTCCCATGCAATTGGGGGAGAAATTCCCTGAGGTGGTGAGGGCAATGTGATCAAATCCTTGGGTGTCCAGACAGGTGTGGAGCAGGCCTGGGTGGTGGAAATGTCCCGGGATGATTTTGAATGGGGAAGGTTACATTTATCATTGTATAATATTAATTTATTAATTAATTCAAATTCCTCACAACCCAACCCATTGTGGGGATTGAGTGCCCTAAATGCCCCATTTCTGCTTCCAGTGTGACTTCCCGTGGGCATGACCAGGGATCTTCTCTCTTTATAGTATAGTATATTATAGTATAGTATAGTATATTATAGTATAGTATAGTATAGTATAGTATATTATAGTATAGTATATTATAGTATATTATAGTATAGTATATTATATATTACATTATAGTAAAGTATAGTATATTATATATTGTATTGTATTATATTGTATTATATTATATTATATTATATTGTATTATATTGTATTATATTATATTATATTATATTGTATTATATTGTATTATATTATATTATATTATATTATATTGTATTATATTATATTACATTACATTATATTATATTATATTACATTACATTACATTATATTACATGATATCACATTATATTATAGTATATTATAGCATATTATATATCATATTATGTTATACTATACTATATTATATCATGTTATATTATCGTATACTATTATTATGTTACTGTTATATTTATTATATGAAAATTAGATTAGATTATGAGAAAATTATATTATATTATAAGAAAATTATATACTAAAACTACACTAAAAGAACAGAGAGAAAAGGATTTCATCAGAAGGCTTGAAAGGAATAGAAAAGAAATGATAATAAAATCTTGTGACTGCTCACAGCCTCGACACAGGTGGCTGTCATTGGTCACCAAGTAAAACCAATTTCACACGCTGGGTAAACAATCCTCCAGATCACATTCCAAAGCAGGAAAACATGGAGAAGCTGAAGCTTCTCAGGAGAAAAGATCCTAATGAAAGGATTTTTCCTAAAATATGTCTGTGACAGTGTCCCAGAGGTCACTCCCTGCCCAGAGCAGCCCTGGCAGTGCCCAGGGATCCTGGGCAAGGAGGATTTTTCAGAAAATACGATGGTGACAGGGAAGGGAGGGGCAAAACACTGCTTTGATTTTTTATTTTTATTTCTTTTCTGCACTGCCCTACTCCCTACAAATCCATCTCCAACATTTCTGAGCTTTGCTTTTTTAATTTTTTATTTCTTTTTTGCACTGCCCTACTCTGTACAAATCCATTTCCAACCCTTCTGAGCTTTGCTTTATTTTTTATTTATTTTCTGCAGTGCCCAACTCTACAAATGCATTTCCTGCCCTTCTGAGCTTTGCTTTTTTATTTTTTATTTCTTTTCTGCACTGCCCAATGCTGCTGATTCAAAAAAAACCCAAAAACAACAAAACAAAACAAAACAAAACAAAAAACAAAAACCAGCCAACCAACCAAAGAAAACCCAACCAGAAAAAGCCCCAAAGCTCAGGAATTTTTTTTTCCCCAGGGTTCTGATTGAGAAGATGATGTCCTCATCCACAGGAGACGGCAGCTCCTGCTCTGCTGGCACTGGGGATTACATCAGCATCAAGGAGAGCTCCCCTCCAGGCTGGGCCTGCTGCTGAGGCACTGACACTCCGTGCCTGGGCTCCTCCTCATCATCATCATCATCATCATCGTCATCATCATCGTCATGGTCACCTTGCCCTGGACTGTCCCTGGTTTGGGGTTTTTTCCTGTGATTTTGAACATTTTCAGTGGCTGTTTCCTCAGCACNTTTCCTGTGATTTTGAACATTTTCAGTGGCTGTTTCCTCAGCACGGCCCTGCTGCAGTGCCTTGGAGTGAGGGGTGGAGGAAGAGGAGTGGGAATATTCCTGATTTGGGAATGTTCCTCATTTGGGATTGTTCCTGATTTGGGATTGTTCCTGATTTGGGAATATTCCTGGTTTGGGATTGTTCCTGATTTGGGAATATTCCTCATTTGGGAATATCCCTCTTTTCCTAACTTGGGATTGTTCCTGATTTGGGAATGTTCCTGATTTGGGAATGTTCCTGATTTGGGAATGTTCCTGATTTAGGATTGTTCCTGATTTGGGAATGTTGCTGATTTGGGATTGTTCCTGATTTGGGAATATCCCTCATTTGGGAATATTCCTCATTTGGGATTGTTCCTGATTTGGGAATATTCCTCACTGGAAATATCCCTCATTGGGAATATTCCTCATTTGGGATATTCCTCATTGGGAATATTGCTAATTTTGGGAATATCCCTCACTTGGGAATATCCCTCATTGGGAATATTCCTCATTTTGGGAATATCCCTCACTGGGGAATATCCCTCATTGGGAATATCCCTCATTTGGGAATATCCTCATTGGGAATATTCCTCATTTGGGATATTCCTCATTGGGAATATCCCTCATTTGGGAATATTCCTCATTTTCTCTGCTGCTCTCATGGAGCACAATCCATGTCCAAGCAGTGCCTTGGATTATATTGAATTTTTTTTTTTTAATTTTGAGCACTTCCCCCTCTGGCAGTGCTGGCCTGGGCTGCCAGAGGGATTTTTTAACTTTCTGCACCTTTACCCCCTCCCTTYTGGGGACATTCCAGCAGTTTCCTCCCTCCCTGCTCTGAGCTGGAGGGACCAGCACRTCCCAGCAGAGCCCCAGAGCTGCTGAGGATGAGGAGCTGAGTGTGCAACAGCACTGTGCAATTCTGGGGGTCAGCTGGGACCTGGAGCAGCACAACCTGTGCAGCAGAGACCCCAAAATTTGGTCAGGAGTTGTTCCTGCTTTCCCTGGACCAGCTGGGTTCTTCCTGTGGAGCAGAGACCCCAAAATTTGGTCAGGAATTGCTCCTGCTCTCCCTGGACCACAACAATCCTCACTATTTGGGTTCTTCCTGGAGCAGAGACCCCAAAATTTGGTCAGGAGCTGCTCCTGCTCTTCCTAGACCAGAACAATCCTCACTTCCCTGGTGAGCAGAAACCCCAAAATTTGATCAGGAACTGTTCTGCTCTTCCTGGACCAGAACAACCCTCACTATTTGGGTTCTTCCTGTGGAGCAAGAGACCCCAAAATTTGGTCAGGANTTTGATCAGGAACTGTTCTGCTCTTCCTGGACCAGAACAACCCTCACTATTTGGGTTCTTCCTGTGGAGCAAGAGACCCCAAAATTTGGTCAGGATTTTCTCCTACCCTTCCTGGACCAGCATAACCCTCACTCCCCTGGTGAACAAAGACCCCAAAATTTGGTCAGGAACTGCTCTGCCTTTCTTGGACCAGCACAACCCTCAGTCCCCTGTGGAGCAAAGATCCCAGAATTTGGTCAAGAGTTGCTCCTGCCCTCCCTGAACCAGCACAACCCTCACTGTTTGGGTTCTCCCTGTGGAGCAGAGACCCCCAAATTTGGTCAGGAGCTCCTCCTGGACCAGCACAACCCTCACTCCTGTGTGGAGCAGAAACCCCCAAATTTGCTCAGGAGTTGCTGGGTCCTCCTTGTGGAGCAGAGACCCCAAAATTTGGTCAGGATTTTCTCCTGCCCTTCCTGGAGAATCAGAATGCAGCAGAATCCTCTCTATTTGGGTTCCCCCTGTGGAACAGAAACCCCAAAATTTGGTCAGGAATTGCTCCTGCCCTTCCTGGACCAGCAAAATCCTCACTTCCCTGGTGAGCAGAGACCCCAAAATTTGGTCAGGAACTGCTCCTGCCCTTCCTGGACCAGAACAATCCTCATTTCCCTGGTGAGCAGAGACCCCAAAATTTGGTCAGGAACTGCTCTGCCTTTCTTGGACCAGCACAACCCTCAGTCCCCTGTGGAGCAGAAACCCCAAAATTTGATCAGGAATTGCTCCTGCTCTCCCTGGACCACAACAATCCTCACTATTTGGGTTCTTTCTGGAGCAGAGACCCCAAAATTTGGTCAGGAGTTGCTGGGTTCTCCCTGTGGAGCAGAGATCCCAGAATTTGATCAGGAGCTGCTCCTGCCCTTCCTGGACCATAACAATCCCCACTGCCCTGTAGAGCAGAAACCTCAAAATTTGGGCAGGAGCTGCTTCTGCTGCCCCTGGACCAGAGCAATCCTCAGTCCCCTGTGGAACAAAGACCCCAGAATTTGGTCAGGAGCTGCTATGCCCTCCCTGGACCAGCACAACCCTCACTGTTTGGGTTCTCCCTGTGGAGCAGAGACCCCAAAATTTGGTCAGGAGCTCCTCCTGGACCAGCACAACCCTCGCTCCTGTGTGGAGCAGAAACCCACAAATTTGCTCAGGAGTTGCTGGGTCCTCCTTGTGGAGCAGGGACCCCAAAATTTGGTCAGGATTTTCTCCTGCCCTTCCTGGACCAGCACAACCCTCAGTCTCCTGTGGAGCAGAGACCCCAAAATTTGGTCAGGATTTTCTCCTGCCCTTCCTGGAGAATCAGAATGCAGCAGAATCCTCTCTATTTGGGTTCTCCCTGTGCAACAGAAACCCCAAAATTTCGTCAGGAACTGCTCTGCCTTTCTTGGACCAGCACAACCCTCACTCCCCTATGGAGCAAAGACCCCAAAATTTGGTCAGGATTTTCTCCTGCCCTTCCTGGACCAGCACAGCCCTCAGTCCCCTGTGGAGCAGAAACCCCAAAATTTGGTCAGGAACTGCTCTGCCCTTTTTGGACCAGCACAACCCTCAGTCTCCTGTGGAGCAAAGACCCCAAAATTTGGTCAGGATTTTCTCCTGCCCTTCCTGGCCCAGCTGGGTTCTCTCTGTGGAGCAGAAACCCCAAAATGTGGTCAGGATTGGTTTTCTCCTGCCCCTTTCTGCTGCCCCTGTCTGAGCAGGGTGAGGACTGCCTACTCTCACTCCACTCATGAACTCCTCTAACTCTCTCTTCTCTCACCTCCACTACCTAGCGTCAAAACTCGATTATCTGTTTTATCTTAAAGCAGGAGCTTGGTATAATCTCTCTCTTTCTCAAAACAGGCACTCATCCCCTTCCACAAAAATCTAGTATGTTTAGTGCGGCCCTCTGGAGGAAGAGGAAAGGAAAAAAGATGTTTATGGCGTATAAAAAGGAAATTCCTCCCATTTCCTCTCCTGGTGCCCATTCCTTCCCAGACTATGGGGGTGGAATATTCTGCGCCAACAAAATCTTGGTACAAATTGACGAGTAGAGATTTATAGGAAATTTCACACTTCAGAAGGCAGCTTTTGTGTTGTTTAATCCTTGGATTTTGTGTTCCACTATTTTCGTGAGGGCCGAAGGCACAATCACAGCTGCTCGTCGTTTGGGTGTGCGTATTTATAGCAAAAGGCCTTCAATAATTGAATTTTCAACCTCCTTAAACTGGGAAACAGGTACTAGAATTCTAGGTTCTCTGTTGCTGCTGGAACTTTAGATTGCTTTGGTCTTTGCGGATAAATATTCTTCTTCTGTATTTTATATAAAGGCAGAGTTGGTCTAAACAGGTCACTCATCACCCTCACTAAAAAACATCTGAGTTTGTTTTCTTCTGGAGCTGAACTAAGAAGTTAAAACTTGCTAGCAGTTTGGGTTACAAGAAATTTCGACTCATTATTTTTTGCTGCATCTTTTATTAATGCAAAGCCTGACAATATCCTTGTGCGTCTCCTGTGTGCAAATATGCTCCAAATTTGGCGGTGTTAGAGGGTGCTTACAAATACCATTTTCACACCTAGAGAGGCAACAAAATGCGATAGTGCCTTGATGAATCTTTACTTCATTGTCTTAAACAAAAAAAACAAAAACCATAAAGAAACCAACAAAACACCCAAAAACATAAACCAAAACAAAAATAATCAAAACTTGGCTTTTAATCCTAGAAAATACTTAATCCTATAAATACTTCTATTTCTTTTAGAACACAAGAGAAGCTGTCCCTAATCTTTTTAAATTTTTTTAAGAGCTGTCTCAAAAACCCCTTTAAAGATTCAAGGGTTGTTATATCTCTATTTGATTTTGTTACATAAGAAATGTTTCAGCCAGGAGCTCTCTCAAACTGTGTGGAAAATCGCTAGCCCAGACGTCAGGCTGAGAATTCCCAATCCTGCTCCATCCCTGCGCTGAGCTCAGCAGAGCATGAAATTGACCTCAAGATGATCCTGGAAATTTTGTGAATTTTTTGTTAATTTCCATACAACTCTTCTTTTGTAGAAATTGTGGGAAATATCCTAATTTTTTCTTTGTAATTTTTCCTACAAATCTGACCATACTTGTATTCATCCAATGTCGGGCATGGGGGGGAAGAACTGCCCCACCAATTTTCAGGATCTGTCAGTGTATAAAACTTCGGACATTTCTTGGCATTAAAATCTCATTTTAAAAATCTCCATTTCTTTTATCTTTATTTTCACAGCATTTCTCTTGGGCTGCCTTTTGGTCTTTCTCAGTCCCCAGCTGTGCCTCTAGGACGGGTTTTTTTCTACATTTACTGTTGCTGTCCTCTGGGTATACGCTCTGAAAAAATAAAACAATTAATTCAACTCCCTCCACAAGCTCACAACAAATGAAAGTCGCTTGCTTCGAGCCTGTTGTGTGAACCCCAAACCCAACTAGGAAAACGATTTTCGCTGGGCACCTGGGGTGTTTGCAGAGATCTCCTGTGCTTACAATACAAAACCATCCAAATTAAACCCAAAAAAATGCCTCCCTGGATGTAAAGCGATCCCAGGCTGGCAGCATTGGAGGCAGTCCAGGCGACTAGGTCGCCCAGCTGACATAACTTTAATTCAGGTTTTTCAATAACCCAGCGACATTATTTAATTATTTAAAAGTATTATTATATTAAAAACAATTTCTAAATACTTAGAACTTATTTTAATCTATTTTTTAAAATTTTTTTTTCACACTTATCCATGAACTATCTTTAAAAAACTTTAAACCCCAGAATCTATTATAAAAACATTATTAAAATATCTATTATTATTATATCTTCATAATTGTAAAACCCGAACTTTATTTTTAAATTATTTATTAGAATTATTAAGAATTTCTAAAACCTGGAATTATTTAAAATTATTCTATTTGAGGTAATTATTTTCTTGCTTTTAGAAATTTTAACACAGAGATTATTTTAAACAATTATATTTAAATACATTAATCATTATATAAAATCATTCTTTAAGCAACATCTGAATTATATTTAACAAAAATTACTTATTAAAAAAATATCACTATGCTTATAAAATTATTTAAACCCACGCAATTATTTTCTCTTACTCATTTTATTAAATTTGACAAAACATTTTTGTTATATTAAAGTTTTAAAACCCCCAAATTATTTCTAAACTAATTATTATTTCTCCTGAAGGGAAAACCAAATAATGGCTTTACTATTAACTTCCTGTTGATGTGGTGGGTTAAAACATCCGTGAATCGCTTTTCAAATACTTAGGAATTCAGGAAACCTTATCTTTATTCTGCTCAGGATTTCCACTCCTGCCCTCACTCAGGAAATGACTGATTTGGGGATCATTCTTCTCTTTGGGAACATTGTAAGGAATTTCCCTTTTCCCTCCTTCACTCCGGGCCCAACTGTCTCCCTATTTCCTTTCCTTTTTTCCTTCCTGAAAGTTTCATTTTGGCCCAAAACACCCGACTAATGTTGTGCCTTGGTGCACCTTGCAACTTGCGTTTCTTCACCAGTAACTAATCTTTGCTGCTGAAGAACTTTACTCTGTTTAGCCTCGCAATAGTCAACAAATAAAAATCAAAATTCCAAGCTTCTTTATTTGTAGTTTTTAAATTTTGTTTTTCAATTTTTATATTGCTTTTTTTAAGCTTAAAAAAGACTTAAAAGGCTTTTATTTTCTTTTTTAATTGCCTTTTTCTTTTAGGTTTCACAATGCTTAATCTTTATTTCTTTTTTTCTCTTTTTTTGCTGTTCACTGAAGCTATTGACCTAGGCAGCTGGGGTTTATGAGCAGTTTGTACATGATATTCAGTATCTACTAGTCGTTGTAAAACGATAAAAAAGTTGAAGATTTTAATGCACATCCATCAGACATTGCAACGGCTGGACAATAGTTATTGGGCATTGCTGGCTGTGCGTTGTTTGTTTTGCTGTCTCAACAGTGCTAAGAAATGAGTTTACAAGTTGGGAAATTAGGGAATAAAAACAATTAAAACAATATGTAATCAAACTATTTGGCTGTGGAGTTGCCCCTGCTATTGCCAGGAAAACCAATTCCTCTGAAAATATCCCAATTAAAAACAAACAAAGAAAAAACCAACAAACAAACAAAAGCCAACAACAATCCAAGCAACAAAAACCATAAACAAAACAGAAAAAAACAGGCGCCAAAAACAAAAAGGAAAACAATAAAAGCAAATAAAATCCAAATTCACACACCAAAAACATCCGCAAAATATTGTACACCCAGAAATCCCAAATATACACGCCAAAAAAATCCCCAAATATACACCCAAAAAACCTCCCAACAAAATCCCCCAAACAAAACCAACTTAGAGAAAAACCCCAAACCCCCTACTAAAAACCAAATTAAACTCAGCTTATCTATTATCCTTCAAGTATTATTTACTATAATTATTTTACAGCTATAATTATCCTCTCAGCTATTGGCCATTTTTATTGCAGGCTACAAAAACCACTTGCAAAAACTTTTAAAATTCAAATTACAATTAAATGATTCAAAAGTTCGCTGCCCTCAGGGGTGATAACCCCACAGCAATAAGTGCCGTGAGAATTAGGAAATTGTGGAGCATTTATTTTTAATAATTAATTCTCATTATCTACTAGTTATATCCTTTATTATAAACAAATAAATAAAAAAAATAATTAAATCCAACCAAAAAAATCCCAGGCAGCTCGGTTTGGGGTGCACTGAGGAGGAAAGGAAAAATCTGGGAAAAGTGGTGCTGTGTGAACACCAGAAAAATCTGCTGGGGAAATGTAAAATTAATGCATAAAAATAAAATTAAAATAAATAAAACAAATTATAACAATGAATAAAAGTAATGTTTCAAATAGGAACTAAAATAAAATTAAAATTAATTAAATTATAAAAATAAAAGGAATTATTAAAATTAAATTAAATGATAAAAATTAAAGTCTCACTACGCCCCCATGGGTTGATTTTAAAACCCCACAGTTGAGAATCTTGGTGAGAACTTTTAGGAATTATGGAGATTTATTATATAATAACATTAAAAATAATAAGTCTAATACGATATAAATCTTCCAGGCAGGTTTGGGGCAGAGCAGGAAATAATTGGGAAAGTGGTGCTGGTACAAACCAGAAGACATCTGTGGTGAAACTTGATAAACTATAATGTATTAAAAATTGAAATAAACTTAAAATTAAATTATAAAAACAATAAAAAGAATGATAAAAATCAGAATTTACAATTAAAAATTAAGAATAAAATTATATTATAAAAATAAAAAGGAATTATTAAATAAAATTTAAATCAACTCCAGCCACATTATAATCCAGGCAGGTTTGGGGTGCAGGCCGGAAGATAATAATTGGGAAAGTGGTGCTGGCGTTGAGAACCAGAACAATCTGCTGCGTTGGAAATAAAAATTAATGATAAAAATGAAATAAATAACAAATTAAAATCTATAAAAATTAAAAAATGAATTATAAAAACAGAATACAAAATAAAATAAAAATATCGAAATTTAAATGATAAAAATAAAATTCAACTGCCTCCCAGGGACTGCATAAAAACCCCACAGCGCTGAGACAGTGGTCTGATGACATTACGGAAATTTGTGGAGATTTTATTTAAAATTGATTATAACCATAAAATCCAGGCGGTCTTCTGTGGTTGCAGGAGAAATAATTGGGAAAGTCGCCCGGAATTCAGTGTTGGAGATTCTGTTGGGCTTGGATTTTGGGGCCATGGGACACTTCCATGAGCAATAGGCGACAGCTCAGGGCAGCAACCCTGGCCCCTGGGCTGTGCGCTGCCCTACGGACAGGGACGGCGACAAAACACCAAAGCAAAAAACTGCCAAAACAGAGAAAAGGGAAAAAAGAAAAAAATTCCCAAAAACAATGACAAACAAAAAACCCTACAAAAAACCCCCAAAAAAAACAAAATAAAAACCCCCAACAACAATAAAAAAAAAAAAAAAAAAACCCCAAATAACAAAAAAGAAAAAAAAACCCAAAT
>NDFG01000221.1:109784-123039 GCA_002167245.1 Sporophila hypoxantha
ACACAGCCAAGAAAATCCCAAATACACACCCCAAAAGCCCAAATAAAAAAACCAAATACACACCCAAAACCCCCCAAATAAAAGACCCCAAATAGACACCCTGAAAAATTCAAATACATACCCCAAAAACCCAAATAAAAAACCCAAATGCATACTCAAAAAAATCCCAATACGCACCCCAAAAAATCCCAAATACACACCCAAAACCCCCAAATAAAAGACCCCAAATAGACACCCCAAAAAATTCAAATACACACCCAAAAAAATCCCAAATACACGTCCAGAAAACCCCTAATACACGTCCAGAAAACCCAAATAAAAACCCCAAATACACACCCAAAAAAACCCAATTACACACCCAAAAAAATCCAAATACACACCCAAAAACCCCAAATAAAAAACCCCAAATACATACCCCAAAAAAACCCAAATACACACCCAAAAAAATCCCAAATACACATCCAAAAACCCCAAATAAAAAACCCCAAATACATACCCAAAAAAACCCCAACTACACATCAAAAAAAATCCCAAACACACACCCAAAAAACCCCAAATACACACTCAAAAAAATCCCAATACACACACCAAAAAAAACCCAATACACACCCAAAAACCCCAAGTAAAACCCCAAATACCTACCCAAAAAATCCCAAATGCACACTCAAAAAACCCAAATAAAAAACCCAAACACACACCCCAAAAAATCCCAAATACACACCCCAAAAGCCCAAATAAAAAACCCAAATACACACCCCCAAAAAATTCAAATACACACCCAAAAAAATCGCAAATACACACCCAAAAACCCCCCAAATAAAAAATCCAAATACCTACCCAAAAAATCCCAAATACACATCCAAAAACCCCAAATAAAAAACCCCAAATACACACTCAAAAAAATCCCAAATACACGTCCAGAAAACCCCAAATACTCGTCCAGAAAACCTAAATAAAAACCCCAAATACACACCCAAAAGACCCAAATAAAAAACCCAAAACCACAGCCAAAAAAATCCAAATACACACCCCCAAAAAATCCCAAATGTACACTCAAAAAACCCAAATACACACCCAAAAACCCCAAATAAAAAACCCAAATGCACACCCAAAAAAATCCAAATACACACCCCAAAAAATCCAAATACACACCCAAAAACTCCAAATAAAAAACCCAAATGCACACCCAGAAATCTCAAATACACACCCAAAAAAATCCCAAATTTACACTCAAAAAATCCCAATACACACCCAAAAAAATCTCAAATACACACCCAAAAACCCCAAATAAAAAACCCAAATATACACCCAAAAATTCCAAATATACGCCAAAAAAACCCCCAAATAAAAAACCGAAATACACACACAAAAAAACCCAAATGCACACCCAGAAATCTCAAATGCACACCCAAAAAAATCCCAAATGTACACTCAAAAAAATCCCAATACACACCCAAAAACTCCAAATAAAAAACCCAAATACACACCCAAAAATTCCAAATATACGCCCAAAAAAACCCCAAATAAAAAACCCAAATACACACACAAAAAACCCCAAATACACACCCCCAAAAAAACCAAATAAAAACCCCAAATACACACCCAAAAAAACCTAAATAAAAACCCCAAATACACACCCAAAAAACCAAAATAAAAAACCCAAAACCACAGCCAAAAAAATCCCAAATACACACCCAGAAATCCCAAGTACACACCCAAAAAAAACCCCAAAAAACCCCCCAAAGAAACAAACAAACAAAAGGAAAAAAAAAAACCCAAAAATCAAATTAATTCCTCTGAAATATCCTCAATTATTGTGTTTTTATTGGGCTGCACGTGGGACATAAAAATGCAAAATTTGTGCACCTGAGTCAGCCCCAGTGGGGTTTAATTCAACATGAATTAATTAATTCAATATTTCCAGCAAGGAATTCCTTGATGTGGTTTCTGCACCTTCCTCCCCTGGCTCCTTAATTCAGTGCCTCTTTATTTTTATTTTAATTTTAATTAATTATCTTAATTTTGGGCCTCTTTATTCCACAATCAGCCAGAATTCCAAAGGAATTCCAATGAAACTCAAGCAGGGCATGAAATGAACTGAAATCATCCAAAAAATTGTAATTTTTCCTAATAGTTTTGAGATCTATACATCAATATGTGCGAACAAAATGCATAAAAAATTTAAATGTTCATATTTATTATATATAAAATCAGTGCATGCAACTACTCCAAACAAGACCAAAATGCAATAAGCATAAAGTGCTGAAAGATATAACTGGTCCATTTTAATGACTGTGGAAATATTTTAATTTTTTCCATAGTTATCATCCCATTTAGTCTCTAACAAAAAGCGAGAAGATGTTTAGTTGGGGGGCGATTTAATGGAATTTTAAAGTGTTAAAAATTAACATATGTTTCTCAAGTGGGATTTGTCTCCAACATTGTTGTATATCAATTGCGAATAGGTGCTGGGTTATGCACAGGGAAAATGCTGTGCTGCGCCTGAAAAAAAGATAAAAAACCAAGAGATTATAATTTTACTACCATACTATAAACAATCTGATCAATTTGTATCGTATCAAAGCGCAGTTCTCACTCAGGGAAATCAATGCACTAAAATAGGGAGTTTAAATGTTATTTTTATTAGTACAATGTCGAGCGCATGAACCTCGAGGTAACGAATAGGGATTGCTGGGGATATAGACACTCCTCCGCGGAACACCAAAATAGTGTAAAAATTTCTCCTCTAAAATATCTGCATGACGTGATTTGTACTCATCAAACCAACTTCTCACTGTATAAAAAATAGATTTATTGTATTTGGATTAAAATGGAGGCATGGAACCGCCAAAGACCAAAAATTGCAAAGCAAAAGGAGAGCTGCATGATTAATGAATGTAGAATAATCGTAAATTTTTCGTGTTTTTCATATTTTTTTCTAACCAAAATGAGTGGGATTTTGGGCTATTTAAATGAGAATTTAAAGTGTAAAAAATTAAATATTTTTACAGTGGTGATGTTGCTGATGTACGATCGACATGGTGCTGGTTAGCAGAGGGAAAATGGTGCTGGTGAATAAACCCTCGCAAAAATATATACTCTCTCCTTATATAATCTGATCTATATTTGTATCCATCAAGCACTCTCCTCAGGGAAACCAATGCACTAAAATAGGATTTTAAATGTTTATTTTTATATTAAAATGGAGGCATGAACCTCCAAAGACCGAAAATGGTGGTGGAAAATCCCCCCGAAAACTCAATTGTAAAATTATCTGAACCCTACAAATCTGAAATGATGTTTTGTTATCTCCCCATTGTTCTTCCTCCACTGATTTAAAAAACTAGGTATTTAAATTATATTATTATTTATATAAGAAATGGAGGCAATGAAGCCTACCAATAGGAGCCAAAATGCCAAAGCAACAAGTGATGAAGTCTGGGAGGATTTGTACCATGGAATGTAGAGAGATCAACATCTTTAATTTTTCGTGTTTTTCCATAGTGTATCTCTTTTACTACAGACAAATGAGGGATTTGGGCGTTGAGATGGTTAATGGGGAGAGTTTAAAACGTGTAAAAATTAAATATATTCCGTGGATTTTGCATGGAATGGTGCTGGTAGCATGAGGGAAAATGGATTCCACTTCGATGGTAAAAACCCCAAAAATTATAATTTCTGCCTAATAAAATCTGATATATTTGGTATCATTGCAAACCTAGTCTCCTCAGCGGACAACTAAAATGTGTATTAAATAGGATGTTAAATGTTATTTTTATTGAAGATGGAGGGGCATTGAACCTCGCAAAAAACCGAAATGGATGCTGGGAAAAATCCCCCCCTGTAACAAACGAAATTGCTAAAAATTTCTCCTACAAATCTGATGATGTTCTGTATCAGATCAAACCATCTTCTCACTGTATAAAAATAGGGATTAATTGTTATTTTTATTAAAATGGAGGCATGAACCTTCCAAGACCAAAGTGCAAACAAAAGTGAGAAGGTTTGCCATTTTAATGACTGGTGGATATCTTTATATTTTTCCATTGGTTGAATGTAGCATTTCCCCCTTGTGTCTAACCAAAATGAGTATAATATATGTGTGAAGATTTCTATGGCGAGTTTAAAGTGCAAAAAAAATCCAAAATCTTCAGTGGACTTTGCCATGAACTGTGCAGATGTATTGTGAACTGCTTGACTGCACAGGGAGAATCCAAATGGCGATGGTGACATCAGTGCTGCGTCAGAATTTGAGCCGCTTGAGCACCGAATTTTGCATTTTTTTATAATAAAGATTAACGAACACCGCGACCCGCGGCCCGGGGCAGTCCTTTTCCTCCAAAACCGCGGCCGGCCCGCGCGGGCGAATCTGCGCTCGGGGCCTTGAGGCGCACGGTCAGCAGCCCCGAAAAATTACCGGAAAAACGGCAGATTTGTCTCTGTCCTTAACTGAAAAAAAAATCCGCGTTGGCGCCGGTGCCGGAGGGACGCGGCGGTGCGCGCGCGGGGAGGGGCGGGACGGGCGCGGAGGAGCCCGCGGCGGCACCGGGGAGCCCGTGGCGAAGTCTGCCGCCGGGGCTCCGCCGCGCTGCGGGCCGCGCAGCTCCGCCCTCCCGCGGGACAGCTGCGGGCCCCTGCGCGCCCCTCGTGATGGCTCTCCGAACGAGCCAAGGGATGCGAGCTCTCGCGTCGCTCTGGACCAATCGGTTGACTAAGGAGGCTTTGGCGGCTGGCGGTCGGCGGCACCGCCCCCCCGCTCGCTATTCCTCTGCGGCGGGGCGAGCGCCGACCATTTTGCCCGCGGGGAGCGGCAGGGGCGGACCGGCCACCGTTGATCATCGCGGACCGGCCAGCGCGGATCGGAACGACACCGCGAATCGGCGCCGGGCCGGCATCGCCCGGAAGCGGCAACAGGGGGCGCGCGGCGCCTGACGTGGGAAGCGGCGGCTCCGCCCAGGCCCGGCCTGAGCGCTGGGCCCACCGCTCCCGCTCGCTCCGGGCGGCCTCGCGGCCCGCGTGCCTCAGCGTCCCCGTCAGCTCCGCGCCCAGCCCCGCGCGGCCCGAAGCACCGGAGGATGTGCGCGGCCCGTCAGGTGAGCCCGGGCGGCCGGCCCTGCGCAGGCAGGGCGGGCAGGCCTCGCTCGGGCAGGCCGTGCGGGTTTCTCCTCTATTTCCCCTTGTTTCCCCCCGCTAACTTGCACGCCCCGCCATCCCGACCGCAATTTCGCCCCGCGCCGCTCTGCCGGCACCCGGTGGGGCCGCGCCGGGGCTGCCCCGCGGCCGCGTGCCCACATTTTGTAACGGGGGAAAAAGCGAAATTTTTGATCGCCGCCGCTCGTGACCCAGTTGGCGCGCGGGCGGGCGCCGTCTGGCCGCCATCCGCGGCCCCTCCGGGCTGGCGGGCCGGGCCCGAGCACGCCGTTGCCGGGGGAGTGAAAACGCAGCTTGGTTTGCCGGCATACTCTCTGGCTGAGAAGGTCCGGAGGCACTGTGGGGGCGGGTGCTATGTGGACTCTAGACGCGTCAGGGAGGAGCCGCCAGGAGCTCGCCCCCTACAAGGCGCAGCGCCGCCTGGCCTCACGCCACTGCTCCGCCCAGCCCGGCTGCGCGCTCGCTCGATCCGCCTTGCCGCCGCTGTTTTCCTTCTTGTTCTTGCGTTTCCGAGCTTTGTGGCAGCCGGGCTGTGCTGGGCGAGGTGGTCTGCTGGTGGAAGTGGCCGTGGTTGAGCGTGTTGGTGGGCAAGGGTGGCGATAGGGCGTTGGTGGATGTAGGGTTGGCTGTGCGCACGGGGAAGGGAAGCGGCTGGAGCTTGTGTCAGGAGCTGGGTATTTGTGGGATATATTTTGGTAAGAAGTTATATTCCCTCAGTGTTGAGATATTTCTTCCCTCTAGGAGTGTGCTGGCGGCACTGCACGGCAGAATCGTGCAGTGGATATGGGCACAGCCGCAAGCAGCTCCAGGAAGTTTGCGGTGGCTCGGTGAGGTGGGATGGAGCGTGGTGGGATTTGTGGAGCGAGGTAGCCTGAGGAAGGGCTGAGCTTGTCAGGGTGGATATGTTGGGGAAGTATTTGGGATATATTCCTTCTTCCCAGAGGACGTGGGACTGGGCATGCCCCAGGGAATGGCGCACAGCCTGCAGAGCTCCCAGCGAGAGTATTGGTTGGTGCCGGGTGTAGGGTGGGATGGAGCGTGGTGGATGTGGGGAGGGTGGTGCTTTGGGCAAGGGGCTGGAAGCTGGTCAACGTGGAAGTATTTGGTTTTTTCTTCCTCAGAGGCGTGGCTGCGCCATGCCCAGGTTTCTACCCAGGAATGGGCACAGCCACAAGAGCTCCAGGAGAGTTTGGACATGAGAGCTGGCTTGTTGCAGGTGCGGATCGCGCGTGTGTGGTATTTGAGTGAGGAAGAGTGTGCTGAGGGAGAGGGGCTGAGCTGTGTCAGGGAGGTGGATATTTGGGGAAGTTATTGGGATTTTTTTCTTGCAGAGGGGATGCTGGCACTGCCCAGGCTGCCCAGGAGTGGGCACAAGCCACAGAGCTCCGGGAGTTTGGACTGCAGCTGGGTGGGCTTGGATGGAGCGCATGGATGGATGGTGAGGATGTGGGCATGGGAGTTGGTGCCTCAGTGACGGGCTGGAGCGTGTGTCAGGGTGTGTATTTGAGGAAAATATTGGGGAATATTTTCTTCTCGCAGAGAGAGGTGACTGGCCACTGTCCAAGTCTGCCCAGGAGTGGGGTGGGATGGAGCGTGGTGGCTTTGGGGATGTGCACACTGGGAGGGGGTGCCCAAAGGAAGGGCTGGAGCTGTGTCAGGAGAAGTATTTGGGATATTTCCTCTCCCAGAGGGTGCTGGGCACTGCCCAGGCTCCCCAGGGAATGGGCACAGCCACAGGGGAGCTCCGGGAGTTTGGACTGCACTGGGTGGGCTTGGATGGAGCGTGGTGGATGTGGGGAGGTGGTGCCTCAGTGAAGGGCTGGAGTTGTGTCAGGGTGGGTATTTGGGGAATATTTCTTCCCTCAGAGGGTGCTGGGCACTGCCCAGGCTGCCCAGGGAATGGGCACAGCCACAGAGCTCCAGGAGAGTTTGGACAGTGCTGAGTGTGGGGTGGGATGGAGCGTGGTGGATTTGAGGAGGAGGTGCCTGAGGGAAAGGAAGGGCTGGAGCTGTGTCAGGCTGGGTATTTGGGGAAGTATTTGGGATATTTCTTCCCCCAGAGGGTGCTGGGCACTGCCAAGGGAGTGGGCACAACCACAGAGCTCCAGGACAGTTTGGACATTGCTGCCAGGGATGCCCAGGATGGGATTTTGGSGTGTCTGTGCAGAGCCAGGAGCTGCTCTGGATGATCCTTGTGAGTTTTTTTTCCATCTCAGGATATTCTGTGATTCCCTTGTGTCTCAAAGCTTTACCAAGGAGGTGGCAAAAGAGTGAACTCGTGATTGAAGCTGTCTTTATAGCAGAGGTGTGAGGTTTCCCACGGTGTTCTTCCCGTGCTTTGGAATTTCCTCATTCTCAAGTGAATGGTTGGAGTTTTATTCCCAGTTGGAGTTTTATTCCCAGTTGGAGTTTTATTCCCAGTGAGCCTGGGCTGGGCTGTGGATGTTTGGTGTCTTGGCCAATTTAACTAAAAAATACAAATTAATTCTGACTATGATACATCTATGCATTTAGAGATGACAGCATTTGTATTTAAGTGATAKCTCTCATAAAGCAGAATTTAAAATAGAAATGGGACCCAGGGGTGCTTTGCTAAGTAGGGGAGTGGCTCAGGGATGGGTGAGCTCCCAAATTAGTGCTGCTGTGACTCTGCTGCCTGAGGGGACACTTCAGTGCTGCAGATTTCCTCCAGGTAAGGAAAAGCTGCTGTCTTGAAAAGCAGAGCCTCTGAGCTTGCTGGAATTCACTATTTTTTGTGAAAGTTTCAAAAAAAAAAATTTAAATAAACCACCTCTGTCCAGTCCTGGAATGTTGTGAGAGGTTTGCCTGCTCTCAGGCTCTGCTCTGCAGGAAAATGAAGCACCAAAGTCCAGCAGGAGCACAAAACCTCCTGGCACAGAGCAGGACAGAGGCAGCAGTCCCTTATCTCCTGGATTTAATAACCCTTCCAGGGCAAAAAAGGTAAATATTTTAGTTGGCCTGACTACATTATATTGCTCTGCTAGCTAGAAAACCCTGCTACAGATTTAAATCCATTTCATAAAATTAATGCTGGAATGAAGTTTTTTCTGCCTGTCTTTGCTGATTTTTTGGTAAAATGGAAGCCCTGGTGAAAAGTTCTCCATGTAGAAGTTTTTCTCTAGTCAGTGCTCTTGGAAATTTAATTGATATTTTTTTGCTGGTTTGTGTGGGAATTTGTGTGCACCTTTAAAGCAGTGAACTTCCTAAAATCCATCCTAAATCCCAAGTTTTACTGCCACTTGTTGAGAAAATTGACCTGATAGATGCAGCAGTCCCTTATCTCCTGGGGAGAAAAAAGGTAAATATTCAGTGCCTGCTACTTTATACTGCTCTGCTAGTTAGAAAACCCTGGCTACACATTTAAATCCATTCATAAATTAATGCTGGAATGAAGTTTTTTTCTGCCTGTCTTTGCTGATTTTTGGGAAAATGGAAGCCTGGTGAAAACTCTAATCAATGCTCTTGGAATTAATTGATATTTTCTGCTGGTTTGTGGTGGAATTTGTGTGCACCTAAAGCAGTGAACTTCCTAAAAATCCATCCTAAATCCCAAGTTTTTACTCCACTTGTTGAGAAAATTGACCTGAGGCTGAGTCTGGCTGTTCAGTCAGTAATTTCAAATTAAGCAGTAATAAAGTCCTGGCTATTTCCAGGCTTCCTGAGGCTGGCACTGAGAGCCAGGCACTCCTGCACAATTCCATTGCTCCTGGGTGGGCAATGGTGGGCTTAGAAAAAGGCAAAGAGGAAAAAATAAAGCAACCTGAAATTATTGAATTTCTGCATCTCTTGTGTAACTCTGCTGAAGTTCTGCAGAGASAGCTGGGGCTGCTTAGAGGGAAAAAATTAAATTAAATTAAATATTTAGAACCACTTTTTTATATATATATACAGCATCAATTAATGTGTTGAAAATCAGAATTTTGACTTCTGCTGCAGCTTTCTTCTGCTTTTTCTCCCTGGTCACTTTTACTTGCTGGTTTTCTCCTGCAGGCTTTGCAGATTGAGATCTTGTGGGCAGAACTGGAAATCCCAGGGGTTTTTTGGTCATTCATTTTAAGCTTAAAGCCAGTTATGAATTTATCTCAGTGCTTCAAGGCTTTCCATCTTTCATTTYTCTGGATTTGAATCCCAGCCTGCTGCTGGCCCTGCAGTTAAAGGGTGAAATTTTACTTGCAGAAAAAAAAATATATATTAAATATATATTTTTATCAGTGTTGTCACAAATGTAAAGTAGAAATAATTGTGATTATTTAAATTATCACAATTATTTATATTGTAACTTGTTGCCAGTGTTGTCACAAATGTAAAGTAGAGATAATTGTGATTATTTAAATAATCACAATTATTTATATTGTGACTTGTTGCCAGTGTTGTCACAAATGTAAAGTAGAAATAATTGTGATTGTGGAAAAGTTTCTGTGGGATTGCAGGCAAGCAAGAGCTCCTTGGGGATTGGCACTTAATAAAATGGAGTGGTGCTGTGTGGCCCAGAGATTGAGGAGTAAAAAGCTGATTTTTGCTCTCTTTCAGTCTGAGGAGAAGCAAAGAGAAGGTGGAAGTACAAGAAAATTCAAAATACAGGGAGAGGGAGTGAGCTGAGTGTTTGGGTTTGGTTCCTCTCCTGCTCTGTGTAATTTCTGTAGTAAAATCTCAATTCTAGTTAAAATCAAATAGAGAATGAGCACAAAACTGCTTTCATTATGGCTGCAGAAATCATTTTGTTGTTCTGTGGAGTTCAAAATCCTGAAATCCTGAAATCTCTGCAGAACTTGAAGTGAGGAGTCAGCCCAGACCCAAATCTGAGCTCTGTGGTGAGTCCTGAGTCCAATTTTCACCCAGATTAACCCCAAAGTGACCAGGTCTGGGTCCCTGGCTGTCACCAGGTGCCCTGTGCCACCTCCTGGTGCTGCTTTTAAATCAAAGTTCATGGAAATTTAATTATTATTTCATTATTATTTTATTTAACTGCTTTAATTATGGCTGCAGAAATCAACTTAATTGTTCTGTGGAGTTGAGAGTCGTGTGGATCCCTGAAAACCTTTCAGAACCTGGAGTGGGGAGTCAGGCCAGACCCAGATCTGAGCTCTGTGCTGAGTCCTCACTCCGATTTTTACTCTGATTTTTACTCTGATTTTTACTCTGATTTTTTACTCTGATTTCTTACTCTGATTTTTACTACTGTATTTTTACTCTGATTTTTACTCTGATTATTTACTCTGATTTTTTACTTCTGATTTTTACTGCTGATTTTTAACCTCTGATTTTCACTCTGATTTTTAACTCTGATTTTTACTACTGCATTTTTTAACTCTGATTTTTACTCTGATTTTTACTGATTACTCGATTTTTACTCTGATTTTAGCCTGATTACTCGAATATTTTAGCTCTGATTTTTACTCTGATTTTTTACTTGTTACTGATTTTTACTTGATTACTCTGATTTTACTACTATTTAGAAAATTTTTACTCGCAGATTTTTACCATCAGCCCAGATTAACCCCAAAGGACCAGGTCGGGTCCCTGCTGTCAACGCAGGTGCCCTGTGCACACTCCTGGTGGCGATTTTAAATCATGTTCAATGGAAAGTTTAATTATTATCTTTATTTAACTGCTTTAATTATGGCTGGCAGAAATATAATTTCATTGTTCTGTAGAGTTAAGAGTTGTGTGGATCTCCTAAAAACGCTTCAGACCTGGAGTGGGGAGTAGCCCAAGACCCAAAATCTGTTGAGCTCTGTGCTGAGTCCTCACTTCCAGTTTTTACTCAGATTTTTACTCAGATCTTTTTCCTTCAATTTTTAACTCCAATTTTTACCAGCAGATGAACCCCAAAGTTACCAGAGTTTGGGTCCCTGGCTGTCACCAGGTGCCCTTGCACCTTCCTGGTGCTGCTTAAAATTCCACTGTTTGTGGGAAACTTAATTATATTATTTATTTATACTGCTTTAATTATGGCTGCAAAAATCATTTGCATTGTTTTGTGTCAAGAATTGTGATGGATCCCTGAAAACCTTTTCAGAAGCCGGAGTGGGGAGTCCAGGAGTCATCCCAGAACCCAAATCTTGAGGCTCTGTGCTGATGTCCCTGAGTCCAATTTTTACTCCAATTTTTTCTATCCAATTTTACTTCCAATTTTTTACTCCAATTTTTACTCCAATTTTTACTCCATTTTTACTCACAATTTTTACTCAGATTTTTACTCCAAATTTACTCCGATTTTACTACCATTTTATTCCTTTTTACTCAGATTTGTACAGATTTTTACTGCCAATTTTACCCAGTTTTTACTCCCAATTTTTACCCAGATTTTTTACTGCCAATTTTTACTACCAATTTTTACCCAGATGATTATTCCCCAAAGGTGGACCAAGGTCGGGGTCCCTGGCTGTCTCCAGGTGCCCTGTGCACTCCTGGTGACGAATTTTAAATCAAAGTTCATCGAAACCCAAACCCAGCTGCAGATTTGCTTTGCAGACAGCTCTGCAAATCCCTGCAGGGAACACTCGTGGCTGAATTTCTGTTTTCTTCCTCTGTGCATTCAAAAAATGCACCAAAAAGTGCTTTTAGTGGCAATATTTGGCCCTCATTTTACCTGAGAGCAAAAAACCTGAAGTGCTGAGTGGTCAGGAGGGGCTGGAGCTTTGCTTCAGGGAGACGAGAGGTTTGGTTCCATTGATTAAACCAAGGCCTGTGCTGAAAAAAACATAAAAAAAACCTCAATAAACCATTTCATCTCCTTGCTTTTGGGTGGTTTTTATTGGACCTCAACTTTCTCTTCAGTGCCTGGATTTTGAAGGTTCCCTTTAATACATTGCCTGCCAGATTATATATTGTGGGATTTTTTAAAATGTGGATTTTAATGCCTTATGAATATTTGGAATCTCATTCTCCTTAAAAAAACCGCCAAAACATTTAATTTATTTTAGGGCTGTGCTGCTGAAGATTTAAAACTGGAGAGTTTAGGGACTAAATTGAAGATTGATGACTTTTTTTTCTCACTTTATAGATTTAGTGATCCTTTGACACGTTGATGGTTGCGTTTTCATGTGTGCATTCTCTTAAAAAAAACGCCAAAGCTTTCGCTAATTGTAAAGGCGCTGTGCTGATACTGGATTTAAAAACTGAGAGTCTTAGGGGAATGAAATTGAAGATGAGGTAGAAAAGAGACATTTTTTTTCTCAGTTTTATGGGCATTTAGTGATCTTTGACATAGTTTGCTGGTTGCATTTCATCTGTAATTCCGCTTTAAAAGAAACCCCAGATTTTTTTTCTATCTGATTTTAGGCTGTGCTGATACGATAAAAACTGAGAGTTTAGTGGAACTAAACTGATGTTGTGATATGAAAATGACTTTTTTTCTCAGTATTTTTTACAGGCATTTAGTGATCATTTGACATGGTGGATTTTGCATTTCATCTTAAAAAAAACCCCACTTTTCTATCTGATTTTAGGGCTGTGCTGATGTTGATTTAAAAAAAACTCCTGAGAGTTAGGGATAAATTTGAAGATGAGGTATGAAAATGATCATTTTTTTTCTCAGTTGTATAGGAATTGAAGCGACCCTTGACATGTTGATGTTGCATTTCATCTGTGAGATTTCTTAAAAAAACTCCAAACTTTTTCTAGCTGATTGGGGGCTGTGCTGATGATGGATTTAAATTAAACACTGAGGGTTAAAGGACTTAAACTGAAGATGATGAGACTTTTTCTCAGTTTACAGGCATTTAGTGATCCTGGAGATGTTGCATTTTGCATTTCATCTGCGAATTCTCTAAAAAAATCTCCAAAACTTTTTCTAATTGTAGGCCTGTGCTGATACTGATTTAAAAACGGAGAGTATTATGGGATTCAACTGAAGATGAGGGTAATGAAAAGGACATTCTTTTCTCAGTTTTATCGAATTTAGTGATCTTGGAAAAAACAGTTGATTTTTGCATTTCCACCTGTGGATTCTCTTTAAAAAACTCCAAACTTTTTCTATCTGATTTTTAGGGCTGTGCGTGATTGTTGGATTTAACATAACTGAGAGTTTAAGGGAGCTAAAATTGAAGATGAAGTATGACAATGAATTTTTTTCTCAGTT
>NDFG01000221.1:133548-159238 GCA_002167245.1 Sporophila hypoxantha
TTATTTTTATTAAAATGAGGGCATGAAACCTCCAAAGGGAGGGAGCACCAAGAAATGGTGCTGGGAAAAATCCCCATGTGGATGACAAGTTGGAGGCATCTGGGAGGAGATGGGAATGGAGTCAGGAGTCATTGGGAGAGACTGGGCTGTACTGAGGAGAGAGTTGGAATTGGCAGGGGCATTGAGGGGTTGTACTGGGTTCTAACTAGGAAAGATGAACTGGTTAGTACTTTCTGCGGTTGTACTGGTTCTGTCAGTGAGAGGGACTGGAGGGGAGAGAAAGTGGAACTTGGGCTGTTCCTGCCTCCACCCGGCAATACCCATTGTGCCGCTGGCTGCCCGCCAATCACAGCTCCTCACTAGCCAATCAGCGCCATAGATCGGGGCCTCGGGGCGTTGCCAGCTATTGTGCGCCCATATTTTCTTTCTGCGTAACAACTCCCGCATGCCTCCGGGCCGATTCAGCCCCATTGCACCGCTGGACTACAAGCGCGCCCGTCCATCCCCGCGCATCCACAGAAAATCCCGGGATCCGCCACCCATCTCTGTCCCTCAAGTGTCCTCCCGAGAGACCTGATTTCCAGATCCCTCAGTGGCCGCCCTTTCAGCGCCCATTCGGTGACCCCGCATAAAAGCGTCACCTCACGGATACTGAGTGCTCTCAACTCCCACAAGATGCCCCCAGGTCAGAGATCGCCTCTTCTGGGATTCATCTCCTCTCAATTCCACGTGCGCGCCCCCAACGCCCCTCAGAATCACAGTCCCGCACGTGAAACCTCCTGCGTGCCCCGCGCCCGAAAGAGCCCGGGTAGAGCTCCCGAGCTCCCTCCAAGGGTTCGCGAACCGTTTACGTTCTCGCCCGAGGACCTAAGTCGCAGCTCGGAACGCAAAAGTGTCCCCAACGGAGCCTTCCCCGGAACCGCCAACATCGTGTTCGAGCCACGTTTCCGGGACTACAGCTCCCATCATGCTCTGCCGGCGCCCGTACAGCGCTAATTCCACCGGGAACTTTCATACCACTGCCGCGTCATGCCCCGCGCCCCCACCGAGAGCATTGCAGCTGCGCCCAGAATCCGTGATGCTCCGCGGCCCCCGTTTAAACCGTATGAATACACCCGCGCCCTACAACTCCCATCACCTCGTCACCCTGCGCCACAGAAGCCCGTTCGAGCCCCCCAAGGGCCCGCCCCGGACCCCGAATGGGCACCCAAAATTACCCCTCCCTGACAATCAACAAGGGCCCTCCCTGCGAAGGGATCGTTCCACAATGTTGCTGTCATCCGGACCCCGAACTGTCTCCTCAGAATCTCTCCCATGTATGTTGACTCTCTCCAAAGTGCACAGATGGCCGGCTACCCGCGGCGCGGAGTCTCTCCAGGAAACCTCAAGTTCCTTCGCTTCTCGAATTCCCTACACCTCCAGATCCCAAAAACTGCCACCAAAGTAGTGCAGACATGTTCTCAACAGGGACCCCAAAGTGGTCCCCTTGACCCCAAGTCGTAGACAAAAAAGTATAAAAATGAGATGCACAAAAGGCTAAAGAGAAGGACTAACGAAATAGTGTTACTTAGTTGCATAAACGAGGAAAATAATATATTTTAAATAGCAAATAGTAGATCACTAATCTATTTATTAGAAGGGAATTGTATTTAGCTAATTGAAAGACGCAATAATTTTTCTTGTTTTGGCTAAAAATAATGTATTGATTTTTAGATATAAAATATAAAAAATAGGTATAAGTTAAATTATTGAAAAAATACTATTTACTAATATTTTATAATATCATTTATAACTCTCATAAACACTTCTAATATAATGCTGTTGAAATAAAATATTCTAAAATAATATAAGAAGAAATAATTTGCCTTTTATTAAAAATTTAAAATATTGAGTCTTAAAATGGATAATTACTTTCAATTTTTTTTTATACTGTTGGGATGTCAGCCCCAGGTGGGTGCAATGTCAACTCGCTCTGAGGCGCTAGGGGTGAGGAGCAGCTTGTCCAAACAGGCTTTCAGCTGCAAGGGGCTCATTTCTTCTCCCCTGCTCTTAGACCCTTTAACTAAGCGAGAAAACTACAGGCATCAAGATCACCATGGGAAAATTCTTTGCCCCTCTTCTCTAAATGAAAAGTATAAAAAAATTGCCCCTGACTAAAACCTAAAGTTCATAGAAGTGGACTATAGGAATCTCGCTGACCTGCCGAGAGCTATCCAAACTGACTTCCAATCACTGCAGCAAAGGCGGCATGACTCAAAGACAATGGAAGGTATCTGGAGACAAAAGAGCTCCTGAGGTTTCTGTATTTTCATCAGCCCCAGCGGGTGGATTTTGGGGCGCGGGTCCAGGGCCTCAGGCACGCATGAGAAGGATGAAGAGAGCTGCTACAATGTGAAAGTTCAAGCAGCAAAACTCACAAAGTGACCATTTGGAGACATGGCTGGAGCCTCCAGGCAGGAGGAGCCGGAGAGTGCACAAGGTAGACCGTAGGGACTGAGGGGAGTATGAGGGTGTACATGATTTTGGCGAAGGGAGCCCAGGCTCTGAGCAGGCGCACTGCATGTGTTATCTGAGGCACACGCGCATATGTCTCTTGGAGACTTGAGCAGTAGGAACACGAAAAGGTCCGTAAGCCCTGAAGCCCAGCCTGGCAGACCAGGGCCGTGTTCCCCTCACGGCCTTGCCTCGGGGCCTCGATGGTTGGTGCAGGGGCATAGTGAGGGCACAGCAAGGACAAATGCCATCAACCTGCAGACTGCCAGCTCTGACCGGGAGCGAGGGCGGAGTAGTGCAGCCCCTGCCAGCGATTATATGTGGGGCATTCCAGAGGCGCATGAGCAGGGAGACCAAGGCCAGGGCGCAAATGGCCTGGCTTGCCTGTGCCCTGCGCACAGCACTGCCTCAGGGGCCCTTGGCCATACTGTCCTAGACTAGGATGTGAGAGGGATGATGTTACCTCTGCCGCTGGCCGGCTGCACTCAAGTGCCTCCATCTGCTTGTGCCCATCAGCAATTTTGCTCACCGTCACGAAGATATTCGGTGACCAACTCTACAACCTGGGTCTCCTCGTGCAACGAGAGGCTCTATAGAGAGAAGAGAGCCCGGCCATGGCCCAGCCTCACGCTGGAGCACCTCCAGCAACCAACATTCTTGCCCTGACCAGGGACTTGCTTTTCTCTACAGCTCCAGGCCCTGAACTTCCAAGCTGCACTTTTGGGAGGTTTTGCTGCAATTCCACTGCCAAGGAAAGCTCTGGTCCTCCATATATGCTGGTCAACAAACAGAATGAAGGGCTGGAGGGAGATGTGGTGGTACGAGGCTGTTTGGGGCACAGCTGACCCATGAAATATTAAGTGTTTAGGATATTCCATGAAAGAACAGGAGAGAGTATTCTAACAAAACAGCTACAACTGGCTGGATGGCCGAGCAGAGCTGTCTAGAGAGGGGTGGTGAACTGCTGCTGCATCTCCCAGACTGGCAGGTACATGTAACCAGTGGGTGTCCATTATGGGTTTCTCTCTGTGCTTAGAGGAGATGGGCCAAGTATCCCTGTTAAAAAAATTATTATTATCACTTGACAACATGGATGAGGGGTGTTGAGTCTTTCATTAGTAAATCTGCAGATGACACTAAGCTGAGGGCGTGTGTCCATTTGACTGGAAAGGTTAAGGGAATGGCTCTGGAGAGAGACCTGGAAGAGTGATGGATGGGCAAGTCCAGTAAAGATGACGTTGCAGGACAAAGTGCTGGGTCTGCATACTTGGGGCACAACAACACTGCAGTGTACAGGCTGGGGGACAGAGTTGGCTGAACAGTGGGCCAGGCAGAAAGGGACCTGGGGGCACTGATGGACAGCAGGCTGGTACGATGAGCCAGCAGTGGTGCCGCAGGTGGGCAAGAAGGCCAATGGCTCCTGGCTTGATCAGGAATGGTGTGGCCAGCAAGGAGCAGAGGCTTCAGTGCCAGCCCTGATTGCGCCCACTCTGCACACAGACATTGCTGCTGCAGCTTCCAGAGAAGGCAACAAAAGAGGCCATCTCTGGTGAAAACTTTGCCTGGAAGATCTTTAGATTATTTAAAGGCCACCAAGGGCAAAGCTCCTTATTGACACAGTCAAGAATATGGGTCCCAGTGAAGGTGTGGAGAAACAAAATGAGAACATATGGTCAGAATCAACTGGCTTTTGTTTTGGGACAATATTATAGAAGTAAAACAACGAAAAAGAAAGCACACTCCATAATAACACCAACAAGGAAGTATTCAAAGATGAGGTTCTTAATTACAAGTGACTTTGCACAAACTGCCCAGCAGTTTAAATGTTTCTGAAACATTCAGTCATCAGTGTCCAAACTGCTAGCCCTTGAGCTCCTGGTTCCTCGCCTCAAGCGCTGTAGAGAGTGGGGTTTCAGGGCTGGAGGCACCCCACCGGGACGCTAACAGGAACTGACAGGAGCCAGAATCCAGGGATGGGAAGGACATGGAGGGGGGCCTTCAGGTAGGAAATGTGCAAGTGCTAATACACAGGGAGAGCACGGCCAGGTGAGGGAGGCAGGTGGAAAAGGCTTTGTGCCGTCCCTGCTCCGAGGGGGATCCTGCAGCACAGCCCTGAAGATCCTGGTCACATTTTTAGGATGAACAACAATGCAACTACAAAACAACCAAAAACCTAAACAGGTCTCACTAAGCAATGAAAATCCAACGATTTTCTGAAGGTGGAGTGTGAGCAGGAGAGCATTGAACGGATCTGGGGCTCCTCACAGAAGACATTGGCCAGGGCATTGCCATGGCACAGGGCGGGAAATGTTTGGCTGTGCTGGCAGGCAAGAGATTGAGAGAGAGATAAGGCCACTGGCCCAGGCAGCTGCTGCCATGTGGGCACAAAGCTCTGCTGCCCAGGAGGGTCCGTAGTGGCAGGTTTTGCAGATGGACACGTAGCGGTCGTAGTTCACATGATGTCAGGAGGGAAAACTCTTGCTGCCATAAAGGCGAAAAAGACACCGAAGAAAACGTGAGCAGCAATCCTGAGTAGGAGAATGGTGCTGTGTCCAGAGGGAATTGGGTGCATGGGCTTGGGACAGCTGGTGCAGATGGAGCCCCGGTCGCTGAGGCCAGGCTTGAGCAAGGAAGACAGAACATGGGCGTGTGGCAGGTGGTGGCCGCACGGCTACGGCGCTGATGATGAGGCGCCGTTTCCCGGAGGCAGCAGGGAAGATGCCAGCAGAGGCAGAAGTGCAGGAGCCTTGCAGCTGCCGCGTGTCTGCCAGTGCCAAGCAGGCAGGAAGTGCCTGATGCAGCCTGCTGTTGGACATTGCTTCACTTCTGGGGCCATGGTGGAACTGTTGAAGAAAGACATTGACAAAGTGCGCCAACCTCTTTGAGTCAATTTCTGTCTATTTGAGTTTGGAATCTCCCAAAATCACTTCTCTTCCTGTGAGGGAATTTTGCCTAAAGTTTTTTTGATTCTGAGTTGTGCTGCTGAGTACCTGCTTGTATCTTTACCATTTCTCTCAGCCTGAACATGGGGGTGCTAAATGGACAACAGCGCTCCTGTGCCCCAGTGTAATCAGTGCTTAGTACCCAATAGGAGCACTTTGATCATTACAGACTCCTCTGTTTGAGGTAGCCTGCCAAGCTCAAAAATTTGCTTGAAAAATAAAGTGGACCTTTTTGAACATTCCAATTTCCAAAAATAATTTTCTCCAAAAAACCCTTCCCTCGTTCCCAGTGCAGCCTGAACAGGATGGATACCAAGGTTTGGGGTCTGGCTCTCTGCTGCTGGAGTTTGGGCCCTACTGGGCAGCTGTTTTCTCTATCCAAGCCCTGTCCCCTGCAAGTGCTGCCAGAGCCCAGCCCAGCCCTGGGGGCTCAGGCTCTGCCCTGCCAGAGTCCTCCCCAGCACAGGGCACAATGCCCCAGGGGCATCTCCTGGCATGCAGGGCCTTAAGGGCAGGCCAGACAAACAGAGATGCTGCAAGCCAAGGTGCTGGCTGCTGCTGTCTGTAAGGCGAGAGGAAGGCTGAGGAGGCACTTTCTGAGGGAGATGTGAGGCCATGCTGCTGATGCCCAGAAGAGAAGTGCAAGGAGTCTCAGTGGACACAGCCAAAACTGACAGCCCCTTTCCCTTCCCTTTAGGAAGAAAGCTGGAGACAGCCCTGGCCATGCAGCACCAATCTGCCAGAGCAGGAGGAATCTGGCCTGGATGGGGTGCTCCTTCCCCCTGCCAACTTCTCCCCTGCAGCGTCATGGGGAAGCTGCCAGGCAGGCTGAGCAGCTGCCCCTGGCAGGTTGGCTACAGGCGGTGGGCTGGCCCAGAGCCCTGAGGGCTGCAGGAGCTGCTCCGAGACACATGTGACAGCCCTGGGCCAGCCTGGCCTGCCAGCCCCAGCTTCAACCCCCTGCAGCCGTCCCTGGCCAGTCAGGAGCCGTCCTGGCCCTGTCCTCTGACGGTGCCAGCGGCAGCCCCGGCGCTCTCTGCCGCACATCCTGGCCTCCTCCGCTACACTCCCCTGCTCCTGTGCAAGAAGAAGTGGGAGAAGGTCCTCGCTGGCACAAGCAGCCTCCCCAGGCTGTGGGGCTGTGCTGGCTTCAGGAGATCCCTGCAGGAAGCACAGGGGAACATTGCCCTGCACCCACCACTGCATCCATGCACAGGGCTGTGAAAGATCTTTCCCCAGGTGAAGTCTCAGCTCAATGTCTTCCAATCCTGATGCCTTCCCAGCCCTGTCTCGCCTGGCTCCTGTCCCCCTGGGGAGTGCCTGCAGGCAGAGCACTCAGCCCTGCTGGGCTGGGAGAGGAGCTGGGTCCCTGGCAAGCAGCTAGTTCCTTTAAAGCTCAGCAGGCACCGACACAGCAACAGGACTTTATGAGCCTCTTGGGATTTGGTCGTTGTTTACAATCAGGACTCACGTGCCTCAGAGAGTGTTCAGAAAACTTCTTAACAAACTCAACACATTCACACACTATATATAATTATCTCTGAAGTTTCTTGAAGTTTTAATGGGGACTAGAGGAGAACAGGCGCAAATGAAAAAGAAAGCTCCGCCAGTGGCGCACGCTCTCGCTCACGAGAGGATCGCGAGGCGAGAGGAGGGGGAACTGGCGGGGCGCAAAGGGCGCGAGAGAGGAGGTGCCTGCGGCTGACTGTGGCGAGAAGGCAGACCGCGTGGGATGCTGGCGAGACGGAGTGGAGCCCCACGAGGGCGAAGTCTCGAGACACGCCGCTGAGCGCCGAGACTCCCCCGAGCCGCGTGCACGGAGGCTCGCGCCCCTGCCCGCCTCCCGCGGGGGACAGTCCGGTCGCCTTCGGCTCACCAGGCGCGCCGTGAATGGTTCGAACGAGCCAGGCACTGTATCGAGAGGGACTTCGCGGGCACGTGGTCATAGACTCTGAGAGAATTCGTGCTGACTAAAGGAGCGCGAAGAGCGGCGCGGGGGTGGAGGCGCAATCGCGCGCCGCGGCCCCCCGCCTCCGCTCGCTCTACCGTGTCGCGCTTCTGGACGCGCGAGGGCGGAGCCCAGAGCAGGACCGAGATGCAATTTGGCAGGGCGCGGGGCACGCAGGGCCTGGCGAGGAGGGCTGAGGTGTACTCCTCGCCTCCTGCCTCAGGCCGCAGGCCCAGCAGCCTGGGCCAAAGTGGCACTCTGAACCGCCGGGACCCAAGCCACGCGTGCGCACTCTGGAGCGACTCGCATCCTTGCAGCTGCTGCCGAGCGACTATTCGGCGTCGGCCGCGCGTGGCGCGGCCATCCCAGGCTGTGGGACACGGCTGCGCCACTCGCAGGGGCGCCGTGCGGCTCGTCCGCTCGGCCCTGGAGCCGGGGGGGCGCGCCCGGCCTCCGCAGGCTGCGGCCCACTGCTAGGGGCGCTGGTTGGGCCCTTCATGTGGCGTGACACGCTGCTCTCGCTCCTGCGGCGCGCTGCTCTGAGGCGGCCCCACAGCAACAGCTGGGGCTGACGCCGGCACGACCTCTCATATTGCGCTCTCGCGGGAATGTGTTCGAGGCCTTCTCCCAGAGCCGAGCGCCCGACGCCCCTGGGCGCGCGAGAGGGAAAGACTCGTAGAGCTACTCCTCCTGCTGGGATTTGGAGTCCTGGCGCTCGCATCGCTTGTGTGGTAATTGAGGCCGGAGTGTGCCAGCTCTAATCTGGCTGCTTTCCACTATCCGAGAAAAAGCTCCGCGAAGGATCATTCTGAATTCACCCTGGGCGGCGACGCGCTCCTCGCTCACGGCCGCGTGCACGCTGCGTTCTGTCCTGGCGATGGTTTCTCCTCTTACTTTCACGCCACATTCGTTGCCCACCCCCCTGGTCATAACCTTGGCACCGCAAGCATCCATCGCAAGGCGCATTCATGTTCTTCCGAGGCGCTGCCCGAGATCATCCGCCCCGAGAGTCGGCCGCTAGACTGCTTTGCGCGCTCTCGCACCAAGGTGTTTTGCCGAGAGAGTAGGGCACTTGCTGCCTCGGCTGCGAGAGCTTGCCTAACGCACAAGATGGTCATCATTTGCGCGAGAGAGTACCCAGGCAAAAGTAGTTGCTATACTGGGCGGAGAATTTTATCGCGCATAGGTCTATATTGCACTCTGCACTACGCTGAATTCCGAGCTGACAACATTCACACAAGTTGGTCCGTGCGCAGGCGGGCGCGCCGCTCTGGCCGCCATCTGGACAACGGACCCACACTGTCCGTGTCGGCGGGTGCTCCCTTCGAGATGAGGACGCACGCATGGTGGAGGAGTGCCGAGACGCGCGAGTGCATCGGAGGGCACGAAGTGTGACCCGAGGCAGCGGAGGGACAGCGCCTAGGCACGGAGACCGAGTTCTTTTCGTCGGGGAGAGGAAGCGCCGCCCACTGTGCAGCCGCGCATCACAGGAATCTTGGTGCGTATGCTTGAGTCGCGTGGAGTACCTAACTCGTTCCCTGCTCCCATGTGGCGCCGCTCGCGCCAGCTGACGACGCACACAGTTCCTCTGTCCCGCAGAAGGAAATGTGAAAGCAGCGTATGCCCCAGGTCGTGCGTTTTTCTCAATTGTCTCATGTAGTGAACGCTTAGGCAGGCCTTCGACATTACTGTATAGCATCTCTGGCCCTAGAACTGCTGCGACAGCAAGGTGCACGCGCCTGTGGGGCGAGGGGGCGAGAAGTTCGAGGTCCGTAGGTGTGAGTGTGTGTTCCCTGCGAGGTTTGTAGCCGAGAGATGGCGTCGACGAAGAGGGTGTCGGGGTATTGGAGGCTGTTGCGCTGGGATGTGTGCGCGCGAGTGGATGTCGGCTGAGGTGCGAGAGCGACGAAGCGGACACAGGGCTGCGATGTCTTGGTTGGAGACTCAGGACGGGCGCGTCTGATAGGGTCTCTTAGATGGGGTGTACATATCATTGGTTGGAAGAGATGGAGTCCTCCCCCTACAGGTAGTCTCATAAGTATGTGAGTTTTCCTTTGTGCTTCTTAGTGAGCCCGTGCTGGGCCACGGTGTGAGCCCAGGGAGAGGTGGACTCCAAGACCGCGTACATAATGAGGGCTCGTCAGGCAAGTAGTTCCATTCGCGGATGGGGGCTCCGCGTGAGGGCGGTAGGTGGTACTGCGTCCGGTGGTCGGCGCGCAATTAGTGTAAATGGGAAAGAGAAGAGCCGCGCGTGACGCCTGAGGGATCAGTGCTGGAGCCTGTGTCAGGGTGGATATGTGGGGTGAGGGTGAGGAGAGGGTACTCTGGGAGACACCTCAGCACAGAGCGACCATGCAAGGCACGTGCCACAGACCGAGCCTTGCAGGACCACTGCATGGGCAAGGAATATGGGTCACATGTCTGGGGCCAGCCAGAGACTACAGGATGAGCTCTGTGAGAATGGTGGACCGGGAATTGTAGAGGCAGAGATATGAGGCGAGTGGGTATGGAACGATGGAGATGTCGTGGGGGGAAGTCAAGAGGTAGCCAGGAGACAGTGGCTCTGGTGTAGCTTCCAAAGGAAGGAAAGCGATACAACGCGGAAACATTTCGGGTGTTTTTTGCTTTATCCTTCAGAAGGGTGCTGGGCACTGCCGCAGGCCTGCCAGGGAGTGGGCACAGCCACAGAGCTCCAGGAGAGTTTGGACAGTGCTGGGTGTGGGGTGGGATGGAGCGTGGGTGGATTTGAGGAGGAGGTGCCTGAGGAAGGGCTGGAAGCTGTGTCAGGGTGGATATTTGGGGAAGTATTTTGGGATATTTTTTCTCCCTCAGAGGGTGCTGGACACTGCCACAGGCTTGCCCAGTGGAGGAGCACAGGAGCTTCCGGAGATTTGACATGCAACTGGGCGGTGGATGGAGCATTGGTGATGTGGGGAATGTGGGCATGGGGAGGTGTGCCTCAGTGACGGGCTGGAGCTGTGTCAGGGTGGATAATTTGGGGGAAATATTTGGGATATTTCTTCTCTCAGAGGGTGCTGGGCAAACACTCGAGTGCAAGCCTGCCCAGGGAGGTAGGCAGAGCCGGAGAGGTCCGGGAGGGTTTGGCTGGGCCTCGGGTGGATGGGATGGGAGCGTGGTGGATGTGGGGATTGTGGCGGCCGCAGGGAAGGAGAGAATAGCTGGAGCTGTGCGGTTGGGGGTATTTGGATGTTTTTCCCTCAGAGGGAAGAAATAATTTCCCTCAGTATTGGAATATTTCTGCCCTCAGAGGGTGCTGGACCTGCCCAGGGAGTTGGCACAGCTTGCAGAAGCTCCAGGAGAGTTTGGACAATGCTGGATGGGCCTCAGTGGGGTTGGATGGAGCTTTGGGGATTTTGCAGCACGGGGAAGGGAAGGGCGTGGAGCTGTGGTCAGGCTGGGTATTTGGGGAAGTATTGGGATATTTCCTCTCCCAGAGGATGCTGGGCACTGCCAGGCTTGCCCGCAAGGGAATGGGCACAGCCCAGAGCCTCCAGGAGGGTTTGGATGGCTCGGTGGGGTTGGGATGGAGCGTGGTGGCTTTGGGGATGTGCACAACTGGGAGGGGTGCCCAAGGAAGGGCTGGAGCTGTGTCAGGAGAAGTATTTGGGATATTTTCTCTGCCCAGAGGGTGCTGGGCAACTGCCCAGGTTCTCACCGGGAATGGGCAACAGCTGCAGAGCTCCAGGAGATTTTTGGAAACAGTGCTGGGTGTGGGTGGGGATGGAGCGTGGTGGAATTTGAGGAGGAAGGTGCCCTGAGGGAAGGGCTCGGAGCTGTGGTCAGGGGGATATTTGGGGAAGTATTTGGGATATTTCTTCTCCCAGAGGATGCTGGGGCTCCCCAGGTTTCCCCAGGGATTCGGGCCACAGCCACAAGAGGCTCCAGGAGGGTTTTGGGTGGGCTCAGTGGGGTGGGAATGGAGCGGATGGTGGCTTTGGGATGTGGGACATGGGGGGGGGTGCCCAAAGGAAGGGCTGGAGCTGTGGTCAGGAGAAGTATTTTGGGGATATTTTCTCTCCCAGAGGGTGGCTGGGCACTCGCCCAGGCTGCAGGATTGGCACAGCCACAGAGCTCGCAGAGAGTTGGACCAGTGCGGGTGTGGGGTGGGATGGATGCGTGGTGGCTTTGGGGATGTGCACACTGAGCAGCAGGGAAGGGGAGTGACCCAAGAGGAAGGGCTGGTAGCTGGTGTCAGGAGAAGTATTTGGATATTTCCTCTCCGCATATGTCTTCGCCGAGGGGGTGCTGGGCAAACTGCCAGGCTTCCCCAGGGAATGGGCACAGCCACAGGGGAGCCTCCGAGTTTGGACCTGCACTGGGTGGGCTTGGAATGGAGCGTGGTGGATGTGGGGGAAGGTGGTGCTCAGTGAAGGGCTGGAGTTGTGTCAGGGTGGGTATTTGGGGAATATTTTTCCCTCAGAGGGTGCTGGGCACTGGCCCAGCGCTGCCAGGGAATGGGCACAGCCAAGAGCTCCAGGAGAGTTTGGAACAGTGGCTGGAGTGTGTGGGTGGTTTTGGGGAGGGGGTGCTGAGGGAAGGCTGGAGCTGTGTCAGGGTGGTATTTGGGGAAGTATTCTGGGATATTTCTCCCCCAGAGGGTGCTGGGCACTGCCCAGGAGTGGGCACAGCCACAGAGCTCAGGAGAGTTTTGGGACATTGGTGCCAGGGAGCCGCAGGATGGGATTTTGGCGTGTCTGTGCAGAGCCAGGAGCTGCTCTGGATGATCCTTGTGAGTTTTTTTTTCGCATCTGCAGGATTTCTGTGATTCCATTGGTGTCCTCAAAAGCTTTAAAAACCAAAGGAGGTGGCAAAGAGTGAACTCGTGATTGAAGCTGTCTTTATAGCAGAGGTGGTGAGGTTTCCCACGTGTGTTCTTCGCTCGTCTTTGGACATTTCCTCATTCTCACAGTGAAATGGTTGGAGTTTTATTCCCTAGTTGGAGGTTTTAATTCCAGTTGGGAGTTTTTTCCCAGTGAGCCTGGGCTGGGCTGTGGATGTTTGGTGTCCTTTGGCCAATTTAACTTAAAAAATACAAAAATTAATTCGACAATGATACATCTATGGCCATTAGAGATGACAGCATTTGTATTAGTGATATCTCTGCATAAGCAGAATTTTAAAAATAGAAATGGGACCCAGGAGTGCGTTTGCCTGAAGTCGGCGAGTGGCTCAGGGATGGGTGAGCTCCCACATTAGTGCTGGCTGTGACTCTGCTGCCTGAGGGGACAACTTCAAAGTGCTGCCAGATTTCCCCTCCAGGTAAGGAAAAGTGCTTGTCTTGAAAAGCAGAGCCTCTGAGCTTAGCTGGATTCACTATTTTTTTGTGAAAGTTTTTCAAAAAAAAAAAATTTAAATAAACCACCTCTGTCCAGTCCTGGAACTGTTGTGAAGGTTGCCTGCTCCTCAGGCTCTGCTCTGCAGGAAACATGGAAGCCACAAAGTCCAAGCAGGAGGCACAAAACCTCCTGGCAAGAGACAGGACAGAGGCAGCAGTCCCGCTTATCCTCCTGGATTTAATAACCCTTCCAGGGCAAAAATAGGGTAAATATTTCAGTGCCTGCTACTTTATATTGCTCTTGGCTAGGTGGAAAAACCCTGCCTACAGATTTAAAATCCATTCATAAATTAATGCTGGAAATGAAATTTTTTTTCTTGCCTGTCTTTTGCTGATTTTTTGGGAAAAAATGGAAGCCTGGTGAAAAGTTCTTTGGATGTAGAGTTTCCTCTAATTCAGTGCTCTTGGAATTAATTGATATTTTTTTGCTGGTTTGTGGTTTGAATTTGTGTGCAACCTAAAGAAGTGAATTTGATAAATCATCCTAAACTCTCAAGTTTTTACTCCACGTTGTTGAGAAAATTGACGTCTGATAGATGCGCAGCAGTCGCCTTATCTCCTGGAGAGAAAAAAAGGTAAATATTCAGTGGCTGCTACTTTATACTGCCTTCTGCTAGCTGGAAACCCTGCCTACAGATTTAAATCATTCATTAAATTAATGCTGGAGTGAAGTTTTTTTTCTGCCTGTCGTTTTGCTGATTTTTGGTGAAATGGAAGCCTGTGAAAAAGTTCTTTGATGGCAAAGATGTTTTTCCTCTAGTCAGTGGCTCTTGGAATTAATTGGTGGTTTTTTGGGCTGGTTTGTGGTGGAATTTGTGTGCATCTAAAGCAGTGAACCTTCATAAAAATCCTCCTAAATCCAAGTTTTTTCTCCACTTTGTTGAGAAAATTGACCTGGATAGATGCAGCAGTCCTTATCTCCTGGGGAGAAAAAAGGTAAATAATTCAGTGCCTTGCTACTTTATAACTGCTTCTGCTAGTTAGAAAACCCTGGCAAAACATTTAAATTTCTCCCCAATTTTTCAATAACAATTATGCTGGAAATGAGTTTTTTTCTGCCTGTCTTTGGCTGATATTTTGGGAAAATGGAAGGCCTGGTGAAAATCTAATCATGCTCTTGGAATTAATTGATATTTTCTGCTGGTTTGTGGTGGGAAATTTGTGTGCAACTAAAGCAGCTGAACTTCCTAAAAATCCATCCTAAATCCCAAGTTTTTTACTCCAACTTGTTGAGAAAATTGACCTGAAGGCTGAGTCCTGCTGTTCAGTCAGTTATTTCCAATTAAGCAGTATAAAGTCCTGGCAATTTCCAGCTTGCCTGAGGCTGGGCCACTGAGAGCCAGGCACTCCTGCACAGATTCCAATTGCCATCCTGGGTTGGGCAATGGTGGGCTTAGAAAAAAGGCAAAGAGGGAAAAAAATAAAGCAACCTGAATTATTGAAATTTTTCTGGCCATCTCTGTTGTAACTCGGATGAAGTTCTGCAGAGAGAGCTGGGCTTGCTTAGAGGGAAAAAATTAAATTAAATTAAATATTTAGAACACTTTTTTATATATCTAACATGCATGCAATTAATGGTGTTTAAAATCAGAATTTGACTTCTGCTGCCAGCTTCTTCTGCTTTTTCTCCCTGGTCACTTTTACTTCGCTGGTTTCTCCCTGCAGGCTTATTGCAGATTGAGATCTTGTGGGGCAGAACTGGAAATCCCAGGGTTTTTGGTCTTCAATTTTAAGCTTAAAGCCAGTTATGAATTTATCTCAGTGGCTTCAAGGCTTTCCATCTTTCATTTTTCTGGATTTGAAATCCCAGCCTGCTGCTGGCCCCTCAGTAAAGGGTGAAATTGTACTGCAGAAAAAAAAAAATATATATTAAATATATATTTTTATTAATCAGTGTTGTCCCAAAATGTATAAGTAGAAAATAATTGTGATTAATTTAAATTATCACAATTATGTTTATATATTGTAAACGCTTGCCACGTGGTTGTCAACAAATGTAAAGTAGAAGATAATGTGATTATTTAAATATAATTCACAATTATTTTAATATTGTGACTTGTTGCCAGTGTTGTCACAATGTAAAGTAGAAATAATTGTGATTGTGGAAAAGTTTCTGTGGCGATTGCAGGCAAGCAAGAGCTCCTTGGGGATTGGCACTTAATAAAATGGAGTGGTGCTGTGTGGGCCCAGAGACATTGAGGAGTAAAAAGCTAGATTTTTGCTCTCTTTTTCAGTCTGAGGGAAGAAAGCAAGAAGAAGGTGGGAAAGTACGAAGAAAAATTCAAAATACAGGGAGAGGGAGTGAGCTGAGTGTTTGGGTTTGGGTTCCTGCTCGACTGCTTCTGTGGTATATTTTGTAGTAAAATGCCTCAATTCTGTTAAAATCCAAAATAGGAATGAGCATCATAAACTGCCTTTTCATTATGGCTGGCAAGAAAATCATTTCGTTGTCCTGTGGAGATTCAAAATCCTGAAATCCTGAAATCTCCTGCAGAACTTGACAGTGAGGAGTCAGCCCAGACCCAACTCTTGAGCTTGTGTGAGTCCTGAGTCCAATTTTCCCACCGAAATAAAAAACCAGATTAACCCCCAAAGTGTGACCAGGTCTGGGTCCTGGCTGTCACCAGGTGCCCTGTGCCACCTCCTGGTCGCTTAAAATCAAAGTTCATGGAATTTAATTATATTTCATTATTATTTTATTTAACTGCTTTAATTATGGCTGCAGGAAATCAACTTATTGGTTCTGTGGAGTTGAGAGTTGTGTGGACCCTGAAAAACCTTTCAGAACCTGGGAGTGGGGAGTCAGCCCAACCCAGATCTGCAGCTCTGTGCTGAGTCCTCACTCCAATTTTTAACTCACAGATTTTTTTACTCCCAATTTTTACCCAAATTTTTACTCCAATTTTTACTCCCAATTTTACCCAGATTAACCCAACAGTGACCAGGTTTGGGTCCCTGGCTGTCAAACCAGGGCCCTGTGCCACCTCCTGGTGGCGATTTTTAAATCAAGTTCATGATTGGATAATATTATTGTTATTTAACATCCTTTAATATATGGCTGCAGAAATCAACTTAATTGTTCTGTGGAGTGAAGAGTTTGTGTGGATCCCTGAAAACCTTCAGAACCTGGAGTGGGGAGTCAGGCCAGACCCAAACCTGAGCTCTGTGCTCGGAGTCACTACTCCAGTGTTTACTGATTTTTGACTCAGATTGTTAACTCAGATTTTTTACTCCGGAACACAAGAAAACCAACGATAACAGACGGAATCAAAAAGACCCACAAAAGCGCCGAGACAGAACTCGCAAAGCTCAGAGACAAAAATCGCATTGAAGGTAGTTAAAGGAAATCCTTCGGAGCTAGACCAGACCATAAAAAGAGGACAAACAAGAAATAGGTAAGGAAGGGGGATTAGAGATGAGACAGACGGGCTAAAACTTATCGGAACTCTGCTAATCCAGGAAGGGTAACAAGATTCCTGATAAGAATTATTTTGATTGTTTTTTTTTTTTTTTTATTTTTTTTTTTTTTTTTTTGTTTTTTTTTTTTTTTTTTTTTTTTTTTTTTTTTTTTTATTTTACGTCAGATTTTACTCAGATTTTTAACTCAGAATTTTTACTCAGATTTTTACTCCAATTTTTACTCCAATTTTACTCCAATTTTCACCCAGCTTAACCGCCAAAGGACCAGGGTCTGGGTCTGGCTGTCACCAAGGTTTGCCCTGTGCCCACCCTCCTGGTGGCAATTTTAAATCAATGTTTGTGGGAAATCCAAACCCAGCGCCTGCAGACTTGCTTTGCACAGCTCTGCAAATCCCTGCAGGGAAACACTCGTGGCCTGGTTCCCTGGTTCTCTGTGGCATAAAAAAAAATGCACCAAAAAAGTGCCTTTTTTGGCAATGTTTTTGGTTTCCATTTTTATCTGAGAGCAAAACCTGAGTGCTGAGCGGGCTGGAGCCTTTGCTCCAACAAATGCTGAGGAAGTTTTGGTTCCAAGTTGGTTAAAATCAAAGGCCTTGTGCTGAAGAAAAAACCTAAAAAAAACCTCAATACACCATTTCAATCTCCTTGCTCTTTGGGTGGTTTTATTGGACCCCTCCAAATTTCTCTTCAGGCCTGGCGATTTTTGCAAGAGTTCTTGTAACATTGCTTTGCCAGATTATATATTGTGGAATTTTTTAAAAATGTGGATTTTAATCATGCCTGATGAATATCTGGTCTGCCATTTCCTTAAAAAAAAAAAACCCCCAACAAAACTTTTTATTTTGATTTTTAGGGCTGTGCTGATGTTGATTTAAAACCTGAGAGTTTTAGGGATTAAACTGAAGATGAGATATGAAAAATGGACCTTTTTTTTTCCTCAGTTTTATGGGTGATTCCTTTATTAGTGATCCTTGGACATGTTGAATTTTGCATTTCATCTGTGGCATTCTTTTAAAAAAACTCCAAAACTTTTCTATCTGATTTTTAGGGCTGTGCTGATGTTGATGTTAAAAACTGAGAGTTTAGGGACTAAATTGAAGAATGAGTATGAAATGATATTTTTCTCTCAGTTTTATGGGTGATCCTTTTTATTTTAGTGATCCTGATCATGTTGAGATATTGCATTTTCATATCGGGGTTTGATGCTTTATCAATAACAAAAGAGTAGGGATTTTTTAATACCTTGTCAATTTAAACAGCTGGGATTGATACTTTACAATAAAAGAAGCTGGGATTTGACTATTTTGGTCAGAAAGAGCAGCTGAGCTTTGCTATTTTTCAAATAAAGAGTTGGCGATTTGAACTTTATCAATTAAACAGCTGGGAATTTGAATACCTTGTCCAATAAGAGTTGGTTTGATCGCTTTATCAGTACAAAGAGTTGGGAATTTTTTATAACTTTGTCAGTAAAACGCTGGGATTTGATACTTTATTTATCAGTAAAAGAGTTGGGATTTGTATATCTTGTCAGCAAAAGCAGCTGGATAGATTATTTTTGGTCAAAAGAATTGGGAATTGATACTTTAATCAAATAAAAGAGCTGGGGATTTTGATATTTTGTCAAGTAAAAAGCAGCGAGGCTTTGGTTATTTTGTCAATAAAAGAGTTGGGATTATACATTGGTCAATTAAACCACTTGGGATTTGATACTTTATCAACAAAAAAGAAGTTGGATTTTGATAAAACTTTATCCCGTAAAAGAGTAGAAAATTTTATCCTTTGTCAAATAAAAAGAGTTTGGGAATTTGAATATCTTGTCATAAACAGCTGGGTTTGATAGCTTTTATCACATAAAACAGCTGGGATTTGATACTTTAAATCATAAAAAAGCTGGGATTTTGGTATTTTGGTCAATAAAAAGAGTTTTGGGATTTGATAACATTGTCAATTAACAGTCTGGATTTGATACTTAATAAGTAACAAGAGTTTTGGGATTTTTAATACTTTGACAATAAAACAAGCTTGGGATTTTGATACCTATCAGTAAAAGAGTTGGGAATTTGATACTTGTCAGCAAAGCGCTGGGTATAGATATTTTGTCAAAAGATGGGATTTGAATACTTTATTTGATAAGTCAGCTGGATTTGGATTACTTCCTTTCCAATAAAAAGAGCTGGGATTTTTATAACTTTGTTCAATACAAAAGAGTTGGGATTTGTATTTTGGTTCAATAACAGCTGGGATTTTGATAACTTTATTCATTAAACAAGTGAGATTGTGATACCGTTGTCAATAAGATGTTGGAAGATTTGATCCTTTATCAGCTACAAGAGTTGAGATTTTTATACTTTATTAATCAATACAAAAACTGGATTTGCTACTTTAATCAATAAAAGAGTGGGATTTTGGTATTTTGTCAGTAAAGCAGATGAGATTTGATAGTTTCTCAATAAAACAGCTGGGAATTTTGATTATCTGTTCACTAAGAGTTGGGAATTTGATACTTTATCAGTAAAAAGAATTAGAAAGTTTATACTTTTTTCAACAAAAAGAGTGGGATTTGATACCTTGTCAATTAAACAGCTGGCATTGATATCTTGTCAATAAGAGTTTGGGATTTGATCTTATATCAGTAACAAGAGTTTGGGATTTTTATACTTTGTCAATAAAAGAGCTGGGATTTGATATTTTTGTTTTTTAAGAAAAGCAGCTGAGCTTTGACATATTTTGTCAATAAAAGAGTTGGGATTTGATACTTTCATCAATTAAACAGCTGAGATTTGAATACTTTTACAATAAGAGTTTGGGATTTGATTCTTTATCAGTAAAAAGAGTTGGAGATTTTTATACTTTGTCAATCAAAGAGCTGGGATTTATATTTTGTCCGTAAGGCAGAATGAGATTTGATAGTTTTCTCAATAAAACAGCTGGGATTTGATATCTTGTCACTAAGAGTTGGGAATTTTGAATACTTTTATCAGTAAAAAAGAAAGTTTGAAAATTTTATACTTTGTCAACAAAAAGAGTTTGGATTGAACCTTGTCAATTAAACACAGCGGGAATTTGATACTTTACAGTAAAAGTGTTGGGATTTGATATTTTGTCCAGTAAAGCAGCTGGGATTGATAAATTTTGTCAATAAAAAGAGTTGGGATTTGATACTGTCAAGTAAGAGTGGATTCGAAATTTTTAATCATAAAAAGAATAGGGATTTTTATTACCTCGTCAGTAAAAAGAGCTGGATTTGATTACTTTGTCAATTAAATAAGCTGGGAATTTGATTACTGTTTTCAATAAAAAGAGCGGGATTTGATCTGATCTGTCAGTAAGAGTTGGAATTGATACTTTACTAGTAAAAAAGAGTAGATACAATTTTATACTTTGCAACAAAAACAGCTGGGATTTCTGTATACCTGATTGAACTTATTAATAAAAAGTGCTTGGATTGTATCCAGAATAGTGTTGGTTGATTCTGACCTTAAGATGCAGCTCAGAGAATTTGATTAGCTTGTCAATAAAAAGAGTTGTGATTGATACATGCTCAATAAACAGCTAATAATCCTTTACTAAAGTAACTAAGAGTGGATTTGTATAACCTTACAATAAAAGTTACTGGGATGTGTGATTCCTTTATCAGTTACACAGACTTAGGAATTGGTATGTTTTTGGTCAGCAAAGCACTGGGATTGATATTTTTGTCAAAATAATTGGGATTTGAACTTTATTGATAATCAGCTGGGATTGCATACTTTTAGCTAATATAAACAGAGCTGCGATCGAATAAAAAAGTTATTTTCTGTGATTGTCAATAAAAAGTGTGGGATTTGTACTAATCTATATTCAGTTAAACGCTGGGATTGAATACTTTAATCAATCAGGATTAAGTCGTTAACAGCTGATTTGATCTTTTTCATAAGAGCCTGGGATTATTTTTGCATAAAAGCAGCTGACCTTGGCCTAATTTGTGTCAATAAAAGAGTTGGGATTTATACTTGTCATAAGAGTTGCGATTTTGAATCACCTTATCACGTAAAAAGCGCGTTGAAGTTTTATCCTTACATAAAGATGAACTGGATTTGAATACTTACTATCAATTCAAAGAAGCTGGATTTTGCTATTCTTATCAGTAAAGCAGCTGATTTGATAGCTTGTCAATAAGGAGTTGAGATATTTATCGGTAAACGAGTCGTATCAGACGTAACAACACAGTAGGGGAGTCTTATTTTTAGTACGGCTGTATGAATACTAATAATAAGGAGAGGATTTTTGAATACTTTTGCTAGTAAAGCAGCTGGATCTGATATATCAAAAAGCGGATTGATACGATAAATCGCTGGATGTTTGATACTATCATTCAAAAGAGTTGGAATTTAGTACCTTGTCAAAAGGTACGAAAAAATTTGGAATTTTTGTACCTTGTCAGTAAGGCACTGGGATTGAATGGACAAGTGCTGATAAAAAGACAACAATTCATTTTGGCTTGCAGTAAGGTCAACGCGAGATTGAGTTTTTCGACTTCCAGATTGGTGGTAAGCTCATTCAGAAGCTCCTGAAGCCCAGGGGGAAACCTCAAATGCTTCAAAACCAGGATGCAAAATGGGCAAAGAAAAACTGGGAGAAAGGTTGACAGCAGAGAAGCATAAATTCCAAAAAGAGTAGCATTGAAAATGTTAATTTCATAATCTTTGGTGTATTACAAAAAGAGCATTCACATTCTCGAGATGCAATCCAGATATTATGAAATTCTCCCAGGTAAAATGCTGTTCATGCCCTAATTGTCCTTTGTGTTCACTTCTGACTCCAGAGGTGGAGTGTCTTGAATATCAAAGTTTTTTGGGGGATGTTTTTGGCTAACAACTGCAGACTCGTAAGAAAAGGATGTGACATTTTCATTTCTTACAGCTTTAAGCCCGTAAGTGATAAATTCCTAATTTTTCCTTGCTTCTTTAACGAGAACAGGAAGTGTGTGATTACTCCCCATTCAGGAATCAGCATGATGCGGAGAATGATAATTTTTTTTTCTTAATCTCTCGTCTTGCCAATGCATAATTAATTGTTCTGCTTAACTCACAACTTCGACCAGCCCAAGGAAGTTTTCTGTTCTTCACAAGCCTGCAAACTGTTAATAACTATTTGAAAATATAGATTATTCTCATAGTCGTGTGTGCTAAACAAACAATGGGAAAATCATCATTATTAATGCTGGGATTGTACGTGCTGGAGGCTGTATGGCAGCTGTGCCTTCTTGCTCCTTGTGTCCTCTTCTGGGCCAGAGCCCTTTGGTCCAGCTTTTGCCACAAAAAAAGAATGTTTTTCATTTCTTTTAATGGCTCCTAAGCCCACCTCATCCAGGCTTGGAGGGGATAGTAGTTAAAAAAATATCATCTTTTTGTGTGGAAAACCATTAACAAAAATCGTGGAGTTGCATGGAAACTGATACATTCTGGGTCATTCGAGAATGCTGTAAAAAAAAAATGGATCATTTGAAAAAATTAAATCTGAATAATCTGGGGATCCATGCATCCCTTCTAAAACAGAATGTAATCTGAGTGAATTAACAAAAATGCTGGATCAAACCCCAATTTGAAAAATAATTCTGAATAATCTGAAACCATTTAAATATTATGATGTAATCATTCGGATCCCCTTTCTAAAAAACATATACTCATTGTGAATTAAACAAATATATGCTGATCACCAGTTGAAAACTGTAATCTGATTAAAATTCTGAAACCTATTGAAAATAATATAATCGTGTGAATTAACATTGTTCTGGAATCCCATTTACTAAAATAAATCATCCTATATGAATAACAAAATATTGCTGGTATCACATTTGGAGAAATGTAAACTCGGAAAAAATTCCTGAAACCTATTGTAAAATAATATAATCTGTGTGAATTAACATTTCTGGATCCCATTTGTGAAGTAATCTAATCTGTGTGAATTAACAATAGTGCTGGATCACATTTGGAGAAAAATGTAAACTCTGAAATAAAATTCTGAAAGCCATTTCTAAAACAATCTAAATCTGTGTAAAATTAACAAGACATTTTCTGGAATGTTGTGAGTTCTTGGAAGATAAACTCAATGCTGAGGTTGAGTGATAATTAAAACAGGAGAATATGCATAATTGTTCATCTTCCAGTGGTTTTATTCATTAAATCAGGTATTGTGTAAAGAGCTGGGAGGAGTTCCGCTTGTAAACTCCTATTTCATGGCATCTTTACTCCCCTCGCGAGCACAGGAAAAGTGTTTAGAGTCATGCAGAAATCCACATGGATTTAACTTTTGAATGGGTTTATAAAATAACTAAATGCACGGAATGAATCCTGTAGTCCCTCTTGTGAGGTTTTTTGTGACACTTGACTGTACAGAAATTTTCGTGGTGCTGTGGCAAAGCAAAAGCTCAAATCCACTTGATTCAAAGCAGGCTTGCTTCCACCACAAAAGTTTTTTGAAGCTTTGTGATATTTTCCTTTTGCTGTGCATGAAACGTTCAGTTGGAGCTGTATAGGCTGAGTTGCTGGGGGATGACTTTGAGCCCAAACCCCTTTTTGTGCCTGTCTGTCCTGTCCAGATGATGATTATGGGAAAGAGAATTCAGGTCCCCCATCCAAAAAATCCGCTCATCTCCCCGAGAGGCGCAAAAACAAAGAGGAGATCTGGGAAGATTCTCAACAGGAGGACAGGTAAAAATACAGCTTTTATCTCTTGAACATTTCTCAGAGCTTCTCCTGTGGTGGGGAGTGGGATTTCCAGTGAGACTGGTGGCTGAGACACTGAGGTGAGACAGAAATCACCTGTGAACTCCTGAGGCAGCCTGGAGGGGCCAGGAAAGGGATTTAGGCACCAGGGTTTGGCATCCTCAGGTGGGTCATGGGCAAGGTGAAGCTCCTCGCAGCCTCTCAGGGCATCCTGGTGTGATCACACTCCCCAAAGGGAGGAGATCTGGGAGAATCCCAGGAGGAACAGGTAAAAATACAGCTTTTATCTCTTGTAACATTTCTCAGAGCTTCCGTTCTCTTCTGTGTGTGGGGAAAGTGGAATTCCCAGTGAGATTGGGGGGCTGAGACAAACTGAGGTGAGACAGAAATCATCTGTGGACACTCTTGGTCACAAGTGCTGCAATCACTGCAGAGGCAGCTGGAGGGGCAGGGAATATTAGGACCAGGGGGTTGGCATCCTCAAGGTGGGTCAGGGCAAGCGTGCGCTCCTGCAGCCTCTCAGGGCATCCCCTGTGGTGACCAGGGATGGGTGGCACTGAGGGCAGGGGACATCTGGAAGTTTTGTGGCTCTTTGTTCCTCATTTTGGGTAACCCATAAACACAGAACTTGGTTTGGGAGCTGAAAGTGAAATTTTCCTGTAGAATTTCCATTTTGCAGTGCCCCCARTGATTGCCACRAGACCTTTGAAATAATTTTTTTTTGTTTTTATGACAAATTTCAGCTTCAGGGATGCTGGTTCTGAAGGTTCTTGAGGTTTGCCAGCTGATTCTTGTTCTGTCACCCCAAGATGTCTTTTTATTTTCCAAATGAATGAAATGATCAAATCATATAAGAAAGCTTAGACCAGACTTGTGCCAATTAAGAGCAAGATGCACAGAATGGAATCTAAACAATGACYTAAAGACAAGTGCTGACTTAAAATCTATTCAGGATAAACCTTTATTTCATTTATAAATTGCATATAAACCATCAGAATTGGAACTAAACTGGAAGCCATGTGGGTTGGTTCACCTCAATCTGATTATTTCCTGCCTGGTTGGTTGAAGTTTTTTTGTGATTCAGAGTTTGAAATTTATCTYCCCAACCATGATAATTCCACATACAGCTGAGTAATCCTGAAGTTTGTCCAAGAAAAGTGAAAATTCTCAGCTTGGGCATCATTTGCTCTTTAAAAGTTGTTATTTTCCACACAAAAGTGGCTGRAATCAAACACTCAGACTTTATCCTTCTGTCATTTGCAGTGAGGATTCAGAAGACAAAGATGTGAAGACCAAGAAAGATGATTCACACTCAGCAGGTAACTGATACACAATCAGTATAATGCTATCTTTAAATCATGTCTGTTCACACCTGGGAGAGTTGCAGGAGAGGGATTTGAGACAGAAATGAAATTATTCTGATTTATTTTAAGTCATATGTTGCCTCTGCTGCTGTTACCTCCCACCCTGCTTTGGGACAATGGGGKTTTTTTTGTGTTATGTGATGATCCCATAAAATTTATCTTTGAAGTGGATAGATTGATCCCTTCCCTGCAGCTTTTATCCAGAATGATCCAAGAAACTTCACCTTGGTGCCTTTTCCTTGCAGATGAAGATTTTGGCAGTGAAGACGATGACGTAGGAGCCGACGACGGCAAAGCCGACAGCGACTACGAGAGCTCCCAAAAAAGCAAAAAAGGAAAGAAGGCTAAACCAGACAAGAACAAGAGAGCAGCCTCCAAATCCAGGAAAAGGCCTGCAGGTAAAAAGGGRAAAAAAAAGAGGAAAAAAAGGAAAAAATAAGTTATTTTGCTGAGGATCTTTGTTGGGTGGGTATCGATGAGGWTGAATTGTCCTCACAGTAACTCAGGGAGTGTTTTAACCCCCTGATAAAAGCCCTAAAAATATTTGCTGCCTCATGGCAGGAGTTTTTTGCTCTTTACTCACCCCAGTTTGGGGCCTTTTTCTACAGAGGACAGCGAGGATGAGAAGGAAGATCACAAAAATGTTCGTCAGCAGCGRCAGGCGGCGTCCAAAGCAGCCTCCAAACAGAGGGAGATGCTCATGGATGATGTGGGCAGTGAGGAGGAAGAGCAAGAGGATGATGAGGCACAGTTCCAGGAGAGTGAGTAAATGGGATTGGAAAAAATGGAGCAGCAGGAGAACACAGTTTGATTTTTGGCTGGGACACGATGAGAGATTGGATAAGTGTGGCTCCTCTGTTTTTTTTTTTTTTTTTTTTTTTTTTTTTTTTTTTTTTTTTAATTGTGTATTGAGGTTGCGCGAGAGGAGAAGAGCCTTGGGTTGCCGCGAGATGTCGGTGTTTCCACCAGCTGCAAATTTGTGCTACCAAGTTTGCAGCAAAGGTGTTTGTTTGTGTGTCCCAGCCAAATTTTCTTCTACAAGTAGATAAATCTCTAATCCCATCCCTGCTCTTTTTATCCAGAATGAGATAAGTCACAAGTACATTAAATTATGAAAGTGGTGGCAACTGTCTGTAACTTGAAAGTTGAATCTTCAGGAATTTGCACCCATTTATTGTTTCCTGCAAGTTGGTTGGTGGGAGATTGAGAACCAGCCCAAAAGGCTTGGAATTTTGTGCGAGTCAAAAAGTTTTTAAGTCAGGACAGAATTTTAGGATGATAAACTTGAAAATTAGATACTAAGAGTTCATCATGAATCTGGAAGATATCTGTGAGACAAAGCACCTCCAACAGATGGGAGATGCTCCATGGATGATGTGGGGCAGTGAGGAGGAAGAAGCAAAGGATGATGAGGCAAATTCCACGGAGAGTGAGTAAATGGGATGGAAGAGGGACAGAGT
>NDFG01000221.1:164875-187993 GCA_002167245.1 Sporophila hypoxantha
AGCACCAAGAGATTTTTATGGAGCAGAAAGTTTCATTCACAGGAGGAGGAGCCTTTGAAAGGATTTTGTCACTTTTCCAAACCTGTTTTGCTGATTGGTGCAAACACTGAGCCCTGATGGTCTCTGTTAGAAATTTCACATTTTTACAGACAGGAGCAAATTATCAAGGTGAATATTTCTATTATTTTGAATATTTTTATTTTAAAAAGATATCATTTTGCAGCAGCAGCAGACTTCACCTTTTTAAATGCCCATTGAAATGAATTTATATTGAATATTCTGGAAGGAAATCAAGGAAAAAAATGCCTTTTTTTAGGAGCACCAAGAGATTTTTATGGAGCAGAAAGTTTCATTCACAGGAGGAGGAGCCTTTGAAAAGATTCTCTGTAGTTCTGGAGCCTTTGCAGAGAGGTGAAATTGATTTATTCCAAAATTCACTCAGTCTCCAGCCCTGCCCTGGKCTTGCTTTTAAAATTCCACAATTTCCATCCTGTCCCTGAATCCACAGCAGCACCTCCAGCTCTGGTTTCTGCCTTGGATTTGTCAAAATCAGGCAAAATCTGCAATTTTGTGCTGAAGATGGTTTGGTTCATTCCAGGGGGGTCAGCAGGAAAATGACAACTGAGTTTAGGGGGTCAGGAGGGGCTTAAAAATGGGGCAGCCAAGGAGCTTTTAATCAATTTTAAATTTTTCAAGGCAGAGTGAGGGGAGAGGGGCACAGTGCAAAAATCTGAAATTCCTGGATGGTTTTTTTTTCCTTTTTTTTTTCCTTTTTCCCCTTTTTTATTTAAATATTCCCTCCACTGATGCTCACAAAGGTACAAGAGCCCCTGAGGCAGCCAGGTGAGGGAGGGAAGGAATCTGTACCATGCTGGAAGCTTCTGGAACTGTAGGAAAAAAAATAACAAAAAAAMCCAACAAAAACTGGTGCTTTGCTTTTCTGTCCTTTCTGTTTGTGAAGTGTTTATTTTTCTAACAGATCCTAGCGTTGAACACACGGTTCCTAAAAGCTGAAAATGACCCAGGAGTTTTGATGTTTGATGGAGAATTCATTCACCTCTYGGAGGGACACAGAGTGCTCGGTGGCATTTTGGAGCAGTGAATTTGGGGAGGGGCTTGCTGTCACATCTGTCACCTAAAAATGATAATTCTGTGTTCATCTGACCAAAATCCAGCTGTGAGCTGCAGGTTTAGGAGGTAAATCCCAGTGCTGATGGAACAGAAGCTGTCCWGGAGGAATTTTGGGCTTTTTTGAGCCTTTCAGAGACCTCCCCAAGGCCAGCCTAGCTCTGAATTCAATCCCACCTTTCCCACTGGAGTCACTGAATGGTTTTTCATGGAACCTATGGAATTCTGGGGGTCCAGCCCAGTAGCTGAATGGTTTTTCATGGAATTTTGGGGGGTCCAGCCCAGTAGCTGAATGGTTTTTCATGGAACCCATGGAATTCTGGGGGTCCAGCCCAGCAGCTGAATGGTTTTTCATGGAACCCATGGAATTCTGGGGGTCCAGCCCAATAGCTGAATGGTTTTTCATGGAATTTTGGGGGGTCCAGCCCCGTAGCTGAATGGTTTTTCATGGAATTTTGGGGGGTCCACCCAGGACCCAGCCCCAGCAGCTCTCAAGTGTGACCTGCAAAGCATCCCGTGTGCAACAGCTCTGTACAGTGGGGCCAGGGTTTTATATTAATTTGGATTAGGGGGAGGGGAGGAGGGAGGGTGGAGATCCTAAAAAATCAGCTTAAGCCAGAACTTACAATGTGTGTAAAAAAACAAAACAAATAACAAAAAAAAACCCCAAAATCCTTTCGGTGTGTGAGTGCGCGAGCGGGAGTGTCTGCCATCCCATTCCTTTGTGTTCTCAGCAGTTGTGAGGTTTTATTTTCTTTTTTTTTTTTTTTTTTTTCCCTCTCCCCTTCCTGCAGAAGCAGTTGTTACAAAAAAAAAAAAAAAAAAAAAAAAAAGAATTGTAAATAAGAGCTACGTAAAATTTTTTTGTTGTTGTTTTCGCCATCGTGTCGCAGCAAACCCTTGAGTGAAGGTGGAGGAGGAGACTGGCAGCATTTTCTGGTATGCAAAGGAATATTTTGTCTTGAGTATCTGCAATCCCCTGGTGAGCTTTTAGAAAAAAAAAATATAAAAAAAAAAATAAATCAGGCTCTTTGCAGTTCCCCTCCCTGTCCTTTTAAAATTTTTTTTTCTTATTAATTTTTTTTTGTTTAATTTTAAAAGCAGGAAAAAGGGGCAGCTGCAAACAAATCTGTGGGGTTGGGAACTCTTGACAACACTGAGATCTAGCATGGTACTAGCAGTTAAGTCTGAATGTAACATTAACGCTTTATTTAAAATTAAAAACAAAACAAAACCACCTTTTTATTTGTTTTTATTTGTTTTTTAAAGGGGTTGAAGTGAACATGAGTGCTGACCATGTTCGTGAATTTCTAGATGCAAAAACCTTCATTGGTAGAATTGTGTGATGGTCTTTTTGTGCTAATTAATTTGACATATTCCCAGTCTCTGTATGTACCTGCAAAGAAAGAAAAACATAAAAAAAAATAACAAAAACCCTGCTTTGCTTTGATTGAAAAAGGGTTCCTGGGACTGCATACCTGCTCCTGAGCTCTGTTTTAAGTATGTGTATCCTTCGCTTGTATTTTGTATTAAAAAAAAGAACCACGAGGAAAAAAACCGAACCCTTTATTGTTCAGCATGTTGGAATTGTGTCCCCTCTTTTATTTTTCTCCTTTTTGGAATATATTAAGCAACTCATTCTTCTGTATCTTTTATTTTCTTTTGTAAACTTTTTGGTTTTGTTTAAAAATGGCTTTATAAAAGGGCTTTTATAACCCATGAGCACGACTGGTGTCATTTTTCTGYTGCTCCAAAGGGGGGGAATCATCCTGTGAGAGGGAAAAATTGTTCATCTTCCAGGATTTCTGAGAGTTTTGGGGTGAAATCCTTGGAATTCTCTGAGGAGGTGAAGCTGCTTTGGGCCAGGTGTGACTTTGGAGAACTGAAAAGGGGAGAATTAAATAATCCAGAATTAAATAATTAATTAAAGGGGAGAATTAAATAATCCCTGCTTTCCCCAGGCTCTTGGAGTTATAAATGGAGATTTTAAGGTCCAAAAACTGAGATGAGAGGAGGGACAAAGCCCTTGGAATGAAATTTTCCAGGCTTTCTGAGAGTTTTGGAGTGAATTCCTTGGAATTCTCTGAGGAGGTGAAGCTGCTTTGGGCCAGGTGTGACTTTTGGGAACTGAAAGGGGAGAATTAAATAATCCAGAAAATTGTGCTTTTTTAAAAATAACTCTTCCTGGAGTTATAGATGGAGATTTTAAGGTCCAAAAACTGAGATGACAGGAGGGGCAAAGCCCTTGGAATGTAATTTTCCAGGATTTCTGAGAGTTTTGGGGTGAATTCCTTGGAATTCTCTGAGGAGGTGAAGCTGCTTTGGGCCAAGTGTGACTTTGCCATCATTATTTGAGAACTGAAAAGGGGAGAATTAAATAATCCAGAATTAAATAATTAAATAAATAAATAAAATTGGAGAATTAAATACTCCCTGCTTTCCCCAGGCTCTTCCTGGAGTTATAAATGGAGATTTTAAGGTCCAAAACTGAGATGAGAGGAGGGACAAAACCCTTGAAGTGTCACCTTCCCCTTCAGGAGTGATGGGAAACCTTTAATGGGAAACTTCATCTGGAATTTGGGATAAATCATTTTTATKGGTTGAAATAGCAACGACGGGCAGGGCTTGGCCCGGCCCCAGGTGCTCAGGGAATTTCTACTTTTTACCAAATCCCTTGGAGCAGATTCCAGGGCGATTCCTGCAGCTCTCAGTGCGAGATTTTGGATTTCCAGAATTTTTGGATTTTCCGATTTTGGCTCATATTTCGATGCGCGCCGTTGCCGTCTGTTGCCAGCAGGGGGCGACTGGAAGGGCGGGGTGGAACCTCTGGAATGGGATAAAAACCCCTGGAATGGGTTAAAAAAACCATCTGAATAATCTAAAAAATCTCTGAAGAATGGGGATAAAGAACTTCTGGAATGGGAGAAAAAAACCTCAGGAATGGGATTAAAAAAACCTCTAGAGTGGGAATAAAAAACTTCTGAATGGTGAAAAAACTCTCAGGAATGGGCGATGAAAAGCCTCTAGAATGGTGTTTTTAAAAATCTCTGGAATGGGATAAAAGCCTCGGGTTAATGGATAAAAACCTCTGGTAATAGGCAAATCAAAATCTCAGTAATGCGGATAAAAAGTCTCAGAAATGGGATTTAAAAACTCTGGATGGGAGGAAAAAAATCTCTGGATGGATATAAAAACCTCTGGAGTGGGGAGAAAAACCTCAAGGATTAGGAATTAAAGAATCTCTAGAATGGGATTTAAAAACCTCTGGATTGGATTAAAAAAATCTCTGGAATAAAAGGGATAAAAATGGATAAAAACCTCTGTGAATAGGGTGAAAACCTCTGAATGGGTTTAAAAAGCATCTCAAAACAGGATAAAAAGTCTCAGAAATGGGATTAAAAAAACGCTCTGGATGGGATTAAAAAATTCTCTGGATGGATAAAAACCTCTGGAAGGATAAAAAAATCCTGGAATGGAGTGAAATCTGCTGGACATTCCACCAAAAATGGCACTGGGCATCTCCATGTGCCCGATTCCTGGGGTTCATTTCTGTTTCTGTGTTTGTGTGAAAATCAGAGCTGCTTTGGCATCTGGATACACCTGGAAGTGCTGAGTGGCTCTGCGGATTGGCTGGAGCTGCTCCCTGGGATGTGTTCCAAAGGAAAACATGGAAAACCTGCTGGGGACCCTCTGCCATGAGGATTTGCCCATTTTAGCTAATTTTGGCTCATTTTTAGCTCATTTTTTTTAGCTCATTTTTTAGCGTCATTTTTATGCTGCATTTTTTAGCTCATTTTTAGCCTTCATTTTTAGGATCATTTTTAGCTCATTTTTTAGTCCATTTTTTGCTCATTTTTAGCTCATTTTTTAGCTTCATTTTTAGCCTCAATCACCCCTGGCCCCACAATATTTCTTTGCAGTTCTCCTCCTGATGTGGAGGGAGCAAACCCTGCCCAGGCCCTTTTTTTCGCCTTTTCAGAAGAATTTTTAAAGATGTGCGCATGGTCTTTTTTACCCCTCCCCAAAAAACTTAGAATTTTCTGGACTTTCCCTTCACAAGGAGTTCCCTTCCCATTCACTGGGGGCTGCTGACTCTTGATAGGAGCCAGGGATTTATTGGAATGATCTAGATTATTATTTATTCAATTATCTCTTCTCTTCAGCTTTCTGCTGGGGCAGATTAACAGCTCCACAGGCGCACATTTTCCTTCTCAACCCTCTCTTTATTTCCTGCACGCATTTCTTGGCCCTGGGAGAAGATTTGGGGTTTTATTATCTAACAACTGCCTGTCCCTGCCCGCAGGGCTCTGCGGTTTTGCTCGTTCAACCCTCAGATTATTTTTGATTATTCGAGTGGTTTGAGCCTCTGAGAATTTCTCTTTTCTCCTCTCAAACATCAACCAGTACTGAATTTATTTTTCTTTTTCTTTTTAAAGTCTGCTGGAATCTCTCTCTGGTGGCTTTTTTTTTTAAGCTAAATGCTTTCCCTGGGTGTTTTCTGAAGGTGATGATTATTGTGCGTGGTTTCTGCTTCGTTCCTGAAGAAATGAGTGAAGGAATAATTTGTCTATAATCCAATTTACCACACTAAACTGTCATTTCTTTTTCCCTAAAACTGCCCCTGTTTTTTCTTTATTCCCCTTAATTTCACTCACTGCCTGATTAATAACACTGGATTTGAATTTCCTTAATTTCCTTTTAATTTCCTTTTACTTTCCTTTTATTAATTTTAATTTTCCTTAATTTCACTTCACTGCTGATGCTATAACAACTGGATTTGAATTTCCCTTAAATTTCCTTTATTTCCTTTACTTTCCTTTTATTATTTATTTTCCTTAATTTCACCTCTCACTGCTGATCTATAACACTGGGATTTGAAGCAGATTCTGTTTTTTTTCCCCTCTGCGAAACAGTTCGCCCATTAATTTTAAATGAATAAATTAATTAAAATCTCAGAGGCAGAGCAGGCCTCACATTTTGGAAGTGCCTCAGTTCTTTAATTCCAATTAACTGATTTTACACCTTTAAATAAAACCACTTCAGGGACTTTAAAACATTTTCCCCATTTCCTTCTTTTGACAGCAAGGTGCCAGAAGGAAAAAAGAAAATTTCCTGGGTGCAAATCCTTTGTTCTCACTCTTGAGTTTCCTTTTCCCCACACCACCAAGGATGTGACAAAAAGAAAAATAAAATTAGGGAGATGAAACCTGGGATGAGCAAATGAGTTAAAATCCTAAAATCATTTTTGTCCTGCTCTGTCACTGTCAGTTTAAATGAAAACTCTCTTATTATTCTTTTGCTGACCCTTTATTTTAATTAATGAGCAAAGAATTAAGGATCTAAAGGATCCCTCTCAGGGCAGACACGTGCTGGCCTCAATATCCTCCACCTCCAGCCCCTCAGCCACTCCAAGCAGGATTCATCCTCAAAAAAATATGGATTTTATCCAACAATGAGATGGATTTTATCCAACTGATGGGGATTTTATCCAATCGATGATGGATTTTATCCAATTGATGGGTTTATCCAATTGATGATGGAATTTTATCCAAAATGATAATGGATTTTATCCAACTGATAATGGATTTTATCCAACTGATGATGGGATTTTATCCAAACTGGTGAGTGGATTTTATCCAACTGATGGTTTTATCCAATTTGATGATGGATTTTATCCAATTGATGATGGATTTTATATCCAACTGATGGGATTTGTCCAATTGATGGATTTAATTCCATAATAATATATTTTATTTTATTATTTTATTTTTATTTAACTTTATATTTTTATTTTATTTTAATTATTATTTTATTATATTATTTTTTTATTTTATTTATTTTATTTTTTATTTTATTTTATTTTACTTAATTTAATTTAATTTAGTTTAATTTAATTAATTTAATTTAATTTTTTATTATATTTTATATTTTTATTTAATTTTATTTTACTGTATTTTATTATTTTATTTTATTTTATTTTATTTCCAAGCCCCTGGCAAGGAGCAGGGCTGGGCTGTCCTTGCTCTGCAATCACTTCCTGCCTGCAGAATAAACAGCAGGAAATATTTGCACTGTGGCCCATAAGCAGGGCTGTGCTGTTTACCTGCAGCAAACAGCAGAATAAAAGAGCCAAAAAAAAGCAACATTTTAATCCTCTGAAGTTTCACAGAGAATCGTTCCTGATCGACTGGTTTGACCAGAAATGCCTTTTCCTGCAGATGGGACTGGGCTGGTTTCTGGAAATGTTTTATTGTTCTCTTTCTGCTCGGGGTTTGCTGCCTTGCCCAGGAGGGGGAATTGGGGCTGTTTTGGTCAAATTGGGCCCAAATTCTGCTCAGGAATGGCTGGGAAAGGGAGAGGGGGAAAGGGTCAGGGTGGAGATGGGGGGGTGTGGGGAGGGAAAAGGGGAAAGGAAAAAATGGGAAAGGGAAAAGGGAAGGGAAGGGAAGGGAAGGGAAGGGAAGGGAAGGGAAGGGAAGGGAAGGGAAGGAAGGGAGGGAAGGGAAGGGAAGGGAAAGGAAGAAAGGAAGGAAAGGAACAAGGAAAGGAAAGGAAAGGAAAGGAAAGGAAAGGAAAGGAAAAGGAAAGGAAAGGAAAGGAAAGGAAAGGAAAAGGAAAGGAAAGGAAAAGGAAAGGAAAGGAAAGGAAAGGAAAGGAAAGGAAAGGAAAGGAAAGGAAAGGAAAGGAAAGAAGGAAAGGAAAGGAAAGAAAGGAAGGAAAGGAAGGGAAGGGGATAAAATAAATATATAAAATATAATTATAATTTAATGGCCTGATGGCTCCTGGGGAGCATCATTGGTGAGTAGCAGGGAGGTTGAATGGGAGCTGGCACCTGGGCACACACCCCATGGGCAACAACCCATGGGCACAACAACCCCCATGGGCACAAACAACACATGGGCACAAAACCCTGGGCACAACAACCCCATGGGCACAACAACCCCATGGGCACATAACCCCATGGCCAGAACAACCCATGGGCACAGCAGCCCCTGCAAGAGAGCTCTGGCTGGGGACAGAGGGGCTGCACAGAGCCCAGGCACAAAGGGACCTGCAGGACTGACAGACACAGCTGGGCAGGAGCCAGCAGAGAGAGCCCTGGTGGCCAAGGGGCCAGTGACCCCTGGCCTGGGTCAGGAATGGTGTGGCAGAGGAGCAGGGAGGGTCACTGTGCCCCTGTCCCTGGCACTGCTGGGGTCACACCTGGGGTGCTGTGCCAGCTCTGAACCCTCAGGCTTGGAAAGGACCTTGGGAACACCGAGCACATCCAGAGGGGCTGGGAACACAAACCCTGTGAGGAGCCCCTGAGGGAGCTGGGGTGCTCAGCCTGGAGAAAAGGAGACTCAGGGCTGCCCTCATCACCTCTGCAGCTCCTGAAAGGTGCCTGTGCTCAGCTGGGGCTGGGCTCTGTCTGCAGGAACTGACAACAACCAGAGCACACAGCCTCCAGCTGCACCCAGGGAAATAAAGGGTGGATCTCAGGGAAAAGTTTTTTCCTGAAGGTGATAAAGTGTGGGAAATGAATTTGTAGAGAATTAGGCATTTACAGCATGGTGTGGCAAAAGCTGATAGGCCGAGAAACACTTATAATGTAATTAAGAAATAGTTAACTTCTGATTGTGATGGTGTGAATTATAACATCTGGATTGTCTCACCCTTCACATGAGACTGAAAATGGAATAAAAGTTTTTAAAATGGCTTCTCAGTTGCCCCATCTGTGGGTCAGAAAAGAGCATAATCTGACAATAAAGTTCTGGAATGTTCTGCCGGGGAGGTGCTGGAGTCCCCATCCCTGGGGGTGTTTAACAAAGCCTGGATGTGGCACTGGGTTGCCAGGGTTCAGTTGAGGTGCTGGGGCTGGGTTGGACTCGATGATCTTGAAGGTCTCTCCGCAGCCTGGTCATCTTGTGAATTCTGTGAATTTTGTGAATTCTGTGATTCTGTGATTCTGTGCATGGTGCCAGTGTCCCCTGTGTGTCCCCAAGCTGTCCTTGGGCTGCAGGGGGCTCAGGACTGCCCAGGCTGATGTGGGGGCACTGAGGGCTCAAAGAGAGCTGCCAGCCCCTGCCCTGCCCTGCCCTGCCCTGCCCTGCCCTGCCCTGCTGGGGCTCCCCTGCCAGCCCCGGCACTCGGGGGCACAGCAGAGGTGACAGTGACAAAGCCAGCACAGCAGGGGAGGGTTCAGGGCTGCGTTCTGAGCCTCCCCTGGCTGGGGCCCTCTGGGCTCCTGCTGCTTTGTGGTTGTGCCAGTTCCTGCTTGTGCAGGCGTGGCAAGGCCACCCCTCCCTGAGGGGTTCAGACACAGCTCTGGGGACACCTGCCAGAACCCTGGGACAGTCACAGCTCTGGGGACATCCCGCAGAGCTCTGGGGACACCTGCCAGAACCCTGGGACAGTCACAGCTTTGGGGACATCCCTCAGAGCTCTGGGGACACATTTCAGAACCCTGGGGACACCTTTCAGAGCTCTGGGGACACCTGCCAGAACCCTGGGACAGTCACAGCTTTGGGGACATCCCTCAGAGCCCTGGGGACACCTGTCAGAGCTCTGTGTCAGCCACAGCTCTGGGGACACCTCTCAGAGCTCTGGGACAGCCACAGCTTTGGGAACACCTCTCAGAGCCCTGGGGACAACTCTCAAAGCTCTGGGACAGCCACAACTTCAGGGACACCTCAAAATTCTGGGTGCCCCTGATGGGGAGCAGAGCACGTGAGGCTGTGCTGGGACAGGTGACAGTCACAGCTTTGGGGACACTTCTCAGAACTCTGGGTTCCTTTGAGAGGCTGTGCTGGGTCAAAGGACAGCCACAGCTTTGGGGACACTTTTCAGAGCTCTGGGTCAGTCACAGCTTTGGGGACACCTCCCCAGGTGAGGAGCTGGCTCTGGGGACAGGCAGGGAGGTGGCTCTGGGGACAGGGGACAGGCAGGGAGGTGGCCCTGGGGACAAGGGACAGGCAGGGAGGTGGCTCTGGGACAGGGGACAGGCAGGGAGGTGGCTCTGGGGACAGGGGACAGGCAGGGAGGTGGCTCTGGGGACAGGGGACAGGCAGGGTGAGGAATGCAGCCCAGGAGCCCAGGGGGACACTGCAATGTTTGTGCTGCTCTCTGCAAACAGAGCAGAAATGCAGATTTCAGGATTCCCAGGATTTCAGGATTCCCAGGATTTCAGGATTCCCAGGATTTCAGGATTTCCTGGATCCAGCCCCGGGAGCTCCCTGCTCTGTGCAGGTGCTGGCAGCACCCAGAGCCAGGCCAGGATCAATGGGGATTTTGGATTTTGGAGCTTTGTTTGCTTGGCAAAGGCCTTGGAGCCCWGGGAGTGACCCCAGCAAAGGAGAAAATCTCTCAGAACCAGACCCTGCCTCAGACAAGCTTTGCAAAACCACAAAATCCTGGAGCTGCTGAAGTCTTGAGACTCCTGGTTGATAAGAAATAAATGAATAAATTGCTCCCTGGCTTTGGCAGTTTATGGCCAGTTGTGGTTCCAAAGCTTTCCTCCACAACCAAAACATGCGTATTTTTAAAGAGAAAAATAATTTTTTTAAAAAAATGAGAAAACCCTCGTTGAACCCGTGACTCCAAGTGCTTGGAACTCAACTATTATGAAACTTTGGGGCAGTTAAAAATTATGCAACAGAGAATGAGCAGAGTGCTGATGCTGTGTCCTCCCTGCAGCCTCATCCAGGGAACACCAATCACCTGGGGAGGAGGATGAGGAAGGAGATGATGAAGCTGCGGGGTGCTGCAGCTTTGCTTTGCTCTTGGAGGGGCAGCAAAACCACCCTTGGGGCCTTCAGGACCAGAACCAGAACCTTCCATGGGGAATGCAGAACCCAGGGACCTGAGAGCTGCCCCAGCTCCAACCCCAGCTCCTCCTGCCACGGAAATTGCAACTCCTGCAGCTGCCCTGCCCCAGATCCTCAGGCTGGGGCAGTTCTGGCTGCACAGGAGCTGCTCCTGCCCTGCCCTGGCTGTCCCTGGGATGTCCTGGAGTCTCAGGATCTTTTCCTGGTCACCATGACCCCGAGAAATGTTAAAAGTCTCTTTTCCCAGCCCAGTGCTCAAAGAAGGAGTCAGGGCTCTTCATTTCTCGGTCTCAAGGTTGTTTATTGTGTCTTATCTATAAAATTCTCCTGTCCTGCCGAGGTCCATCCAGCAGGACAGTTCCAGGCACTCTGCCTGCCCCTGGGGTGGTGTTATGTCTTTATACTAAAAACTACATATATAATATTTACAATTACTTTCCAATACCTATCACCTATGTCAGACAGTGAGCTTCTACTCTAAACCAATCTGTAAGTGCCACCATCACAGCAGAAGATGGAGGCCAAGAAGAAGAAGGAGAAAGGCTGGACATGCCCTGATCCCTCCATCTTGCCTCCTGAACCCCCATTCTAATTCCCCAAAATTCTACATTTTCACCCTGTGATTAATTCACTATCATTTTACTCAAATTCATGTGGCTTGTATCTCCTCACACAAAGCTGGCAATTGTTTCCAGCCCTTGGGGTGGTGTTAGTTTTTTATACTAAAAACTACATGTACAATATTTACAATTACTTCCCAATACCTATCACCTGTGTTAGACAGTGAGCTTCAGCTCTAAACCAATCTGTAAGTGCCACCATCACAGCAGAAGATGGAGGCCAAGAAGAAGAAGGAGAAAGGCTGGACACACTCAGTTCCCTCCATCTTGCTCCCTGAACCCCCATACCAAAAACCCCAAAATCTACAGTTCCACCCCGTGATAACTTCACTATTATTCTACCTAAACTGTTGTGGCTTGCTGATCTTCTTATAAGGTTGGTAATTTTTTCCATGGGTCATAATCCAACCCACAGGTGTTCTGGGCTCTGTGCCAGGGTCTCTGAGCCCCCTGGCAGGGTCCTGGCCATCCTGGACAGCCAGAGGGATGTGCTGGGCTCCCACACTGGCGGATCCCATGGAGCCCCTGCTGCTCTGGGCACCCCCAGCCCCCCAGGCTGCTGGGCTGGTGCTTTTTGGCCCCCCAGGCTCTGAGCAGAGCAGCCTGGTGGCNCTAAACCAATCTGTGAGTGCCACCATCACAGCAGAAGATGGAGGCCAAGAAGAAGAAGGAGAAAGGCTGGACATGCCCTGATCCCTCCATCTTGCCCACTGAACCCCCATACCAAAAACCCCAAAATCTACAGTTCCACCCTGTGATAAATTCACTAATCTCCTACCTAAACTGTTGTGGCTTGCTGATCTTCTTATAAGGTTGGTAATTTTCTCCACAGGTCATAATCAAACCCAGAGGTGTTCTGGGCTCTGTGCCAGGGTCTCTGAGCCCCCTGGCAGGGTCCTGGCTATCCTGGACAGCCAGAGGGATGTGCTGGGTTCCCACACTGGAGGATGGAGCCCCTGCTGCTCTGGGCACCCCCAGCCCCCCAGGCTGCTGGGCTGGTGCTTTTTGGCCCCCCAGGCTCTGAGCAGAGCAGCCTGGTGGCTTCTCCTGCACTGCTGAGGCAAAAACACATTTCCTGTTTGGAGAGAGAGAGCGAAGATCAGCCCTGAAGGGCTTGGGCACCTCAGCTACAAACGGCTGGGAGCTGTGGGAGCAGCAGGGGATGCACAGATCACCTGGCAGGGACCCTCCAGCACCTGCAGGGACAGCCAGGGCAKGGCAGGAGCAGCTCCTGTGCAGCCAGAACTGCCACAAGCAGAGATTCTGGGGCAGGGCAGCTGCAGGAGTTGCAATTTCCGTGGCAGGAGGAGCTGGGGTTGGAGCTGGGGCAGCTCTSAGGTCCCTGGGTTCTGCATTCCCCATGGAAAGCCTCCTTCCAGTGGCTTTTSCCTCTTTTTAAAGGTGCTTCAGGCACAATGAAACAAAGCCCAGCATCACCCTTGACTGGCACAGAAGTTTTTTTAACCATCAGGGGAGATCTTTCTAATGTGAATCCCCACCTTTGGACCCGAGGCAGCAGCCCCGGGCACCCCCAAAGTGTGGTTTTATTGGCATTTCAGCACTGGGCACCCCCAAAGTGTGGTTTTATTGGCATTTCAGCCCTGGGCACCCCCAAAATGTGGGGGTTTTATTGGCATTTCAGCCCTGGGCACCCCCAAAATGTGGTTTTATTGGCATTTCAGCCCTGGGCACCCCCAAAGTGTGGTTTTATTGGCATTTCAGCACTGGGCACCCCCAAAATATGGGATTTTTTTGCATTTCAGCACTGGGCACCCCCAAAGTGTGGGTTTTTGGCATTTCAGCACTGGACACCCCCAAAATGTGGGGGTTTTTGGCATTTCTCTATCACTTTTCCACCTTGGGATCTGAAATTTGGTAAATATTCCCTGCAGCCTCCCTGGGTGGGGTGCTGAGGYCGGGTTTGTGCTCTCTGCCTCCCGAGAGGTTTGGGCTGTGAGTCAGCAGCCAGGTTCAGGGCTTGCACTTTCTGCMACGTGGCACAAAATGGGTTTGAAGACACCTCAGGCCCAGCTGGGGCTCCCAGAGCGAATCAGAGCAGCCACAAAATCCACAAAAACGTGGAGGGGGATYCTCCCCGTGGAGCTGCAGCAGGACAATCTGTCACAGCTCATCCAGGGTGAAGCTGCTCCCTGAATCCTCATTTTCTCTGCCAYGTGTGGTGCTGCCTGACCCCTGACAATATTCTGGCCATGCCAAGCCCAGCCTGGCTGGATCCATCAGAKCCAGATCAGAGCAGGGATCTCTGATCTCTGCTGGGATCTAATCAGGCACCAGCAGCTGAGGMAGCCCTTGACTCTGTGGTGGCTGTCACAAGGGTTTGGGGTGAAGGAAGAGATGAGATGGTTGAATCCATGATCAGAAGATTTATCAGATCCTTGATTTATTATTTTATGATATATACATACTACATTAGAACTATACTAAAAAGAAAAGGCAAGGAGAGTTTTTAGAAGCTGCTAAGCTACCTAAGAATGGAAAAGAAAGAATGATAAAACACAAGCTGGCTTTGACAAACTCTGAGAGCCAGCTCTGCTGTGACTGGTCACTGAACCAAAACATCCACAGCAGACCAATCACAGATCCACCTGCTGCATTCCACAGCAGCAGACAATCTATTSTTTACATCTTGAAGCTGAACTTCTCAGCTTCAGCAGGAAAAAATCCTAAAGAAAGGATTTTAGTGAAAAGGATGTCTGCGACAGTTGACTCTGCGTTTCCCCTGCCTGATAAATAATTCCACCCTGCAGATCCCCATGATGGCTCAAACCTGACTTATTCTGGCCCTGCTTCAATAAAAAATGATCCTTTTTTAAGCCCAGGACTGGGTCTAGTTGAACCATSAGTGTAAATTAGGCCAGGCTCTTGTTTGGGTGCCCAGGCTTAGGCTCCTGCACTCTGAGCGCAGCAGGAGCTGAGGAAATAAAGGTCTGAGAGTGAAAATTCCCCTCTGGARAGGGAGGACAGAGCTGCAGCTCCAACCCACAGCTGCTTTCCATGGTGGAACAGAGGGCCTGGCTGGGATTTCAAGGGATTTTTGCCATMAAAATTCCTTTATCACCCCCAGAGTGGGGGTCAGCAGTTTGCTGAAACCTGGGGTGGGGATGCTCTGCTGCCAGGAAAAAGGGACAGGAGCGCTGGAAACAGCGCCAGAGGTTGGACAGCAGCAGGAATTTCCTCATGGAAAAGGTGCTCAGGCCTGGGAACAGCCCAGGGAGGTTTGGAGGGCCCAGCCCTGGGTGTCCAAGCAATTCCTGGATTGAGTGCTCGGGGCTGGGGATTGGGCACGGCTTGGATTTGGTGACCCTGGAGGGAAACCCTATTTGGTTTCCCACCTAAATTATTCTGATTTTCCCACCTAAATAATTCTGATTTTCCCATCTAAATAATTCTAATTTTCCCACCTAAATAATTCTGATTTTCCCACCTAAATAATTCTGATTTTCCCACCTAAATAATTCTGATTTTCCCACCTGAATAATTCTAATTTTCCCATCTAAATAATTCTAATTTTCCCACCTGAATAATTCTGATTTTCCCACCTAAATAATTCTGATTTTCCCATCTAAATAATTCTGATTTTCACACCTAAATAATTCTGATTTTCCCATCTAAATAATTCTAATTTTCCCACCTGAATAATTCTAATTTTCCCACCTAAATAATTCTAATTTTCACACCTAAATAATTCTGATTTTCCCACCTAAATAATTCTGATTTTCCCAAATAATTCTGATTTTCCCACCTAATAATTCCTGACCCACAGCAAACTCTGTGTAAGAGATTTCAGTGTTCTGTACTGGCATGAACAAATAAATATTAATTTATAATTTTTGAGGGAAACGAGGCTTTCTGTGGCCTCCCTCCCTGTCCTGGTGCTGCTGCAGATGACCCTGGAGCTGTCACTCCCTCTTGGCCTGTGCCACCCTCTCAGGGACATCCAGCAGAGCCCAGGCTGTAATTTCTGCTYCCAAACTGCCTCAACCAACATCACCCAGTGACTCAGAGCCCGGAATAGAAGAGTGGAAATTGAAATTCACTCTGCTCCTCTGACCACTGAGCCCTGCAGTGCCCAGCTCTGTGTGGGCACAACCTTTGGGAGACTCATTTGCTCCAGTGCTAAAGAGGGAGGGAAATAGAAAAAAGAAAACCAAAAAACCAAAAAAACCCCGAGCACTAATAGCTATTTAATTGCTYGTGAACTTCTCTGACTAAAAAACAGGAGCAGCTCTCCCCACCCAAATTTGGATTCTGGCCCTTTCCCAGCTGAAGTCACAGCCCAGCTCTCCAGTGTTTTTTGTTGGGTTTGGGGTTTTTTATTATCCAGTTCCTATCAGCATCTGGACTGCCAAAAATGCCTTTTTTTCCCCCAGGAAACAGCAGTGTGGTTTCTCCTCATCAGCCACCGCAGTGAGAGAGTTCTCATCAGCTCAAGTGACAGCAAATGCAGGTGCTCCTCTGCTTTTCTCTGTGCAGGGCGAGTCCTTCCAGCAAACTTGGGAGGGAACAGCTGTTTCCAGTGAAAAAAACAAAAAAAAAAAAACCCACCATCCTGCTGACCCAAGCTGAAATGTGACGTGGAAATGGGATTTTTGACCTTGAGAGCTACAAAGTTGCTCCAAAGGAGGGACCCTGTGAAGATTAAAAATAACGAATCTTTGTAATGCTTCTGCAGCTCCTGGAGCTGAGTGAATTCATCACAAAGCAAAGGGCCAAGGCTTTAAATAGCACGAGGGTTTTGATGACTTTTTGAAGTCCTCAGCTGAAGAACTCATCCCAGCATTTGCAAACATTCATTTAGGAGCAGCTGGTTTTCTCAACTGCATTCTTGTCTCATTTTTCCTCTCGTGTTTTCATGCACACACACACACACACACACACACACAAAATAAGATATTTGTTGCTGCAGATGTTCAGGGGAGGCTGCTCTGTTCTCATCTCCAGGGCTGTGTGGATGAATGAAACGTTGATTTTGCCTCAGTTTAGGGTTCTGTTTAGCCCCTTTTTTTTGAGTTAGGTGCTGATACAATGCCTAGATCTCTCTCTGTATAAATGTATGTATTTTGTGTCCCTCTCCCTCGCACGCCATGTGGGTTTAAGCACTCCTCCACCATGAATAATGTCCGGGGCCAGGTCACAAACTTCCCACAGCAGGGGCCCTGTTTGCATCCACTCCAGGCCATTGCAGGGAACCAGCAGCTCAGAAAACCCAAACAAACCCAGAAACTGCTCCTGCCGCGGGCAACACTCCGGCGGGAAGGGGCAAAGAGAAAAAGGGAATTTTTTTAAGAAAGGTCGGGAATTTGGGGTGGATGGTGCTGTGGGATGGGGCTGGTGGCAGCGGGGAGGGCTCGGGAATGGGGCTGAGGGAATGGGGCTGTTCTTCCACAGGGGGCTGTGGGAGTTTGGGGTTGCAGGGATGGATCTGTGGGGATGAGGATGTGGGAACAGGGCTGAGGGAAAGGAGCTGAGGGAAAGGGGCTGCAGGGATGGATCTGTGGGGATGAGGATGCAGGAACGGGGCTGAGGGAATGGGGCTGAGGGAATGGGGCTGAGGGGAACAGGGCTGCAGGGACGGATCTGTGGGGATGGGGATGCGGGAACGGGGCTGAGGGAAAGGGGCTGCAGGGATGGATCTGTGGGGGATGAGGATGTGGGAATGGGGCTGAGGGAATGGGGCTGTTCTTCCACAGGGGGCTGTGGGAGTTTGGGGCTGCAGGGATGGATCTGTGGGGATGAGGATGCAGGAATGGGGCTGAGGGAAAGGGGCTGTGGGGAACAGGGCTGCAGGGATGGATCTGTGGGGGATGAGGATGCAGGAACGGGGCTGCTCCACCGGAGGGGTTTGGCCTCAGGGATGCGGGATCGGGACCGCGGCAATGGGGCTGTTATCCCAGCCAAGGGTGCAGGAATGGGACTGCGGGGACCGGGGTGTTGTCCTTGCGGGGATTCGGGAACGGGGCTCTTGTCCCGGCTAAAGGTGCAGGATCAGGACTGCGGGATCGGGTGTGTTCTCTCAGCGAGGGCTGCGAGATCGGGACTGCGCGGATTGGGCTTTTGTCCCTGCGAGGATGCGGGATCGGGACTGCGGGATCGGGGCTGCATCCCGGCCAAGGGTGCGGGACCGGGGCGGTTGTCTCCGCGGGGCTGCGGGAACGGGACTGCGGGATTGGGCTGCGGGATCGGGACTGCGGGAACGGGGCTGTTCTCCCAGGGAAGGGTGCGGGAATGGGACTGCGGGGACTGGGGTCTTGTCCCTGCAGGGCTGCGGGAMCGGGGCTGCGGGAACGGGGCTGTTGTCCCCTCGGAGCTGCGGGATCGGGGCTGTTCTTCCAGCGGGGACTGCGCGACGGGGGCCGTTGTTCCCGCGGGGCTGCGGGATCGGAACTGCGGGCACCGGGGCTGCGGGATCGGGGCCGTTGTCTCCGCAGGGCTGCGGGGTCCGGGACTGCGGGGTCCGGGACTGCGGGAACCGAGGCTGTTCTCCTACCGGGGCTGTAGGAGAATGGGACTGCGGGATCGGGGCCGTTCTCCCACCGGGGCTGCGGGCATCGGGGCTGCAGGATCGGGGCCGTTGTCTCCGCAGGGCTGCGGGCACCGGGGCTGCGGGGTCCGAGGCTGTTCTCCTACCGGGGCTGTTCGGCTACCGGGGCTGCGGGAATGGGACTGCGGGGATGGGGCTGTTCTCCCACCGGGGCTACGGGATCGGGGCTGCGGGACCGGGGCCGTTCTCCCACCGGGGCTGCGGGACCGGGGCCGTTCTCCCACCGGGGTTGCAGGCACCGGGGCTGTTCTCCCACCGGGGCTGTGGGGATGGGGCCAGTTCTCCACGGGGCTCGGAAATCGGCGGGTTGCAGGCACACGGCGGGTCCGTTTCTCCACCGGAGGCCGTTCTCCACCGGGGGCGTTCTCCCGCCGGGGGCCGTTGGCACCGGCTGGCGGGCCGCTGCTCGGCGGCCCGGGGCGGGGTGCCGTTGCGGGGGCCCCGCCCGGCGGCAGCGCATGCTCCGTGCCCGCCCAACCTGCGCTTTAAACGGCGGCGGAGGCGCGGGCACCGCGCTGAGCCCGGCTGCTGCCGAGTACGGCCGGGCACGGGCCGGGCACGGGGCTGGGCACGGCATGGGGTGTGCTGGGCAGGGGCTGGGCCGAACACCGAGCCGGCTGGGGATGCGCGGGCGGGGATGCGGCTGTGGCTGCCCCGCGATGCCGCCGCTGGTACCGGGATGCGGCTCCCGCTGCGTTCCCCGGGGGTTCCGGGCACATCGCGGGGCTCCCTCCGCTCCTGCGGCCGCTCCAGCACCGAGCGCTGCCCGCCGGCTCCGGCCGGGACGGCGGCGCTGCCCGCGGGAGGAAGAGGAGGAGGAGGAGGAGGAGGAGGAGGCGCTCCGGGGCTGATGCTCCTGCGCTGGAGCTGCTGCGGGAAAACAAAAAAAAAAAGCGGAGCAGGAGAGACTGGGGAGGGTGTCCTGCCCTCCCCGAGCTCTTCCCAAACTCCTCATTCCTGCAGGGACACCGCAAGGTTTGAAGGTTCCTGAGCGGGCAGAGWGTTTGGGCAGCGGGATGGACGCCCAGGAATCCTGAAGACTTGCGGGGACAGGTCAGTGAATCCTTAGAATCCGAGCAAAGGGAGTTYTCATTACCCCCCTGTAGTGAAAAACTCTTTTTGATTACCCCCTGTAATGGAAAACTCATTTTCATTACCCCCCCCCGTAATGAAAACTCATTTTCATCCCCCCCGGTTCTGTTCGGGTTCGGTGCCTCCCCTCCAGCTCTGCTGCCCCAAGCTGTCCCTAAATGCCATAACGGGGATAATTCCAGGGATTCCTGACTTTGGCAGGGCTCGAGGTTTCGGTGGTAAAACGCTGGAGTTGTTTATGATCAACATAAACTCCCCGGCTCGTTTGTCTTGCCACGGATGACAGCTTTAGGAGGAAGGGAGAAGCACGAAAATAAATTTATTCATTTTATGCTGGCGATGGCCAGGCCTGGCAAGATGCTCCATTTCCATTGTTATGTTACAAACAAACATAAAACTGGGAGGGAAAAAGCTTTCCTGGTGCTCACCTGGAGCTGTCAGACTCAYGAGCAGCACAGAGAAAGTGGCCAGGCTCAAAATCCCATTTTTGCCCTGTTCTGGTTCTTGGTGTGATTCAGGAGAGCAGCCTCTGTGTGTAACATGACAATATCTCCAAATTTATAGAAATAGAACATGAGTAAGAACTTCAAAAGTACCCAAATGACCTGGGCACTGAAGTCATGCAGACACTCCTGAAAAACATGTACCAGCCTTGAAACCTTTTCTGTTATTCACCCCACCTGCAATTTTCTTTCTTTCTTTTTTTTTTTTTTTTTTTTGTTTTGAAATATTTGATGCTGCCTGAACTTTCTGGCATCATCCAGAGCTGCTTCCCCTCATAGGGAGTGGCACTGGAGCCAGATTGCCAACCCTGGGATTCCAGGCTGTGCCTAAAGCTCTGGATTTTATTGCCACAGAAAACGAAAGCTCTGGATTTTATTGGCACAGAAAACTAAAACTCTGGATTTTATTGCCACAGAGCACTTGGCTGATAGGATTTGGGAGTGAAAAAAAAAGAAAAAAAAGATTAGAAATTTGGTATGGATAAGAAGAATCTCCAGAATTAACAGCAAATTAAATGAGAGCTTCACAGGGGATATAAATCCCCGGATTTTGGGATTTAGGGAGGGAATTCTCCTTGCTGTGGCTGCTGTGGGGATATTCCCCTGCAAAGAGGGACTCTGTGGTGATTTCTGTGGGTGCTGTGTCCTCTTCTCCAGGTCCCAGTGAGCATCAGGAGGTTTGGAAGGTGCAGAACCAGCACCATCCCCTGTGAGCACTGGTGGAACCTCCACATGCTCCAGASAAACCCCACCAGCAGCAAAAAGGAGCAAAATTCCCATTTTTATCAGCAGAGTTTTGGCCATGTCTGTGCTGGGAGAGGCTGGAATCACTGGGCTGATCCCTGAGTTAAAGTAGACCCAGGGCTGTATTTTTTATCGTTGCCAGAGTCCCTAGGAAATGATGTTTAGCATAAACTCTTGGTAACCTTTTCCCCAAACTGTTTATTTCGCTGGAGCACTCAAGTGGCAGTGCTGGGGAGGGGAGGAGGGGTGATTTTGGCTTTTCCTCCCTGAGTTTCATCTCTTTTCTCTTCAGCCAAAGCCTCAGCACGGAGCTCAGGGTGATGGYTGGGCCCTTGTGCCTCTTGATGGCACTGGGAGTGCAGGTTCTTAAAAATAATTTAAAAAATCACTTTAGTGCTGTGCTCAGGGCCTGTTTTCCTCCTGTGATTTACTCCCTTCAGGGGTTTGCAGTGTTTTTGTCACAGTGGGGATGGCTGAGCCTTGCAGAGTGTGGGAATCCTTAAAATCAGAGCCCTGAGTTTGTGTTTATCCCCCAGGAGGAACTGCTTTAGGTGCTCTTTAAYGAGTTGCTGTCTCCTCATCACGGCTGAGGCAACAGCAAAGCAGAGCTTGGCTTGGCTGGGTGAAATCTGGGGAGGTTTTTGGTGGATTTGAGGCTCTGAGGGAGCCAGGAGGGAAAGGAGCAGAGGGATGGGAGGTGGTGCTTGGGGTCAGCAGAATTGCAGGTGTAAAACCTGGTCAGGAGCAGGGAGAGCAGAAGGGATGGGTACAGAACCCAAAATGGGCTGGAATTCTTCTGTTTGGMGATAATTCCAGCAGGTGATGGTGCCCTGTGGCTCTTGGGGTGGGCAGCCAGCCTAGCACAGCTCCTGGTGGCTAAAAACCCCATCCCAAGCAGCTAAAACTCATCCTGAGCTGCCAAAGCTCATCCCAAACTGCTAAAACCCAGCCCAGACTGCTAAAAACTCGTCCCAAACTGCTAAAAACTCGTCCCAAACTGCTAAAAACTCATCCCAAGCAGCTAAAAACTAATCCCAAGCAGCTAAAAACTAATCCCAAGCAGCTAAAACCCATCCCAAACTGCTAAAACCCATCCCAAGCAGCTAAAAACTCACCCCAAACTGCTAAAAACTCACCTCAAACTGCTAAAAACTCACCCCAAACTGCTAAAAACTCACCCCAAACTGCTAAAACCTATCCCAAACTGCTAAAACCCAACCCAAGCAGCTAAAACCCATCCCAAACTGCTAAAAACCCACCACAAACTGCTAAAAACTCATCCCAAGCAGCTAAAAACTAATCCCAAGCAGCTAAAAACTCATCCCAAACTGCTAAAAACTCACCCCAAACTGCTAAAACCCAGCCTAAGCAGCCACCCTGGCAAGTCTTGTGAGGCCTCAGCCCTGTTTAAGCCATGATTCAAGCTGAGTGTGCAGCAAGGCAGTCATGAGAAGCTCGTGAGCAGCTGTCAGCTCTTCCCAGTGCTGATTTCTTGGTTTCTGGTTGTTCCATGTCACACATCCAGGCTGTCCCCGTGAGGGCAGGGACCCCCAGCTCGGCTGAGGAAGGGGATGGAGACCCTCAGGGAGGAATCCTGGCTTTTCAGAAGCARAGGGARGTTTTAAAACCATCCCTGCAAGGCAGTCAAGCACAATCTTGCACTCACCATAAAGATAAGAACAGGAAAATAATAAAAATACAGGATTATTTAGCAGTTCTGTGCCCCAGTGTTTGGTTATCTCAGACTGATGGTGTGGGACCTGTCCTGTTCCTTGTGCTGCTGCTGCTCCTCGCTGCTGGAAGAGGCTGATCCTGCCTCATGGAGCTGCACAAGTTGCTGATGTGCCCAACCCTCCGAGCTGTGGGGTTGCTTGTTCAGAAAACAAAGCTGAGAGTGGGACTGTGAGGCCACCATTCCATTCCTGTTTGTCTGCCTTGTGTTCCTTGCAGGTCCCCCCCCGCCAATTTGTGCCCTTCCTCCTTGTTTTCATATCTTAAAATGTCAGTTCCTCTGGCCCTTCCCAAATATTTGCTTAACATTTTGCCAGCCTGCAGAAGAGGAGAAACAGACCCCTGTGAATATTGTCTGGCAAAATAAGGAGGAATGTGGTCCCAAAGGCTCCTTTGTCTGGGGGTGGAACACACACAGCAAGGAGCAGGTGCCTGATTTGCTGCTCTGAACCATTTTTTCCTCCTCTCTTTTGCTGCACATGAGCTCAAAGAAAATGCTCTCAGTCCACATCCCCAAGGGCTGGCCCTGTCCTTCACCCAGAAACCTCGTGGGTTGTTGATCTGGGGATTTTAGAGTTTAGAACACAGTTTTGGTGCTCCTAGCATGGATGACCCACTCGTTCTGACAAGGTGTATCACTCAGGAGGCCAGATTTAATGGTGGCATATGAGCAGAGAAATTCTCATCCTGGCCTGGGCTGGAACACTCAGGAGGGTTTAAGGATGGCCCTCTGGCAAAGTTTGAGGTTTATTTGAAAATAAAACAATGCTGGGTGTTGGTTTGTGAGGTGTGAAAGTTTTTTTCCCTTCAATCAGAGGAGCTGTTTTGGGGTTGTTGTTGGGTTTTTTTCCCACCTTTGTTTTTGTGGGAGCTGAAGTTCTCCGTGGTGGTTTGTCTGCAGGAGCTGGGACTTACAGGAGAAACAGAATATA
>NDFG01000221.1:195224-205264 GCA_002167245.1 Sporophila hypoxantha
GACTAGCGTGAGGGCTGAGGGCAGCAGCTTGCTGCTTGTGCTTGCAGGAGCGGGGAGGGGAGAAGACACAAGGGCCTGATGCCTTCTTGTTCCCCAGGAGCCTCGACACTCCATAAGCAACGTGTGATGCAGCCGAAACAGTGCATCCCGAGAGACCAGAGACGACATTTAATGCGCGCCCACAGCAATCGCACCCAGCCTGATGAAACACGCTGGTGCTCTGTGGGTAAATAGCAGAAGGGAGATGCCTGGAGCCCTTGCTCTGACCCCAGTCGACGGCGTATGTAATGTTTCTTCTATCCCAGATCTTTTGGTTCCTGGTGTGCATGGGAGTGATCCTGGCCATTGGCAATTGCCCATCTGGTGCACGCACGCAAGTATGGGGCGTCTGCTTCGCAGATCTACTTGCCCCGACTGCGACGGCGAAAGCCGTGGTGCACAGTCGAGCCTTCTTCGTCCTCGGCTTCCCCTCCTCCTATCTGGCTCCTACTATCATCATCCTCCACACTCGTGGTGCCCAATCTCGCTGCTATGTAGGAGGTAGGGCAAGGGGCAGAAGGGTGCTAAGGCACGGGGTTGCATGAGAAGATTAGGGGCTCAGCCCTCTGGGAGGGGAGAGAAGGGATGCGAGATCCACGGAGGCAGAACGGGTGGTGTTCTGTGGCGTAAAGGTGTGGGGCTGACTCGCTCTTGGTTGAACAGGCCATGTCACTAGCTTAGGGACATCCCAAGAGGCCTAAGGACCCCTACAGGACTCCCCTCAGGGCCCCCCGCTGGCTGTGTCTGGACTTGCTCGTCTCGTCCCTGCCCTGGCTGCACGCTGGCTATTTTGCCTCTGCCCTCCTGCAAGCTCCCAGGCTCCTGCACTGTCCCCATTTCTCTCTCTCCTTTTTTAATTTCTCTCTCTTTTCGTTCCCCAGCATGGGTTCCTGTCCACCCTTAGCCCCGAGGTAAGAATGTTTGTCACTCCACCCCTCCCACTCAATGCTGTCGCCCTGTGGGCTTGGGAGGGGTTCAGGTTTGTAGGTGTGGTGAAGATGCTTGGGGAAGGCCCCAATGGGCTTCCCCGGGTGCCTGGCCTCGATACCCAAACCCTGGGCTTAGCCGTGGCTGACAGAGGAATGGGTTGCAGGCCAGCCTGGGAAGGGTGTGGGGGCTAGCAAGCCGTGGGGGGCAACCCGGGGTGCTGCGAGTGCCCAGGGCAACTGGAGGGTCTGGGGGTGGGGCCTATGTTCGCTCGGCCTGTCGCTGGCCTCAGCAGAGTGTGCTGCCCTGCCCCCAGTGACACCCCAGCCATCCTCCTGAAGTGTTTGAGGCTGCATCCGGCTTGGGCACAGCTACTTCATCACTGGGACACAGAAGATGTATCTGTGCAAGCGCCGGACCGCGCAGGGCCGAGGGCGCCTTGCGCGCCCACCAAGCGACCCTCAACTGAGGAGCGGGGCAGGTGGATGTACTATCTTTCCCTGACAGAACTGGCACCCTCAAACCCAGAATAATATGGTCTTCAGCAAAGTGTTCTTGTGAAAATGGGCAACAATGGTGAGGCGGCAGATGCCAGGGGCTAGGGGCTCCCCACCCTCTGTTTGGGGCAGTCAGAGGACAAGGGAAGGCCTAGCCAAGAGGTGCTTGTGGGGCAGCAGCAAGCTGCACAGATGGTGTTTGGTCTCTGTCGTAGTTAACTCCATGCCCTGTTTTGTGCAGGTGATGTGCAGGAATGCCTCGGGTCACAAGCAAGAGCTGGGAGAAGGTAAGGGTTGCTGTCAGTTTGGGTGCCTGCCCATGGCTTAGTGCCATGGGGGGATAACCCCAACTTTGCCCCTGCAGAGGCCCAAGAGCCTGTAGACTTCCTCCTTTCAAACCCGCTGGCAAGACCCCAAACCGGTTTCCAGTCTGGGACCCCCCAGCACGTGCTGGAAGCCGTCAAGCCTGGGAGACCTCGCACGTGCACGAGTTTTGGTTCCGCCTGCTCTCGCTCTGTCACCAACAACACTCTGTCCGAGGAGGAAAAAAAAAAAAAGGAAAAGGTTGGGGAAGGTAGGCAGAGTGGGGCAGGATCTGTCCCTGTGGGTCACAAACACTGTCACTAACGCCCCATGCTGTCTGCAGGGGAGCTGTTTTTGTACAAGGCACAGTCCCCAATGAGGGAGCGCTAGGTCCACAGCTGCCAGACTTTGGCCTTTGGTGTTCCCTGTCCCGCACGCCTCCAAGACGCATACACGGTGCCAGGAGCTGGGCCGGCCATCACCATACCAGCTGCTGGCCATTCCTGGACTTCAACAACATCCGCAAGCGCATGTCTGGTTCCCCCAATTCGGTGGGGGGGGGGAGGGTTTTTCCCCTTGGGCCCCCCAAAACGGCACAGGGGTGGGAGGGCCACGTGGGGCTGCAGCCACGTGGGGCTCAATTGTGGCTGGGGGAGCCAAGTCCAGCGCTGATGGATGTTGACTGTGGAGGCCATACAAGCGGCTTGATGGTGGGGGCAAGAGCAGGAGCAGGATCTTGCTCCTGCATACGCCCTGAAGGCAGGGCCTTTTCCCCCTCCTCCCTGCAGTCCGCACGCCCTGAGGGCAAGATCCGGCTGTATGCAAAGGTGCTGACACCAATCCTGCTGAGCGGGCCTGCACCCCCCTCAACCAGGACCTGACCAGCATCACCACCTGACACACTCTCAATGTGCGTAGGACAGGGTCCTGCAGGCAAGCGTGCGGAAGGAAAGAGTGGCTGCCCAGGAGCCTGATCTGGGCTTTGTGCCCTTGCCCTAGGAACACTGCTGGGCGTCTGGGGACACCTCAGGGTCTCCAGCGCCAGCCATAGCTGTGGACCTCTTTTGCAGGGAAACTATAACGACTGGCGAGAGGGCATGCGGACACCTGGTGCTGGATTACAGACGACCTGGAGGAGAGGCTACTACAAGGACTGGTCTGACAGCGGCTCGCACGAGCTGGCAGTGCCCCTGAGGCCGCGTTGAGGAATCACCTGGCTCGGCTCCTAACGAATGAGGTGGGAGCATGATATGAAATGGTAGTGGGCTGGAAGCCTGAGGCTGGTGGTGCTGCGGGCCAGCCCCTGCTGACCTCCCACCCATTTGGGTCCCAAGCTGCTATGGAGCCACGCCATCGAGACAAAACTGCAGCAGGGGGTCCCCGAAACCATTGCCATCTGACGGTCTAGGCCAACATCAGACCCGCATCTGGGTGCTGACAGGGGACAAGCAGGGCTGCGGGCTGGCTGAGGTAAATATGCAAGAGGCTGAGGAATGAGGGGACTGTCAATTGTATGGGCTGGCTATCCCACCAGCCTGGGCATCCCCTACTGCTCTCTTTTGATGGACTCTGGCTCAAGCCCTGGTTGTCCTGTCCTCAGAAACAGCGTGTGAAACATCGGCTAAGCTCCTGCAAGATGCTGAGACAGGATGAACATGACAGAAGAATGATTTAGTCGGTCACAGGCCACCACTGTGCTGGAGGTGCGAGAGGAAGCTAAGGTGAGGGCTGGGGGCAGAAGAACACAGAGCTGTGCCCACGTGGTGGGGCACAGCTGCAAGCTGGGGGAGCTAGAGCTATGGAAAGGCCTTGGATGGAACCAGCTGTGCCCCTCGTCTCCTCAGGAAAGCCCGGGAAGAAGATTGATGGATGCGTTCACGATTTCTGTGTGCAAAGTGGCTTCTCCTACCGAGGAGAAGCTGTCCTCCAAGCTACCCTCAAGTGCTGGAAGCCATTGCAGGCGAATACGCCTGGTCATCAAACGGGCAACAGCCTGGTAGGGCCCCTAGGGAGTGCCAGGCACAGGACAAGGCCTGGCTGTGTGTACCATGATCCCAGCTGTCCCTTGCTCTCCTTGCAGGCCCATGCACTGGAGGCAGCACATGGAGGTGGAGATTCCTGGAGACAGCGTGTCGCCTGCAAGGGCCGTTATCTGGCTTGCCGGTGTCACACCCGCGCTGCCGAGCACACACGCACCCAGGTGTGGAGCTGGTTCACACGAAGTACAAGAAAGCGTCACTTTGGCCATTGGGATCCGGGCGAACGATGGTCAGCATGATCAAGAGTAAGGCCCCTGGATCTGGGGGACCACAGGAAAGAAGACAGCACCGACCCCCCCTGCAGCCCGGCCTGGGGGCCCATGGGAGCGTTCTGGTGCTCACCGCCGCCATGGCTGGTGCCCAACGGGAGCAAAGTGGCCTGGGCCCAGGAGGAGGGTGCTGAGCTCTCCGTCCCCTGTGCCTCCGTGGCAGCCCTCTCTTTACTGTTCTCTCCTTCCTCCACAGCTGCCACATGGGGTGGGCATGCAGTGGGCGGAAGGCCATCCAGGCGAATGCTGGCCTCCGACTACTCTTCAAGTTCATAGTTCCTGCAGAGCCTGCATCCTGGTCGCATGGGCCGCTGGATCCTACCTGCGCATGTCAAGTTTCTTTGCTACTTTCTTTTCTATAAGAACTTTGCCTCACCATGGTCCCTTCTGGTTTGGCTTCTTCTGTGGCTTTCTTCAGCACGGTGGGTGGTGGCTTTTCTCACTGAGTGCTTGGGGAGGGTTTCCTCCTGCACGGGCTGCCTCGGCTTCTGAAGCATGTCATGGTCCATGACTCCCCGTGGGGGCTCATCCTGAGCCAGAGGCACAGCCTGGCATCCAGCCGTGCAGTGTGTTGAGAGGCCTGCTCGGGGTCAGGGTGGGCAGTCCTGGGGGGCTGAGACACAGCTCTCCCTGTCCCTTGCAGCTGTGGGACAGGGACTCGGGGGCTGGCTGGGGCACAGGGTGGGCAAGGTTTGTAGCCCTGCTGAGTGCTCTGTTCCATACAGAACAGTGTATGACCAGTACTTCATCACGCTGTACAACATTGTCTACCGAGGCGGCGTGCGGCCTCGCCTGTGCTCGCTATGGGTGTCTTTGAATGCAGGCTAAATGCCAAGCGGGGGTAAGTGAGAGGTCCTGGTTGTGAGGAAGTCTGAACCCACACCCTCGTGGGAAGAAGGGCTGCTGGGTGCCTGAATCAGCTATGTCCTTGTCATTCCATGGGCTGCGGTGGAAGGCTGCTCCCACCAACAGGGCTAAAGGGAAGGTGGCCCATGCCCCCAAGTGATTGTTCGCGGATAGCAGCGGAGCATGTAGTACCCCAAACTCTATGAGCCTTGGGCAGCTGAACCTGCTCTTCAACAAGCGGGAGTTCTTCATCTGCATTGCCCAGGGCATCTACACCTCCATCCTCATGTTCTTCATCCCTACGGTGTCTTCGCTGACGCCCACCCGTGACTGACGGTGCCCAGCTGGCGACTACCAGTACCTTCGCCGTCACCTGATCGCCACCATCCTCGCTGATGTGTCGTCCAGTGGTTGCCAGGTAGGGATGTGGACAACTCGGCCCAGACCCCTTGGGCAACCTCAGGCATCCCCTGAGGCCCTGTTCTCTTACTGCATCCCCCCCAACAAGATCGGGGTTAGACACAGGATTCTGGACGCATCAACCATTTTCATCTGGGGCAGCTGGCCGCCTACTTCGCCATCCTTTCACCAATGCCACAGTGACCGGCCTCTTCCGTATGTTCCCCAAACCAGTTCCGCTTGTGGGTGAGTCCCTGTGTGAACTCATGCATGGGGGGGAGGGGGGGTTCCCCAAACCTGCTAAAGACTTCTGCCCACTCCCCATTCCAAGCAGCCAAAAACTCATCCCAAACTGCTAAAATAACTCCATCCCAAACTGCTAAAACTAAAAACAATCATCCAAACCTGCCTTAATAATCATTCAAACTGTAAAACTCATCCAAATGCTAAACTCAAAGCGCCAAAAACCCCAGGTCCCAAACTGGCTAAAACCGGAATGCCTAACCCAGCCCAAACGTCAACCACCCGTCCAAAACTGCTAAAACCGCTAGCCCAGACTGCTAAAAACTCATATCCAAGCAGGTCTAAAAAACTCCATCCGAAAGCAGCTAAAAACTCCCAAGCAGCTAAAACCCATCCGAAGCTAAAACCCATCCCAAGGCAGCTAAAAACCCATCCAACGCAAGCTAAAAAACCGCATCCAAGCAGTAAAAACCCATCCCAAGCAGCTAAAAACCCATCCCAAACTGCTATAAAACTCAATCCAAACTCTAAACACCAATCCCAAACTGCTAAAACCCAGCCCAGACTGTAAAAAACTCACCCAAATGCTAAAACTAATCCAAGCAGCTAAAACCATCCAAGCAGCTAAAACCCATTTCCCAAGCAAGCTTAAAAACTCATCCCAAACTGCTAAAAACTCATCCCAAACTGCTAAACACCAATCCCAAACTGCTAAAAGTCACCCCAAACTGCTAACAAAACTCCTCCCAAAACTGCTAAAAAATGCTACCCCCAAACTGCTAAACCTATCCCAAGCAGCTAAAAATCCACCCAAACTGCTAAAACCGACCATCCCAAACTGCTAAACCCCCATCCCAAACTGCTAAACCCCATCCCAACAGTAAATACCACTTCAGCCCCAAGCAGACTAAAAAACTCACAGGCTAACTCATCCAAACTGCTAAAAACCAGCCCAGACTGCTAAAAAACCCCATCCCCAGCAGACTAAAAACCCATCCAAACTGCTAAAAAACTCACCCCACGCAGCTAAACCAACCCAGCTAATCAGCCACCCTGGCAAGTCTTGTGAGGCCTCAGCCCTGTTTAAGCCATGATTCAAGCTGAGTGTGCAGCAAGGCAGTCATGAGAAGCTCGTGAGCAGCTGTCAGCTCTTCCCAGTGCTGATTTCTTGGTTTCTGGTTGTTCCATGTCACACATCCAGGCTGTCCCCGTGAGGGCAGGGACCCCCAGCTCGGCTGAGGAAGGGGATGGAGACCCTCAGGGAGGAATCCTGGCTTTTCAGAAGCARAGGGARGTTTTAAAACCATCCCTGCAAGGCAGTCAAGCACAATCTTGCACTCACCATAAAGATAAGAACAGGAAAATAATAAAAATACAGGATTATTTAGCAGTTCTGTGCCCCAGTGTTTGGTTATCTCAGACTGATGGTGTGGGACCTGTCCTGTTCCTTGTGCTGCTGCTGCTCCTCGCTGCTGGAAGAGGCTGATCCTGCCTCATGGAGCTGCACAAGTTGCTGATGTGCCCAACCCTCCGAGCTGTGGGGTTGCTTGTTCAGAAAACAAAGCTGAGAGTGGGACTGTGAGGCCACCATTCCATTCCTGTTTGTCTGCCTTGTGTTCCTTGCAGGTCCCCCCCCGCCAATTTGTGCCCTTCCTCCTTGTTTTCATATCTTAAAATGTCAGTTCCTCTGGCCCTTCCCAAATATTTGCTTAACATTTTGCCAGCCTGCAGAAGAGGAGAAACAGACCCCTGTGAATATTGTCTGGCAAAATAAGGAGGAATGTGGTCCCAAAGGCTCCTTTGTCTGGGGGTGGAACACACACAGCAAGGAGCAGGTGCCTGATTTGCTGCTCTGAACCATTTTTTCCTCCTCTCTTTTGCTGCACATGAGCTCAAAGAAAATGCTCTCAGTCCACATCCCAAGGGCTGGCCCTGTCCTTCACCCAGAAACCTCGTGGGTTGTTGATCTGGGGATTTTAGACACAGTTTTTGGTGGCTTGCAGATGAATTCTGGGGATTTCAGAGCCAGATTTTGGTGGCTTGCAGATGAATTCTCATCCTGGCCTGGGCTGGAACACTCAGGAGGTTTAAGGATGGCCTCTGGCAAAGTTTGAGGTTTATTTGAAAATAAAACAATGCTGTGTGCTGGGGTTGGTTTGTGAGGTGTGAAAGTTTTTTCCCTTCAATCAGAGGAGCTGTTTTGGGGTTGTTGTTGGGTTTTTTTCCCACCTTTGTTTTGTTGGGAGCTGAAGTTCTCYGTGGTGGTTTGTCTGCAGGAGCTGGGACTTCAGGAAAAACAGAAATATAATGAGTGCAGTGACTCAAATCCGTGCAGGTTGTCAGCACTCAGCAGACATTAATGTTCTCCCCGGGAATAATGTGCCCAGAGCTGTGGGCAGCACTGAAATCCTGCTTTAGATTTATGCCTTGAGACTTTGGGTGAAATGGGGCATGCRGGAAAATCCCTGGATCACACTTTGCTTCCCAAACATCAGGAGTGAATCCTGCTGGGATCTGACTTGAAGAGGCTGAGGTGAGGCTCAGACCTCAGCTCTGGTGCTGATTTGCATCCCAATTCCCTGCTCTTAATTTAGGATTAATGGCAGAGCTGCGTTTTGGGTGGGATTTTGAAGTGGGCGTGAACAAGACTTGTCCAATTTAGCTGGACCTTGTGAGTGATTTTGGTGCCTTTGCATCCAATCCTGCTCTTTAATTTTGATTAATGACGCAGCCAGATCTCGGGTGGGTATTCTGAAGGGCTGTGAACATACGCCTCCACTGTTAGCTGTACCGTGGTGAGTGATTTGATCCCTGATGGTGATTTGTGGCCTTTGCATCCCAATTCCTTGGCCTTAATTTAGGATTAATTGAGGCAGGGATCTGGCTCTTGGGTGGGATTTGAAGTGGCATGTGACAAACCCTCCACTAGCTGGACCTTGTGCAGTGATTTTGTGCCTTTGCATCCCAATTCCCATGTTCTTAATTTGGGATAAGATGAGCAGCAGCTCTCGGTGGGATTTGAGGTGGATGTTGACCGCAAAACCCCCTCCACTTTAACGCTGGACCTGTGTGAATGTGATTTGTGCCCTTTGCATCCAATTCCATGTTTCTTAATTTAGGATTAATGAGCAGAGCTCTCGGGTGGGCATTTGAGGTGGATGTGACCAAACCCCTCCACTTTAACTGACCGTTGTGAGTGATTTTGTGCCTTTGCTGCCAATTCCATGTTTCTTAATTTGGGATTACTGAGCAGAGCTTGGCTTTGGGTGGGATTGAGGTGGCTGTGACAAACCCTCCACTTAACTGACCCCTGTGAGTGATTTATCCCACTGATGGTGATTTGTTGCCTTTTCTGGGGAATGTTGGGCTGGATCTGCCCCTGCTCCAGGGTGTTTTCCTGTTCCTTCCCCTCTCCCAGGGCTGTGGGGTCACCTCAGTGTGGGGAGTTGATACCCAGAGTGGTTTTTTGTCACCTCCAGGAGCTGGGCTGACACAGAGTGTCCTGTTGGCTCTCGCTGTGAGCACTGCCTACCTCASTGTGGATTCTGGCACAATTCCCGAGCTCTGCCTTGGAGCTGTGCACAGACAATAAAGGATTGTTGTGGTCASGGGGTGAGCTCTTCCCTGGGGGTCAGCAGGGCCCATAAACCCCGAGCTGGAGCACAAAGGGACAGGGAGGGGACAGGGACAGCGGGCTGGGGTGCCAGGTACCGGCAGAAGGGACAGGGAGGGCTTTGTGTGGCCACTGCTGCTGCTGGGCTCCAGAGGTGCCTTTGGGAATGTGGGTGGCAATTCCTGATGGGARTGTGGGTGACAATTCCTGTTGGGAATATTGGTGACAAACGGTTCCTGTGAGTTTGGGAATGTTGGTGACAAAAATTCCTGTTAGGAATATAGGTGACAAACGATTCCTGAGTGTTCGAGAATGTTGGTGACAAAAAAATCCTGATGGGAATGTGGGTGACAATTCCTGTGCATTTGGGAGTGTTGGTGACAAATGATTCCTGTTGGGAATGTGGGTGACAAACCATCCTGTGCCTTTGGGAATGTTTGTGACAAACAATTCCTGTTAGGAATGTAGGTGACAAACAATTCCTGATGGGAATATGGGTGACAAACCTTTTCTGTGTGTTTGGGAGTGTTGGTGACAAATGATTCCTGTTGGGAATGTGGGTGACAAACAATTTCTGTGTGTGTGTTGGTGACAAACGATTCCTGAGTGTTTGGGAACATTGGTGACAAATGATTCCTGTTGGGAACGTTAGTGAGTGACAAACCATTCCTGTACATTTGGGAATGTTGGTGACAAACAATTCCTGTACATTTTGGAGTGTTGGACACAAACAATTCCTGTTGGGAACATTGGTGACAAACAATTCGTGCACCAGGGTTGGCTGGAGCAGCTGGAACAAAAGGCTGCTGTGCCCGGCCAAGGCCGAGTGAGCAGCTAATGGGGCTTGAGGGGTGGCTTTGGATGG
>NDFG01000221.1:214292-225039 GCA_002167245.1 Sporophila hypoxantha
AGACTGAGCTGGGCCTGCAGGGGTGGCTTTGGGTGGGGACTGAGCTGGGCCTGCAGGGGTGGCTTTGGATGGAGAGTGACTGAGCTGGGCCTGCAGGGGTGGCTTTGATGGGAGACTGAGCTGGGCCTGCAGGGGTGGCTTTGGATGGAGACTGAGCTGGGCTGCAGGGGTGGCTTTGGATGGGACTGAGCTGGGCCTGCAGGGGTGGCTTTGGATGGAGAGTGACTGAGCTGGGCCTGCAGGGGTGGCTTTGGATGGAGAGTGGACTGAGCTGGGCCTGCAGGGGTGGCTTTGGATGGGACTGACTGAGCTGGGCCTGCAGGGATGGCTTTTGGTGGGGACTGACTGAGCTGTGGCTGCCAGGAATGGCTTTGGATGGAAGACTGACTGAGCTGGGCCTGCAGGGGTGGCTTTGGATGGGGACTGACTGAGCTGGCCTGCAGGGGGGCCTTTGATGGAGACTGAGCTGTCAGTGCTGGAGATGCCTCCACTCAGGCCGGAGGATGTGCTGTTGGGATGATGATCCCTCAGGGCCTCCTTCATCTGTGGTTCTCCAAGCAGGCTGGGCTGTGCTGCCCCCAGAGCCTCCCATCCATCCCAGGGCTGAGAGCAGAGGATGAGTGCTGGGTTAAACCCTTTCCTGACTCAGAGATGGGATAGCTGAGAGGTGTTTTAAAAAGTTTTATTCCATTTTCAGTCTCGTGAGAAGGATGAGACAATACAGGTGTTATATATACTATAATATACTATAATATACTATAATATATTATAATATACTATAATATATAAAATTATATAAAATTATTTTATTAATATAATACAATGTATTGTAATGTAATGTAACAATAGTAATATACTATACTATAATGTAATATAATATATAATATGATATAAGTAATATAATATAGTATAATATAATACATTATAATTAAAATGTAATGTAGTGTAATGTAGTGTATAATAACATAATATAGTACATAATAATATAATATATAATAAAATAAAATCGATAATAAAATATAAAATATAATATACTTTATAGTATAATAGACTATAATATAATATAATATATAATAGACTATAATATATTATAATATATTATATAATATAAAAATTATATTATATAAAATTATTTTATGAATAGAATAKAATAKAATTCACACCATCACAATCAGAAATTAACTATTTCCTAACCACAAAACCCTATAAGCATTTCTTGGCCTGTCAGCTTTAGCCACACCACGCTGTAGATGCCATTCCCTGCCGTTTGCACACAGATTCACTCTGTGTGTGCCTTCTGTCGGGCCCTAAGGGCTCTCCCCAAACCCATTTCCCACAGCTGAGCCTTTGGGCTGTCCCTGTGGTGGCCCAGGAAGGTGCTGGGTGCCAGCCCCAGGTGCCCTGGCCGTGTGCCCAGGGCGCTCTGCAGGAATATCAGAGATCTCTGGGCCTCATTTGTGGCTCTCTGAACTTTACCCCAGCAAACAATGGCAAGAGGCAGCCTGGCATGGAGAGAAAATCCTGTTCCTGCTCAATGCTCGCTGCACAAACTTCCATTCCTGTTTTTAACAGCAAACAGGGGGAAATTTCAGCTCTCAGAGCTCCTTCCTGCCTGTCCCCCTCGTGCCCTGTGCCACAGAACCCCTCAGCAGCCCTGCTCAGAGGGCTCTGCAAAATCCAGGCAGCTTTGAACTTGAACCCCATGCCTAATTAGTAAAAAAAGCTAATAATTTATTTAGGGCTGATGTTCTTTCCAGGGCTCAAAATAGAAGTGAGGTTCCTGTTTGGGTGGGGAGTGAGGGGGTGGTAAAAATGCCTCACTCCATCCACCTCCTGGAGAAATGGCAGCTTTGAGCCTTGGTTTTTTTTTGTTTTTTTTTTTAAGTGGAAAATTTCCCTTCTGGATATTCCTCACTGCTCTATTTATTTWGGTGAATGTTAAACCCCTGCATGTTGAGAGTCCATAGCACATTAAACTGATAGCGAGAAGGGGGAAAGCCAAAAGCTTCTGAAGTTCTCCATCAAGCCCTTCCAGTGAAACTTATCTGCCTCAGGAAATAAAAATCTGATTGCTCCTTATCTTTGCAATTATCAGGCAAAAAAAAAAAAAAAAAAAAAATTGTGGAATCTGCCGTTTTCAGGCCCAGGCCTCGTGGCTGCTCTGTCACGATAAGGAAAAGTCTCCCAGTGATCTGAGGCCCCTCATTAACCCCCAGGGGTTGATGATGTGCTGCAGGCAGGAGGCAGAGCCTGGGTAGAGCCAGGCACGTGAAACTGCTTTTTTTTTTTATAGCTCTGAGATGTGGATTTTGCCCTTAAAACACCTCAGAAAATTCCCATTATTCCCTGCACACCTTCCCCTCTGATGTGACATTGGCATAAAAACTCCTCTCCGTGGCCAGAGGGGTGACTGGGAGGGTGAAAATGGGTGAGGGGACAAGGAAATCTCACAGCAACTCCCAGTTTGAAATATTTAGAGAGTTTTGCTTCTTTCCTTTTGCCCATTCCCATGCCAGGGGCACCAGGGGGATGTTCAGAGCCCTGGGCTGTGAGGGCTGGGGCTCAGCTCTCCCAGCTGTCCTGGGGCTGYTCCTCACCCTGCAAAGGCTCTTTTGTCTGCCTCAAAGCCATGACCTCATTTTACAGACAGAAAACAGAGAGGGAGAAACCCCCCCAACCTGCCAGGGGAGGTCAGAGGGCTGCCTGAGGGATCTGTGAGCAGGGACACAAATAACTGGGACTGTGGGGCACAAAACTGCCCTGGGGAGATGGCCTGAGCAGCCTGTGGCTGCTGAAGGGCCCTGGGTGTGTGTCCRGGGCTCCAAGTGCCTCTTTTGAGGAGGAACACGAGGTCAGGCTCCCAAAATTTGCAGCCAGAGGGGTTCTGGAAGATGTGTGGAGTTTGGGTTGTTCCCTTTTTTCTCCTGAGTTAAAAAGCTCCTAGCCAAAGCAGGATGGGATGGAGAGAGTTCAGGTGCAGGGGTGGCTGGAGCTCAGATTTGGGTGCTGGTGGCTCCTGGAATTGTGTGCCTGGAGCATGTGTGGAGTTTGGATTGTTCCCTTTTTTCTCCTGAGGAAAAAGGTCCTGACAAAAGCAGGGATGGGATGGAGAGAGTTCAAGTGCAGGGACGGCTGGAGTTCACTTTTGGGTGCTCGTTGCCCCTGGAAATGTGTGCCTGGAGCATATGTGGAGTTTGGGTTATTCCCTTTTTTTCCTGAGGAAAAAGCTCCTGGCAAAAGCAGGATGGGATGGAGAGAGTTCAGTTTTGGGTGCTCGTTGCCCCTGGAAATGTGTGCCTGGAGCATGTGTGGAGTTTGGGTTGTTCCCTTTTTTTCCTAAGGAAAAAGCTCCTGGCAAAAGCAGGAGTGTTGGAGTTCAGTTTTGGGTGCTGGTGGCTCCTGCTGGGGTGAAATTTGTCTGACCCCCTGTGTGGGCACAGTTTGGGGTCAGGGACACCCCTCATCCCTCCTGAAACTTCCCCATTTGCTCCTGAGCTGCTCAGGGCTTGGATTTGCAGCCTCGTGTGCAGCCCTGGCTTTGCTCTGACCCCTGGCTTTTGCTCAGACACCAGAACTGTCCTTCCCACCCCAAAGCCACTCCTGAGACTGTCATTTTCCGGATAAAGCCAGAAGTGATGGGGCAGAGCTCCTGGAGCTGTCTGGAGCCAGAGCTGCCTGCAGAGGGGTCAGCTGTCCCCTCACACAGCATTTCTGCTCYGGCTGCAAACAAGCAGTTCCAGTTTCACTTCCCATTTTCCCAGCCATGTGAGCAGACAGGAGGGCTCACAAGAGCAGAGCACTGAGGGCTGCTGGCTGCTCCCTGTGGCAGATGGGGAAATGCTTCTGTCTCACTCAGCACTGGTGGTTTTTTAGCTCAGGGGTTTTGTGTCRGGGTGCTCAGTGCTGAGCTGGCCCCTGGGGCCACGTGGGTGCTCTGAGTGCCACCAGCTCTGCTCTGCTCTTGGCCCAGCTCCAGTTTGTTGGGGCAAGCACTCTGTGATCCCAGTTTGTGATCTGAGTTTGTGATCTGAGTTTGTGATCCCTGTTTGTGATCTGAGTTGGTGATCCCTTGTCTGTGACCCCAGCTCCAGTTTGCTGGGGAAAGCGCTCTGTGATTCCAGTTTGTGATTCCTGTTTGTAATCCCAGCTCCAGTTTGTGGGGTAAGCACTCTGTGATCCCAGTTTGTGATCTGAGTTTGTGATCCCTTATCTGTGATCCCAGCTCCAGTTTGTTGGGGCAAGCACTCTGTGATCCCGGTTTGTGATCCCTGTCTGTGATCCCAGCTCCAGTTTGTTGGGATAAGAAGCACTGGGTGATCCCAGTTTGTGATTCCAGCCCCAGTTTGTTGGGATAATGATCCCAGTTTGTGATCCCTGTCTGTGATCCCAGCTCCAGTTTGTTGGGATAAGCACTTGGTGACCCCTGTTTGTGATCCCAGTTCCAGTTTGTTGGGTTGATCCCTGTTTTTGATCCCAGTTTCTGATCCCTGTTTGTGATCCCTGTCTGTGATCCCAGCTCCAGTTTGTTGGGATAAGAAGCACTGGGTGATCCCAGTTTGTAATTCCAGCCCCAGTTTGTTGGGGTGATCCCAGTTTGTGATCCCAGTTTGTGATCCCAGCCCCAGTTTGTTGGGGGCTCACCTCTTCTGAGGCTGCATCCATGGGGCCATCAGGGCACAGCAAACCCAAATTCCCTCTTCAGTGGGTGACTGGGGTGCCCAGCCAGCCTTGCAGGTCTGAATCCCCAAATTCCCTTTCAGTGTGTGCCCAGCCAGCCTTGCAGGGCTGGATCTGCTGCAGATGGCTGGGGGGCAAGGAAATCTCAGAGGCAGTCCCCAGTTTAAAAATATTATGAATGAGTAAAATTCTAATATTTTAGCTGCAGGCTCTGGAATGAGGGGTTTCTGGAGCCCCAAATTCCCTTTCAGTGGGTGCCCAAGCCAGCCTTGCAGGGTCTGAATCCCAAATTCCCTTTCAAGTGGGTGCCCAGCCAGCCTTGCAGGGTCTGAAACCCCAAAATTCCCTTTCAGTGGGTGCCAGCCAGCCCTTGCAGTCTGAAAACCCCAAATTCCTTTCAGTGTGTGCCAGCCAGCTTGCAGGGTCTGAAACCAAATTCCCTTTCAGTGGGTGCCAGCCAGCCTCGGGGCTGGATCTGCTGCAGATGGCTGGGGGACAAGAAAATCTCAGAGCAGCTCCCAGTTTAAAATATTTAAGATGAAAAATGTCATAAGTTTAGCTGGGGCAGGCTCTGGGGAAGGGGGGTCTGAGGCACCTGGTGGGGTTGCAGCCCTGGGGAGGCYGCTGCCCTTTTTAAGTGTCCATCTCTTTTTCCTTGCTCCTCACTTGCCGGGATCCCCTTCACAACCAGCCCATTGTGCTGGGGGCTCCAGCAGCTGGGTGGAGTGTTTCAGGCTCAAGTGTAATTTCAGTGCTTTTAAAAGCTTTTGGAGGGCTTTTTTCTTTCTTTCTTTCTTTTTTTTTTTTCTTTCCCCTGAAGAGGACAGCAACGCCAACAAGGGATAATTTGATGGATTACTCTGCAGGGCTGAGGGGCTCTCCTTAATCCCCTTTGTGGTGCTGCTGGAGGAGACGCAGAGCAGAAGCCCCCAGCCCCAGGCAGAGAAAAGGCAGCTCAGCAGGGTGGGTTTCACACTCTGACACATAAATACAGGCCCTGGTCATGTGGTGCTGGATATAATCTGTGCCCGTCCCCACACTGAGGAGAAGGGGGCACCTGGAGGGGGCTGATTTTTTCCCCCTTTCCAGTTTAATTTACATTTTGATTCTTCTGCTTGAAAAAAAAAAAGAAAAAAAAATAATAATAAGCAGAGAAGAAAGGCCTGGGGGRGAGAGGTTGATTTGGATCAAGTGCCAGGGGTGATGGGCACAGTCTTTAAGCAGCAGAAATGAGTGAAAAGCAGAAGCAGAGATCATCTCATTTCCCCTCCTGCTCCGGAACGGGGGCTCCTCTCATGAATAAAAGCAAGAGCTGGGGTCGTGCAGCAGCAAAACAAAGCTGGGGCTCTGCTGTGCAGCCAGCCAAGCTTGTCTGAGGGCWGGAGCTGCTGCAGCAGCCCTGACACCGGCGCAGGGGAGCGTGACCGCGAGGGCTGAGCCTCTCAGGGCTGAAATGCTGCTGGTTTTGGGGSTGTCGAGGAGTCTGGGAGGTTTTGCTTGATGAATTTGGTGAGGAGATGCCAGTCCTGAGTGGGTACAACGCTGCCAGACCCTGCTGTGCACCAGCACAAATCCCAGCCCAGGCTGGAGATCCCTGTGCAGCTGAGCTGGGCTTTACCGGGGCTTTTCAGCCCAGCAGCCCTGACCTGAACTCAGCTTTGGGGAGCTCCTGATGAGGTGAGGGTGAGGATGAGGGTGAAGTGAGGCTGAGGGTCATCCCAGCAGCCCTGGCCCCTGCTGGCTGCAGGACTTGGGGTGCCCATCTCCAGCTGTGCCCATTTCCAGTTCAGCTCAGTTCCAGTTCAGCTCAGATCCAGCTGTGCCCATTCCAGCTGTGCCCATCTCCATCTGTGCCCATTCCAGCTGTGCTCAGCTGCAGCTGTTCCCATCTCCAGTTGAGCCCATCTCCAGCTGTGCCCATTTCCAGTTCAGCTCAGTTCCAGTTGAGCTCAGTTCCAGCTGTGCCCATCTCCAGCTGTGCCCATTCCAGCTGTGCTCAGCTGCAGCTGTTCCCAGCAGTGCCCATCTCCAGCAGTGCCCAGCTCCAGTTGTTCCCACTCCAGTTATGCCCAGTTCAAGCTGTTCCCAGCTCCAGTTAAGCTCAGCTCCAGCTGTGCCCATCTCCAGTTGTTCCTAGCTCCAGTTAAGCCCAGCTCCAGCTGTTCCCACCTCCATTGTTCCCAGTTCCAGCTCTGCCCATCTCCAGCTGTTGCCACTCCAGCTGTGCCCATCTCCTGCCCCTGCCCCTGGCATGGATGCCCTGGGCAGCCTGAGGGCAAAGCCCAGCCAGGAGCAGGGAGCTGCTGGCCCTGGCACAGCCCTGCCATGGCCCTGGGCTCGTGTCTGTGCCCCAGAGAGCTCCAGCAGTGCCAGCCTGGCCTCTGCTGAGCCAGTGACCCCCTCAGGCACAGGGGGCTCTGTTTGGAGTGGGAGGAGGAGGAGGAGGAGGAGGCCTGGCTGGAGCTGGCTGCTCTTTGCTGGGAGGAAGGCTCCTGGCAGGAGCAGTTCCTGTGCCACAGGAGGGTGCAGGCTGTGGCACAGAGGCTCTGGGATGAGGTTAGGACATCCTGAAGTGTGGGATCTGAGGGTGAAGGGCAGGACAGAGCTTCCTCCAGCCTGCCAGCATTCCCTCTGGGCTGTGCATTCCCAAATGGAGATGCCCTGAGCTGTGTGCCTGTGCCAGGGAACCCTCTGTGCCCTAAAGGGCTCAGGATTTTAGCCCTGGAAGCAGCAGGATCCCCTTGTGGGTGCTGCAGCGCAGAAAGAATCATCCCCCAAATCCAGGGGTGTCCCTGGGGAGGTTGGAGCTGCCACCAGGAATGGCCCTTTGAGACCCCCATGGCCTGAGGGATCCTGGCTGCTGGGCCCTGCCCTGGGAGACGAGGGAGGGAATGCCAAACCCTGCTCTGGAGGGCATTTCCAGGCTGCTGCTGCTGCTCTTTCCCCAAGAATGGAGCCCCGGGGCTCAAAGGAAACGCGGGGTTAATTCCCAGAGCCCGAATCCATCCCCTCCCCGAGCTGTGAATGGGGTCAAGGAGATTTGGGAGGGGAGGAGCGCCGGGGAGGGGGTCAGGAGAGGTCAGGTGAGCGTTCCATTCCATGCCAGGAGCCTGCCAGAGCTATTCTCCATGGTGCATTTCCCATTCAGCAGCACTGAATGGACACTGATAGCTGTGAAAGGCCCTGGCTGCTCCTGAGCTCTCTCCCCCTGGAGCTCTCTGCCAYCCTTTCTTCCAAAGGGCTTCAGGGAATTCATAAAGAGCCCCTCAGGAGGTTGGAAATGTAATGGTGGGGTTGTGAGTGGGAGCTGTTTGCCTGCCCCTGTCTCTGGGTGCCAGACCTGGGCAGGGAGGGTGAGGAATTAAGTCACCTGGGCACTGCTGGGCTGGAGCAGCCTCACCTCACGCAAGGGATTTCCTTACCTAAGGAATAAAGCGGCCCTGACAGGGCAGAAATAATTAATAATTGTCTTGGTTTGGAGAGACAGGAGTCTGCTAAGGAAGGCAGGAGCCTCCCCTGAAATGGAGAATGTAAACCCTCCCCACCCCTCTGAATTGCTACAACATTTTAGATTAAGGGGCTCTCAGGCAAAAATATGGGGGCAGAAATAACAGTTCTTTAATAGGGAAGAAAAAAATAAAGGATAAAATAAACAATGCAGTACACTAGAACAACACTGCCAGAGTCAGAACCCAGCCTGACACCCTGTGGGTCAGTTGGCTGGCAGCAGTCCCATTGAATGTGTGGCTCAGCCCTCCTGCAGTGTCAGGGGTGGCTCTGCTGGAGCAGGGATCCGGAAAAGGTGCAGTCTCTGCCTCTGAAGATCCAGGGGAAGAGGCAGCTGCTGTTCCTCTGGGAAATCCAGTGGAGAAGCTGTGCTGGTGTTCCAGAATCTCCAGATTATATCTGGGGTAGGAATGCTTGGCTGGTGTTCCAGAATCTCCAGATTATATCCAGGTAGCAATGTTTGAAATCTCCAGATTATATCCGGGTAAGGAATGCTTGGCTGGTGTTTCCAGAATCTCCAGATTTATATCCGGGTAGGAATGCTTGGCTCCTCCCCTGGGCTCACATCTCCCAATGGGATGCTGTAGTTCTTATCAGCCATGCAGGGACATTCAATGGCTGTTATCGCAGATGTCCCCTCCCCAGGAAGGTGTGAATGTGGTCACTCAAGAAGAGAGATAAAGCAAACTGCCCACTTGACAAAGGTAATCTGCCATACAGATGGTAATGGAAAACATCTTGCATGGCAATCTTCAAACAGTAAAAAATTATCAAATGTTTTGGGGGTTGGGAGGGATCTTAAATCTCATTTTGTTCCACATGCAGGGACACTTCCCACTATCCCTGGCTGCTGCAAGCTGGGCTTGGACACTTCCAGGAATGGAGCAGCCACATTTCTCTTGGGAAACCTGTTCCAGTGCCTCAGCATCCTCACCCTGAACCAATTCTCTGTGTCTGGTCACTGGCTGTTTGTTGAGCTGCACAACCACTTGCAAATCAAAGCCTACAAAGCCACATTCACCATCATCCCTTGTCCCTCTGCACCAATAGCAGAGATTATGGAGTAGCAGGACATGGATTCTTCCAGGAAATAATGAGTTTTTCTCTGCCAGGTAAGTACACCCACATTTTATTTTTAAAATCACTCTTCACTCTAAGCTCTGCTGAGATGTAATTTCCCTGTGTTGGGAAGTTTAGGAGGAGGAAAGGTTCCTTTGTGTGTGTCCATCAATGCCCAGCAATCCACCTTTTCCAGGTGTTTGGGGTTGGCTTTTTTTCCTAAAATCTTCCCTGGCTTCACCCTCTCCTTTGTCCAGCAAAGCTTTGCTCCTGCCTGGACCCACCTCCTACCTGGCCAGGTGAGGCAGCCTCTGGGAGCTGATCTGCTGATCTCTGCAGGGAAAGGGCAGGAAAAATGGGTTTGGAAGCTTTAAAAGCAAACCAGAGAGCCATGGGTTTGAGATGTTTGGGTTTTTTAAAAGAGAGACGTGGCTTTGGAGACAGTTTGGTTTTTTTTAAAGAAAGCCATGGGTTTTGGAGATGTTTGGTTTTTGAAAAGAGAGATGTGGGTCTGGAGATGGTTTGGGTTTTTTAAAAGAAAAGTTGTGAATTTGGAGATGGTTTGAGTTTTTTAAAGAGAGCCATGGGTTTGGAGATTTTGGGTTTTTTGAAAGAAAACTGTGGTTTGAGATGGTTTAGGTTTTTTAAAGAAGCCATGGGTTTGAGATAGTTTTGAGTTTTTTAAAAAGGGAGCCGTGGGTTTGAAATGGTTTTGGGTTTTTTAAAGAAAGCCATGGTTTTGGAAGATGGTTTTGGGTTTTTTTTAAAAAGAAAGCATGGGTTTGGAAGATGTTTGGGTTTTTTGAAAGAAACTGTGGTTGAGATGGTTTGAGTTTTTAAAAGAGAGCCATGGGTTTGGAGATGTTTTGGTTTTTTGAAAGAAAACCAAGAGCTGTAGCTTTGGAGATTTTAGGTTTTTTAAAAGAGAGCCGTGGGTTTGGAGATTTTGGGGTTTTTTAAAAGAGAGCCATGGCTTTGAGATGGTTTGGGTTTTTTAAAAGAAAGCTGTGAATATGGAGATGGTTTGAGTTTTAAAAAAGAGAGCCATGGGTTTGGAGATGTTTGGGTTTTTTTAAAGAAAGCCATGGGTTTGAGATGTTTGGTTTTTGAAAAGAAAGCCAGGGGTTTGGAGATTATTTGGGTTTTTTAAAAGCAAACCAGAGAGCCATGGCTTTGGAGACGGTTTGGGTTTTTTAAAAGAGCCATGGGTTTGGAGATTTTGGGGTTTTTTAAAAGAGAGCCATGGCTTTGAGATGGTTTGGGTTTTTTAAAAGAAAGCTGTGAATTTGGAGATGGTTTGAGTTTTAAAAAAGAGAGCCATGGGTTTGGAGATGTTTGGGTTTTTTGAAAGAAAACTGTGGGTTTGAGATGGTTTGGGTTTTTTAAAGAAAGCCAGGGGTTTGGAGATTATTTGGGTTTTTTAAAAGCAAACCAGAGAGCTGTAGCTTTGGAGATTTTAGGTTTTTTAAAAGAGAGCCGTGGGTTTGGAGATTTTGGGGTTTTT